>CM062393.1:10265695-10768037 GCA_031304145.1 Cardiospermum halicacabum
AAATGAAAAATTTAGTCCTGATTTTTGGTACAAATGAGATAATCAAGATCATTGTGATTTAAGAACCCATATTAAATCAACTTAGATTTGTTAGTCCATTTCATCATATACAAAACCATTCATCCACATACTTGTCACATTTTATTTCTAAGTCATCATAATTATTCACAGGTAAACATTTTATCTCATTTAACCACTTTCAATACATTTCAAGGTGTCATACAAGCATCCACAATCAAGTTGCAACAAACCATATTAGGTTCAAATGAACAAAACCAATTTTTTGTCGAGATTACCAATTATCAAATAGTCATTAACCAAGTTTTCATGCAATGGTACCATATGTAGAATCAAATCATGTAACATCATCACTATTCCATTTTATAAAATTTTCACTTTACATTCACATTTATAAAATTTTGTTCTACATGCCAAAATTTTCCATATGTCTTTAATACTAACACCTATAGTAAAAATCAAAACGTGTATAGACCGGAGTCTATTATATGAGGTTTGAAGGTCTATTTCAGGGTGTTTGAAGATACATTCTTTGAGCAAAACACATGTTGATAAGATTGTAGCCCGATATTTGCACTGAATGTTATATGAGTCTGTAAATCCAATCTTTTTGGTGTCATCACATCTTATGGAGGTCAAAATCCTGGTCTTTAGACAAATTCAAATCCATTAAGCTCTCTTTTTATAAATACATTATTCATATAATGACGAAGTATACTTTTCTATATGCTAGCATAAGGGCAATTGTCATATATCACATCATGTGTTATCAAGATAACATTTCAACTCCTAAGATCTTGCTTCTTAAGGCCCACCCGGTTACTTCGTTATCAAATGTTATAACTATGTATATGCATAAATTCATATAATCACATATTCTTTAAACTCTACATTATCGTTGCGTTTTATTCATTTCACATGTATTGTCCAAATTTTTGGTCTAAAATTTTCGCTTATAATTTGACTATTTAAAAAAATTGAATTTACAAATTATTTTATTTTCATTCTTACACAATCCTAAATCATAATAAGAGAAATAAATCATCAGCAAGTAGAGACTAGTGGCATTAGAAGATATTGAAAGTTTACTGTCTAAATATTTTGAGAATTGGGGAAAATATATATTTTAGGTCAAAACATACATTTTGATAAAATTACCATTTTACCCTTTTGAGATGAAAAATCTGAATTTTAACACCGGTGGTGACTTTTGATTTAGAGTGCAAAAATAAATTTAGAGATTGAATGAAAGTGTCAGGTATGAGTATTTGTAATAAAATGGACTCGGAATTTGACAAGGCCCAATTTGGGCCCCAGTAGCCGCCGCTCTAGGATTCCCCTTGGAAAGACCAATCTAAAGCAAAGCTATATGGCTATTATACAACCTACCACCCCGAATCAAATAAACACTATTCACTCTCTTTAACATTCAACACTTCCAGTCTCTCACATAACAACACGTATAATTTTTCACCTCCCTTCAAAATATGTATTTTTACAACTCTAAAACCCTAACATAAAACACCACCATTATCGCTCATAACTACTCAAGATACTCTGTTTATTGTCTTTAACAATCATTAAACACACTAAAGTTGTTCTTGGGCATCTAGAAGTAATAAAGTTTTCATTTTGGAAGGTATATCATTATTTAACCTCATTTTTGTGCTATCCCCGAAAATGAGTTTTTGGTTCTAGCATTGATTGTTCTAGTGCGTTTATGGGTGATTTTTGACTATCAAGTCTATGCGAGAAGCTTCCAAGTGAATCTATCCCTTAATGTCTAAATGTCTCTACTAATTAGAATTGTTCATGGATTTTACAATTTGTTTTGGTGATTGATATTGGTTTTGTATTGTTGGAAATGCTTTGATGTTAATTTTTGTTGGCCCTTAATAGGTTCTATAGGGGACCAATAAGAAGGGTGCAACCAAGGAGTGGAGAAGACATAGCTTGGGATTTTACTAAGTCTGCAACTTTGTTTAAGCCATCCATTAATTGCTTGGTGCTTGTTACGTGGAATGGATATGGTTTTTGCATTAGAAAAGGCTTATTGATGATAAATGTTTATAAATTATTGATAAGTTGTTGATTTAGCACTAAATGATGGAAGCTGGTTTTGATTGATGAATATGAGTGTTGAGTGTATATTGTTGATACTATTATTGCCTATTGATGAATATTGAGGATTATGTATGTTAATGATGATAATTTGAATTTCTATGGCCTTATGGACATAATTAATGAATATTAGGTGATAATAGTTGAGATCGATGTGTGATGGCATTGATAATGACATTTTAGTATATTGGATGTATATTATGGAGGTTTATGGAATTGACCTAAACTAATATGCATAGTTAATATTGGATTGAATATTATATTAGCTTGATACAGTGATGAGTATGAATATATATTGACTGATAACCATTTTGCGTGATGGTTTGATTATTGAACTCATTTAAGGATTGATAAATTGTATAAATGAATATTCGACAAAAATGTCAAAATTCCCTTAGAATTCCTTTAGAAGATAGGAGGCAAGGCATGCATGGATTAGAAGCATTTCAGCACAAAAATATTGTGTTTTTGGTGCGGAGCTATATTGGGACTTTGATCCATGTTGAAACTTTGGTTTATAATGGGATAAGGATCCATATTGAATCCTCAAAATCTATTCTACAGTCAGTTTATGGGCAAATTGTTAATAAATTGGTTATATTAGATTGATATTGAAGATGGACTGTGTTGATGAGTGTGTCGAAATTTATGCAACTAAACATGTGTTAAAGGCTTGGTAATCTTATATGTCATAATGGATAAACTTGCCTAGATGTGAATTGATTAGGATATTTTACTGCCTATTGATGCATAAACTTGACACTAAATTGAAAGCTATTGCTTGTTTTGTAAAATTTAGGGTTATTTTAGTATTGTCGCAACAAGATGACCAAACTAGCCACTTATTTAGCATTGCGAGTCCAAACGAGTAAAGCCATTTGGTGTTTTAATTGTTTACGTGTGTTTTTTGATGTCCATAAACTTTTCATATTAAATTTGGTTGCGTTTTGATGTCTGATATGGTTTTGGAATTGGGATAATTGCTCAAAACAGCAGCCTAGAAGTTGTCTAGTGAACAAGGTAAAACAGAGCATTTGCCACAAGTTGCCGAGATTGCATCTTGGTAACTATCTCGGTAACCTATGCCTTTTGCTATTGGAATTGTATTTTTGGCAAGTTATAGAGATGGTATCTCGAAAATTAGCTTGGTCAGACCTCAGCACATAGCCTTGGGTTATGTCCTTGTAGGATACGAAGATCTAGCTCGGCATCTACCTCAGCATTGAGCTCGGAAAATCTCTCTATCATGTCTTTCTTTATAAGATGTCGAGATCTTATCTTAGCAATTGTCTCGGTAATATCTTAATAACCTTACATATTATGTTTATCGTATATTCTTGTCGAGTTATAATTCAGCATGTAACTCGGTAACATAAGAGTCCAAGTTCAACTTTCCATTGTGAGATATCGAGCCTCTATCTTAGCAAGTACCTTGGTAGGATCTCAGCAAGGTCGTCGAATTCACTTTTTTTCTATTATGTTGTCGAGATCCATCTCGGCAAGAAACTCGACATAGCTTGGCATAACTCTGCAAATTTTATAAAAATGGAAACTAATTGAATCGATTGAATGATATAGTTTGATTTGTTGTTAAAATTTAATAATTATCTGACTTGAATGATCAAGGTAGGTCCTTAAAGAGCCCTATACTTGCATTATATGCTATTTAATTTTGACGTTTATATGGGCATGAACATGTGTATGTCTATACTAGTTTGATAAGTTGCACAACTAGGCATCGATAGCCTAAAGTTTCTTTATTTTACTTTTTCTTTATTATTTCTTTTGTGCCTGAATGACAACCCCGGGTAATCGAGTAATCTTTTCAAGGAAGAGATTTCCCTTCAAGTTTTCAATTTATTTTATGAATGCCATTTTACCATCATCCGAATTTTTTTTATATGTCACATTACTCTGGTAATTCTTATAAACTATCTTATATTCATTAACTCATCAAACCATGCATTGGAGTAATGATTGGATAAAGTTATGAGTATGTTAGCATGATGTACATTTGAATCACGAACGTAATAGTGAGAACTACTTAACTCTCTTCTGTATTGACTTATATTGTATCTTGACACTATTAATGAGAATATGGATATTGAATATTGATTTGAGAAATTGTATATGGTATATTACACATAGAATATGATGAATATTATCTATTAATCGAGGTGAGGATATTGCATTGATTATTATGGAGCTCAGGCTTACAGCTCGAGTCCTATGGAGGTGGGGTTTCGATTCCACATCACATGCTCTTATTCATATTTTTCATATTTATACTCATAATAAGGCATAAATATCACATTTATCATAACCCAATATACCATAACTTAGGTAAGTAACCTAACACTGATTTTTCTATACAGTACTATATTAGTAGACTAATATTCAATAACATGCTGTTATAAAACCAAAAGAGTTATTATTGGTGATAGAAGTTATTACTGGTGATAGTGCCTCCAGGAATCGAGCTTGAAGCTCCCGCTTTACCAATGAGCCGACAACTGATGGAAGTAGTTTCTACCTTATCATAACATAGGTTCTTAGGTATTTTCCTAAAATACTAACAAAGGTGTTGACTTACCCGTTATAGAGTTGCTAAGGCTTTAGTTAAAATATTTGTTAATATAATTTTTTAGATTAACTTTAGAAGCTGTAAGTAAAGAAAATATGTAGTATGGGATAATAATGAAATTTAATTGATAAAACTAAGCACTAGGTGGTACTGGTTGTCATCCCTTTATAAATGATATTTTCTGTCCTTAAATATTGCATATTGGCTCTGAAGGGGACTGAGCGGTCTGCTCATATTACGAGGATGGAAATATGATAGAAGTGCTCATGGAAGATGTCTGTGGGGTAGTTTGGAGGAAGAGAGAGTGGTTATGGTTGGCAGACTGAAGCGAGGGACAATTAACCCTAAAATTTATAGATCTAGTGGTTCCTAAAGAATTAGCACATTCTAGTGACACAATTTGTGAATTTTTATCATCTCTTTGAGAACTATAATAAATAACAGTAGAATCTATCACTATCTAAAGTTGAGGTTATTAAACTTTGATATCTTACTCTATTCTAATGCATAAAAGGATTCCTCGACTCACACTTAGCAATAGTGGTGATCTCAACCGCCTTAAATTGGGAATATACAGGTAAGGAGATTGAAACAATGTTGGAACAGAAATTAGGATGCAATCTAAAGTACTCTATCCGTCTCTCTAGATTTAACAATAGATGGTACCAATCATCTTAAATGAGAATACTAAGAATGAGACTAAGATAAGACATCGACAAACTGCATAGCTAGGTGCTTGAGATGGATTGCACATGAAATAAACTTTATTCGCTCTTTAAGATTAAACAGTAGTAGGATTAGTGCCTACCTTAAATTGAGGATGCAAAGGGAGACAACAAAGATATAAACACTAGAACCCAAGTTTAATACTCTAAGATACATAACCCGCACTACCATACTCAGCAATAGTAAGATCAATCACTACCTTAAAAATGAGAGCAATAGCAAATAAGAAAGTGATCGAAATTGATGAGGTAGTTGAAAGTGAGACTAGAGTACTTAGTCTGTCAATCTTCTACCTAGCAATAGTGATGGTATCAATCACCTTAAATTGAGAGTAAAGAGAAGACAAACTGAGATGGACTTTGAAGGATTCTCTATTTGGATTAAGATCCAACACATAAAAAAAAAAAAAAAAAAAACTCAGTTTACAACTGTGATGGTCGCAATCACCTTAAATTGAGCCTCAAATTCTAGAACTCAAGTTGAATTCTACGTACACATGCTATGGTTTCCGTTTATTATAGAATGATCCAGCCAATTACCTTAAATTGAACTTCAGCCATAGAGACATTAAAAATAAGTTAAATCTAAGAAGATGTAGTACTCAGTTTTCTAAATTTTTGTAACAATAGAAGGATCAAATCAAATGCCTTGAGTTGAACTCTTATCCGGTCAACTAAGATGAAATGTAATTCAAATGACTACGGAAATAGTGCGTTATGAAGAAGCAAGTGATCTTAGATAGAATTAAACTTAGAAACTTAGAATGTTAGTAGTAATTAAAGGATCAATCACTCCATTAGATTAGACATTAAGCCCAAGCAAAAGAGATTTAAAAGATGAAGAAGATGATAGATCTTTGAGGGATGAAGGTTCTCAGAGTCCTTCATCTATTAGATGTAGCAAACTATATTACTTTTTGGTTCCATATAATGGAGATCATCATAGAGGTAGTAGTTATCCGTGATAGTTTCTCAAGGAATCATCCAAGAATACTCTATAATCAAATGCATTATGGACACATTAAATTGTTGAACTCTATAATATGATATTATATATATATAGTAATCTATTGTATTTGCAATCTTATATACTCTAAACTGTTTCTCTTATATTCGTATTATTTATTTCAAAACTGAGTTGCTTCCTGTTGGTTGAGTTATTCTGCTACTATTAGACTAGATTTTTGCCTATATGACCCTTAAGTTTGGGCTAATTAGATTAAACTTAAGGTGATCAACCAACCACCGCTAGTGTCAAGTTTCCTTATGGCGATACTGCAACTCATCCTATTCCATCGCCTAAGTCACACGTCAAGTTAAGTAGAAGTTAGCGATACCTAATTCAGAATCTAGCCTATCGCCAAGTCATGCTTCGTCAAACACTCTCCCTATCGCCAAGTCATGCTTCGCCAAACACTCTCCCTATCGTCAAATCATGCTTCGCCAAACACTCTCCCCATCGTCAAGTCATGCATCACCAAACACGTTCCCTATCGCCAAGTCAGCTTTGCCATACTGTTAAATACTAGAACTATACCCTCCTTTGCCACAAGCTTTGCCTTAGACTATTGAGACTGTTTTGATGTTTTTCGACCTTAACATAAATTCTAGGCATTGGATAATCTGTACGAATTTAGTATATGGTATGGTAATGTCTAATAAGTGGTTTATAAGCATAAACGACTGTAATAAACTGAACTATGCTAATTAAAAATAGTAATTAACTAATTTGACCCCCTAAACATAGGATTTTGACCTATTTCATCTATGTCTCCGACCTACGGCCCTCGGCATATCTTTTTAAGTTGCACGTCTTGTAATTCCCTCTTTGAAAAGATATAATAGACTTAAGTCGGACTTAAAACGAGTAAGTTAGAGCCATTTTAAGTTTTAGAGTCTTTTAGGGTATTTGGCCCTTACAGAGTACTTAATTACTACTAAATAACAACTCTGTATAGTCTTAGATTAATTCTGATATGTTGGATTTTAGTGTTTCTCTGTTTGCTTCTATTTCAGGTTACTTGCTTGATAGGCTAGTTTGCATTTGATGTGAACTCATATTACTTCTACTAAATTAAGACGCATAGTGTATGTCGTTGTTAGGTATTTGCTTACTAACCAGACATTTGATAGTCTGACTCTATTAATTTTACCTTTTTGTTTTGTATGTTAATTTTTCTAATTGGGACTGAAAATGCTACGTTCAAATAGTTAGGTGGTGTAGCAAAGATACATACATCATGCACATGCATCAGCTCTAGCACTTGTTTTTCAGATTTGTTTCTTTTCGTATTCTTGTACTAGATATTATGCTATTTCTAATGTAAACCAAAATTAAGCTTAAGTTTTCAAATTTTGTATTTAGTTGGTTTGAACAGTGTATGTTTGTATTCAAATAAATTTTATTTAGAGTTTTGATTAACAAACAGGTTTACATTCCAGTTTTGGTTTAAAGTATATCCTCTATTCATTCGGTATATTCTGTCTATATGTTGTCTATCTACTGTGAAGTCTATTTCCTTACATCTGTTTGTCTGGTAGGGGTTCGGGCATTACATACTTAGTGTCTTGGTCTAGAACTTGGTCAAGGTGACCAAGGTGTAGATCGAGTAACTAAAGACTCTCGATACTTTCCTGGGCGCCTTGGTCATGTGACCAAGGCGCAGACCAAGATGTTAGAAACTCTCGATACCTTTTGGCGGCTTCGTCGGTGCCTTTGTCCAAACGGCCAAGACATGGACCAATATGTCAAAAGCCTCAGTACCATTTTGGGCATCTTAGTCTAGATCCTGGCAGCCTAGTCAATATTACTAAGGTGCGACCAAGATTCTGGTATTGTTTTGGGTCTCTAAGCTCCATTTTCTTGATTCAAAATACTTGTATGTGCTTGTATGATTGATAATGGATGATCTAAATTATATTTTATATGCTCATGGTAGTAAATAACAAAGAAGCATATTTTGTGTGTATGTTGAAGTATGAAAATATTAACCAGACATCGATTCCCTGACTTTCTTATGTTGTTTTTTCTTTTATTCTCTATTCAAATTTTGAACAGGCGATCAAGCGAGTTAAGAAGTCAAGGTCATATCACATCGATAAAGTCAGCTCGAAGATCATCTAGTGTCTTTGTTTTTATGAACTTCATGTACTTAGATTCAAAATAAATGTAAAACCATAGTATTGGTACTTATGTATTTTTTTTATCAACAATGTTCATTAGAGACTTATCGGGATATATATTTTGAACTAGACATATCATGTTAGATAAATGATTGAGTATATTGATATTAGCGTATATGGATGAGTATTTCAATAAATGCTTATTATTATATGTTATTAAAGTATAAATATGTATAAGTATATGTAAGCTGGCACACCAGCTTCCGTGCCTCAGGTCCTCCGAGGGCGGAGGTCGGACACTACATAAATAGTGAAAGATAAAGATGTTTATTTGAGACTTAACATTATATATATTTTGAACTAGACATGTCGTGACTATCAAATGAATGATTGAGTACATTGATATTTGAGTACATGGATGAGTAATTCAATAAATGTATATTATTATACGTTATTAAAGTATAAATACATATAAGTGTATGTCCATGTGGCACACCAGCTTCCGTGCCTCAGGCCCTCCGAGGACGTAGGTCAGACATTATATAAATAGTCAAATATAAAGATATTTATTGAAAATCTAAATTTCTTTTAACTAATTTTAAGAATGGTCATTTAACTCTATCACAAACTTTACTTTACTCAGGTATAACTTTAGAGTAGATATGAAATAAAGTAAAATGAAATAGAGAGAGAAATTTTAAAAATAATGTAAATAAAATAAGAACTCAATGAGGAAATGTAAAAAACTATCATATAGAAAATTGCAAAACTAGAACTAAGTGAATAAAATGAGTTTGTAGTAGTGTTGATGGTAAAATGTTAACAGGTGTTCCTTTAGTCCTCTCTTATGCCTATTCTGTTCTCCTCTTCCCCTCAATCATCTCTCTCTTAGTTGATTATCTATTCCTTTCTCTTCATTCTCGTGTTTCTTTATTCCCTCTCATTTATATGAATCATTGATGATGATTCTTTATTTATGAGGTACCAACAAATTGTTAAAGTAGGAATACACATTTAAATCAATTCATTTTTTGAAATAATTTATGACTCATTTTCTTTTTATCGTCTTATCGAGTTTAGTTTAATTATTTTAGTTATGGAATCGAGTTTAGTTTAGTTATTCGAATTATGTATTAGTTCAGTGTCATTTTCAACCGTCTTCCAACATACTTCGAACTAAAATCACCCTAGTAAGATAATATAGATGGAAAAGAATTTAAAATTAATCATTACCCACAATGATTCTAGTCTAAAAATAATTAAGAAAAACCGAGATTAATTTTTTACTCAATAGCTTATTGCAAGGCGGGCAAAAATTTGAACCCATTGCGTATGCATAGTTTGGTTTTTAAAATTAAAAGTGGTGCTACTACAACCTAAACAATGATATAATATAAGTAGAATTTGATCATTATTAGGTGTTAATTTAGAAATTTGTAAATAATATTGACCTTTTGATTTATATAACCCCAAAATAGTAAATAAATACCAATCCGCTCCAATATGTCGGTTATTTATCGATATGCTCCAAATTGTAAAACGTCCAGTATCGTTTTGCTGATTTCATTGTTGTTGTTTTTTCAGCGAAACGGATCCTAGCGCTTAGCATTGTGCAGCAAAACGTACCTCTAAGTTTTGCTTTGAAAAGACAATTGCTCCAATAAAGCAAAACACACCTCCCAATTTTGCTTTATAAATATATCCAACACAGCAAAATGCATCCCAAATTTTTGATAAAATGATTTTGATCATCACATTCACTCTTACATCATACCCAGCAAAACAGTACTAGACGATTTGCAATTTGGAGCATAACAATAAATAATCAACATGTTGGAGCATACTAATAATTATTTTATTTTTTGGGATTATACAGCTGAAAAAGTCCAATAATATTTGAGTTGACATGATTTTTTTATTTTCAAATAAAATGAAAAAATGTTTTAAATGATGATTTCACCCCACTTCCACTTAAGTCCATATATGTACGTAAATTTTATAATTACTTTTTAAATTATTATTTAAAATATTATTTTTATATTATTTATAAAAAGTTTTATTTAAAATAAACAAAACATTTTTACTTATTTTGTCAAAAAAATTATTATTATTTTTTATCTATTATAAAAAGATTATTATTTTTAAAAATTTTAAAAATATAAATTAAATTAGAATAAACTATTCCATTTCAAATTCAAAAATATCATTTTAATTAAAAAAATAATAATTTTACACTATTTTAAAAAATAATTTTAGTTCATTCCATTTAATAATATATTAAATATTTATTTTTATAAAAATATAAATTCATGTTAATAACCACTCATTCCATAATTATTAAATTAAAAATATTGTATTATTATATATTAAAATAATGAAGCATCTAATTTCGATCTAAAATTAATGTGGAAAGATATGATTTCGTTAGACCATGTTTAAAAGAACCAAGCCTACAAAACTTTAAGCTCTCAAGTACAATAAAGACAGAGAAATCCAAACGTTAACCACAACGATTAATTTAGGCTTAAAAGTAAAGTTCAGACATCAACGATATACAATTTTATTTAATCCCACTCACTCCCCAAGAAAAATCTCGTCCTTTTCTATATAAACCTCTCTTCACTTCATAAACACACACTCTTCTCCACTACTCACGGCCACACCACCACCACCTCTAGATCTCATCTCACAATGGCCATTTCCTTCTCCACTCTCCTCTTCCAGATTCTCATCTTTTTCCTCTTTCAAGGTAACTCTACTCTACTCTCTCCTCTACATTTCTGTTTTAATTAGTTAATCTCTAACTAACTTAATAACTGCTTTCCAGACGAAATCTCCGGCACAACTCTCACATTCATCAACAAATGCACACATCCAGTCTGGCCCGCCATCCAACCCAACGCGGGCAAGCCCATCCTCGCTCGTGGTGGCTTCCACCTCTCACCAAACGCCGCATACTCCCTCAAACTCCCACCACTCTGGGCCGGCCGCTTCTGGGGTCGTCATGGCTGCTCTTTCGACAAATCCGGCCGCGGACGCTGCGCTACCGGTGACTGCGGCGGTTCCCTCTTCTGCAACGGTCTCGGAGGTGCTCCTCCAGCTACACTAGCCGAGATTTCACTCGGACAGGAACAGGACTTCTACGATGTTAGCCTCGTAGACGGCTACAACCTCGCCATGTCTATCACCCCTTTCAAAGGCTCCGGAAAATGTAGCTACGCCGGCTGTGTCAGTGACTTGAATCTGATGTGTCCGGTCGGTTTACAGGTTCGGACAAAAGGTGGAAGAGTGGTGGCTTGTAAGAGTGCCTGTTCTGCTTTTAATTCTCCCAGGTATTGTTGTACTGGGAGCTTTGGAAATCCTCAGTCTTGTAAGCCCACGGCTTATTCCAAGATCTTTAAGACGGCTTGTCCCAAGGCTTATTCCTATGCTTATGATGACCCTACTAGTATTGCTACTTGTACTGGTGGTAACTATTTGGTCACTTTCTGTCCTCGTCATCGTTAGATTTTGTACCTGCTTTGGTTGTGTTTTGTCTATCTAGTTGTAATAAAGTATGGAGTTATGTTAGATTTAGTGGGTGTTTATTTTAATTTAGTTTGTGCTATGCATGTTGAAATACTGGTATAATGTTATATCTCTATATGTTAGCACCACTAATAGTTTGAGATCTAGTAGATCCACATTGATTTTCCAATTAATTACAATGGTATTAATATTGTAGATCTAACGCCAATCATATAAATATATAAACAAATTGAATGCAATATTTATAAAAGATTAAAAAAAATGGATCATATACACTTTACAATATAAAACAGATGAGTGAATCACCCAGCAGTATCTATTACCTTGTCCCTGGAAATAAGTGTTAGTAATGGTAGATATAATGGTGTTGTAATTGTGATCCAATAATGCGCTCCGATCTGAAATTTCATGTTTTGGGTATGGTAAGATCTCGGTTATCTATAAACTGGAAAGTTGTGCCACTGCCACCATTTGTTGGTGTTTTCACATTTCATAATTGAAAAGATGTGGTGGTGGTTGACAGCTAATTTTAGGTATCTTTTTGATGTTTGGGTGTGAAAATATAGGAGTGTAATAGGCATCAGTTAAAATGAATTACCAAACAAGAGTTCTGCCCATTTTATGATGAATAATCTGTACACTATAAAAGAACTGGGCCCCTCCCTAGGAATCTAACCTTCACTTTACTGGTGATAGGACCCGAAATGAACGTTATATCCGGAACGTTGTGCAAAGTCAAACCTCTTTCATCTCTCATTGACACTTCTATGCACATTGTACACTATACCTTTTCATTTATCATTCTATTTTTCTTTTTAAACTTAATAAAATAATATCATATATATTCATGGTATATTTTTACTAACAATCTTAAAACATATTAATAAAATTTGAATTAAATTAGAAAATAAAATAATTTTATTAGTTAAAAAATAATGAAATTAAATAAATAAATAGTTTCTTTTTAAAAACAAATTTTTTCAAAGAAAAATCCATATAAATCTAATAACCATAAATTTAACTTTTTTTATATAGGGATAAATATTTAAAACAAATTATTGTATTATTAAATTAGAAAAAATAGATAGAAAAAAATTTGATAAAATATAGGGTAGAAAAGAGAAACTAAATTATAAAAAATATAAAAATAAATATATATTTAGATGGAATTTAATAATATTTTAAAAAAATATACATTATTTTTTTGATCAATAGAAATTTTAGTGTAATCTAGATTTGAGTTATTGTATTTAAATCATAAAAATAGAATAAATAAATTACTTTTGGACCATCTTCAATGCTGGTCTCTTTTTGGAGTCTCTTACGTGGGGTCATGTGTCATATGTGCCACATAAACCAAAACATTCATTCATACAAAATATAGCATTTTTACTGCAACGCATAGTCTCTCTTATTAATTAAGAAGTTTTGTAATGTCAAACTTGTAATGCTTATTTTCTCTTTACTTTCTCTTTCCTCTCTCTTCAGTTTCCACATGTACTTTTTTAATTAGATAAATTACTCTAAAATGAGTCTCTCAAACGAGATACAATCTTCTAAAAACTTATTTACTCCAATATAAAGAGACTCTCAAAACTTATTTTTGTCAGATGAGAGACTTTGGAAGAGACTGCGCTAGGATGCTCTTATATTTTGAATTGAGAATTACCACCCATAATCAATAAATACAGCAAGCTAATTTTCAATTTCATCTTAAAAAATATATGGAAATCACATCTGACAACTTTCTACCAAATGAGTGTTAATATCACATAAGATTTAACTAATTTATAACATTTTTTAAAATACCTATTTTATTTTACATTCACTTGTACTATTCAAAATATTGTTTTAGTTGAGAATGTATGCTGCTGAAAATTAAAATTAAAAAATTCAGATAAAAAATTGACATTAAGCAAGTGCAGAAAGGAAATTAAATAATTAAAATCAGAATTTAAAAAAATATATATTTTAAAAATTTTGTTTTAAAATGATTTAAAATTTTGAATATAAATATTTTAAAAATGTATATCAAAATGAAAAAAATTTAAAATAAATATAACTTATTACTTTAAAAGAAACGATAACGTAAATAATCTCGAACAATATAAATTTACAAATTGGATTACGAAAGTCCACAAGTATAGAAATGTGGATGCAACTTCCCACCTTTCCCTCGCACATTTCCTATCACTTTCACATTTCTTCCTTTCCTAAACTCTAAGATTTCCACGTCACCTTTAATATTCTCAACTTCTCAAACAATATACTTGACGCCTTCATCCCATTAAGAAGGTTGATTAGTGCCAACATACTAATACCTTCATCGCGCATTTGAGGAAAAGTTTTGAATAACCAATCCATCAAAGATAAGTATTTCAAGTCCTCTTACCCTATTTGAGTGACAAATTGATGGTTCTAATAATTGAAATGGATTGTTTTCTAATTAATTGAACCTTAGTTAACTTCCAATTAGGTTTATATAGTCAAAGGAATCTCCACTGTAATGTCAGCACCCTCACCAGACAGACAGATTCAGGATGCAGACGCTACCACAGACAGATTCAGGATGCAGACGCCACAAAAGACAGGAAATATATAGAAATCTATAACTGAGATATCAACCTGTTTATTAATCAAACCCTGAATGCAAACTAAATATGTAGTGGTACGTTATCCAAAAAAGAATATTCTTAAACCAACAAAACAATTGATCAAGCTTTATATTATGGTTTACAACTAATATAAAATGAAGATAGAATATAAAATCTGAAAGTAACAAATTTGATAATAATGTCAAAATACAAAACTGAATGCTAGAGCTAATGCGTGTGAATGATTATGCGTATCCTTATTACACCACCTGACTATCTGAACGCAGCATTTTTCGTCTCGATCAAAAAAATACACATACAAAATAAAAATGAAGAAAAAATAAGGTCAGACCATCGAATGACTGATTAGTAAGCCAATGCCCAACATCCATACACACAAAATGCGTCTTAAATTAAAATTAATCATGAACATACAACAAATGAACTTACCCGAACACATGAGTTTCAAGCAAACAGAGAAGTTCAAGTACTCAAAAGCTCATAATTAAACTCAAGCTATAGAATTGGTTATTTTGCAGTAAACAAGTATCGCCTAAATTCTGGTGAAATTGGTTGGTGAAGCATATCAAATGGAGAAGGTATCGCTCCACAAATAGCGAGGCAACTTTGGCGAAGCTGTAACGTCCGCAATTTCGGTTTAGTAGTTAGGTCCGGTTTAATGCAATTCTTTAGGGCAAAAATAGGGATTCGGACTCATTTGAGTTTAATTTGACTTGAATATTTTCGAACCTATTTAATGAATATCGATGTGACTACTTTGTGATTTTTGATGATCCATATGATTATGTATTTTTCAAGCAATTATTACATGTTTTGAAATCTGTGCGGTTTTAATTAAATTATGTCTAATGACTCCTAAAGAAAATTCTTAGTAATTGAATTGGTAAATTTACCCGTAGATCTTGATTTGACCAAAATATCATGTTTGACCTAAAATATTGACTTTTGACTAATGGTTGACTTCTATGACCAAATGTTATTTTTGACATAAAATATAATTTTAAGAGTTAAAATATTTTTACATGTTAATTTTGGAAAAACGGGAAGCATAGAATCACAATTAAAAATTTAAGTAAATTTTGGATTAAAATCAGAAAAATTCTAATTTTATTCCAAATTGATATTTTTGAGCAAGAATTAGTTTATGCCCAAATAATATTCTATTGGTGGAATTAATTGTAAAAAAAAAAAAAGAATTGATGTTGGGATATTACCAAAAATATTTTTCGAAATCGAAACCGAAACCGATGAGAAACGAAATAAGTGAAGGGTGATAAGTAGTGGGGTGTGTTTAGTGAGATTGGTGGACTCTTGAAATAAATTTTTTTTTTTAAAAAAACAAAAAAACAAACCCACCTATTCTTATGATAAGCCTAGCCTCCCCACTTCTTCTCCTTCATTTCTCACCTCCCTCTCATTCCCCCTCTTATCTCTCTACCTCTTCCAACAACAAATCCTAACCCTAGGTTGGAGATTTCACAAAGGTCACCATATTTTCATTTTAAAAATGGTTTCAACAATCACCCAACATCACTATTATTATCATCTTGAGGCCTTAGAAAGTTTCTTCTACAATTTCAAGCTTTTTTGGTAAGCTTTCTAACTCTCTAATGGTGGATTTTGAAGTTGTTGTTTGTATTCTTGATTTGTTGTATTTTTGTGATCCTAGATACTAGATTAATGCTTCCTAGTTGATTTTAGACGTCAAATGTAGTTCTATGTTTAATTGCACTTTTATTCTAACTTTAAAATAAAATAAATAATATGGTAGTGTGTTGTTGTTGCTTCTAACACAAGTATTGAAAGTATGAAAATTTTAAACCATTAAACCTTAAACTTTATGTTTTAATTTGTCTTTAAGACACTTAAAAATATGGATGTTTCTTGTGAGGGAGCTTTGAAAAATGACATTTTTGATAAAATTTTGAGTTTGTTTAGTGTTTAAAAAGGGGCCTAGTATGTTGATAATATATTAAGGTTTCTTGAATTAAATTTTTGAGACCTAAATTATGAAATAAAATGAGTTTTGAAGAGAGATTTTTTTTAAAAAAAAGCAAATTTATGTCCAAATTCAAATTGATTAGTTTATTGCCCTATAGAGTTGGTATGAGATAGACATGTTATATGCATAAGAATTAATTGAGTGTCCTATGGGTTGATAGATACATAAATAGACATTCTTTGATGAAATGAAAATCTTGGAGTCGGTTGAGCGGGCTCGGGAGCTCGGTTTGGTTTGATGCTTAATAAGGTTTGTTTTTCCTCATACCTACCTTCAAATGGAAATTTGTGTAAATAGTATTAATCAAGTTGGCTTATACATAAAATTGTCAATTACATGCTTATTGTCATGATTAGGGCGTTAAAACATGGCACAATGCATTAGGAGCATGTTAGGCACTGGAATTTGGGTATTGAAGTTTAGGCGGACTAATTTGATGAAATGAAAATCTTGGAGTCGGTTGAGCGGGCTTGGGAGCTCGGTTTGGTTTGATGCTTAATAAGGTTTGTTTTTCCTCATACCTACCTTCAAATGGAAATTTGTGTAAATAGTATTAATCAAGTTGGCTTATACATAAAATTGTCAATTACATGCTTATTGTCATGATTAGGGCGTTAAAACATGGCACAATGCATTAGGAGCATGTTAGGCACTGGAATTTGGGTATTGAAGTTTAGGCGGACTAAGTCCACATTGTTTGTGAATTGACAGAGTTAGGATAGAGACTTAAATTCCGCAATACATTCTTGTTTGGATGTCGTGATTGTGTTTATTGTGATGAATATTGTCAAATTGATTGCTATTGATGATTGTGATGCATTAGTTCTAGTGTAAAAATGGATGTAAAGAAGAGATGTGAAATTTAGACATAATTGGTTCATTGATGAACTTGATAAATTGTTGACTTTGTGGTGTAATTAATGTAAATTGTTGTGGAAATTGTTGAGTGGTTGATTTGTGACAAATTGATATTGTTGTGTTGTTGATAATATTTAGTTTTTGGTAAAAAGAAAAAAAATTATTGGTCATTGATAGCGTCCAAACGTGTCTATGTGATTTGTGAGTTATATACACTCACATGTGTGAACTTAATAAAATTGTAAAGTGTCAAATTGTTGGAACGATAACATAGTCAAATTGCTGACTTTAATCTAGCACATATAGCTGAATAGAAGGCATGCCTAGGGATTTAGAAATGTTTCGACAATATGTGATAAATGGCTATATAAAAGCCTAAATCTTGATGAATATTGCACCGGGGATTTTATACCACTGTAGGGTACTAAGTACCAATTACACCGAGATCCTTTGGCACCATAGGGTCTTCAGACTAGTTATATAAAAATTAATGTGTTAGAGAACCACCAACAAGTGCACCGGGAGCCTTTGGCACCGTAAGGTCTTCGGACCAGTTATGTGAAGATTTGATATGTTGGGAGAACTACCAACAAGTGCACCGGAGCTAGAAATAGCACCGTAGGGTCTTTAAACTAGTTATGTAATATCCCGTTTTCATTAGATGACTAGAAGTGGGCAAAAGTCTCAAAACATTACAAATGATGATATTGTGAGAATGTGTCAAATTTTAGTTGTTATTCATTGGTGTTGGATGAATCTTGAATGTATTGTTGTGAATTGGAAGTGATTACCAACTTGGAATGTTGATTGAGATTGTTTTTGGAACTTTAGAAAGATTAAGTTAGTCAATGAAATAATCTATAATGATTATATGTGTTTCTCAATGAAATTTTGCAAGTTTTGATGTGGTTTGGGGAGTCGACAGAAAAGTCCGAAAGATGTCACTATACTGCCAAGATAGGGCAAAATTGCTTCCAATTTTTCTTTGTCCGCGGACGGTGCCAGCCAACAAAATCCATGAGCGTCAGGTCTTTCATGGGCAAAGCCTCTCTGTATCCTCCCAGCGGAAGGTGCCGGCGAGTGGACTCCCGGAGCGCCAGAACACTATTTTTCCAACTTATTGGCCTTCGTTCTCCCTCATCCGGATCTGATTTGGATGTCGTTTACGACTATATTTTCGTTTTAAAGTCTATTATTCAATGATGATTTTTAATTAAATTATCAGACTGGTTTATGATTTTGAATTTCGAAAAGATCCAGCAGTGTGCAGAAAATTCAAAAAACAACAAACTTTCTCGTTATCGTTCTCCTTCGTTTGAACTCCGATTTCGGTGACGCTTACAGTCACACGTTTGTATTAAAGTAAGCTATTTATTATTATTTTTAAATGATTTATTGACTAGACTTTTCAGACCACTTCTGAAATTTCTCTTAGTGTACATAAAATTTCAAATTTGGAAGTGTTACTACCATATTCTTTTATTCATCCGATTTTCGATTGAACTGCCATTTTTTTTATTTCAAAATTGTATTAAACTATTCTTTTTATGCTCTTAATACAGGGGTAAGATCAATGGTATTTTAAGAGTTGACATTTTCTTTAAGTGAATGAAAATACTCGATTTTCGAAAATTGGAATTTCATCCCTTAAAGATCCATTGTTTAAAATCTGTCTACAAAACATCGTGAAATAGTCAAGTGAGTATTTTAAAAAATGGTGTTTCAAATGTATCATGCCTCTTAAGTTCTAAGCCATTTAAACCCGCATTGCAGGTTGTTTTACCCTATCTTTTCCCATGATTTTGTGGTGTGTATTGAATGAATATTTGTATTGTATGTTTGTGTGGTGTATTGAATATTGGTGTTGACATGATGTTATAACATATTAGCATGCATACCCATACATGAGTCTTAGGTTGACAACTTGTGATACAAGTAAGCCAACACTGATTTTTGTAATTTATCCAAATATATTTTTACTATATAGAAATGTATTGAAAATCACGAATTTGAAAAAAAAGAGCGTATTTTCCGAATAAAGTGGATTTTCCACTTTTGAACCATTGAAGTTTTTGTAAACTATTTTGGAAACTTCTGGAGATTAAATGTTTTTATTAAATGAGATTTCGAACTCCAAATTTTTGACAAAATGATTTTAGAAAAAAATAAAATGAATTTGCGTGCATTAGGTATGAGAACTAAAATTAAGCTTTCACCTACGTTTTTCCATTGTTTTTAAAATGTTTTCCCCAGGTACGACAAGGAGCGCAAGGAACTAATGAAGCAGATTTTGTAATACATTGTCTTATTGTAAAGTATGATTTGCTTAATAAATATTTATTGCCATTAACTATATAATTGAGTTTGAGATATGGAGAACTTGTAATTGAATATTATTGACTCATATTATTCATTGTCTTTTTACTCTTACCAATTTTAAATGTTATCTATATGTTGGGCCCCCAATATTGGTTTTTAATGTTATCATTTTAAAACAAATATACGGCTTCCACCACCTAATTGGAGATTCGGTAAAAGATATTTCCTAAGTGTTTGTATCAACAATTTTGAAAATAAAGTATAAAATGAATGATATGGAAGATTTTATTTTATCAACAATTTTTGCATCAACGATTTTGGTAATTGAAAAATGAATTGTAATGTAATATTACTATTCTGGTTTATTTCTAGACTGGGATAGTGACGTTACAAAAGCTCAACTGCTAGGGAGGTCATCACCTACACCATGGTGATGGACACTAGCGACGACACAAAATTTTGAAGTAACCACCGTTAACTTCTACTTAACTGGGCGATGAAATTTGGCGAACTTCCAAGGGTGGGTTGCAGTGTCGCCATAAGGGACTTGACACTAGAGAAAGACTAAGACAATAGTTGGATGATTACTCTAAGTCTAATTTGAATAACTTCACCATTAAGGTCTTCTACAAAGCTGATCGGATAGGCAACAATTTAATCTAAAGGCAATACAGTAACCCAATAGCAGCAAGCATTTTATTTTAGAATAATCAATACAACATAACAGAATTAGTTCATAATACATCAGGTTCAAATACTATAGATTATTTGTCCAGAATACATCAAATTTTAAAGTAAGTAGTTTATTATGCTCAGAATGCATCAGATTTACCTATGACTGATATAATGCCATATTATATCAAATTATCATGCAGATTATAGAGTATAATTGATGATGCCAAATTT
Organism: Cardiospermum halicacabum; assembly: GCA_031304145.1. NCBI lineage: Eukaryota > Viridiplantae > Streptophyta > Magnoliopsida > Sapindales > Sapindaceae > Cardiospermum > Cardiospermum halicacabum. The sequence goes on from CM062393.1 coordinate 10,286,495, forward strand.
CAGAATGCAGTAGCTTGGTATGCTCAAAATGCATCCGATAGAGTGCATCAATTTATGCTAGAATATATCAAATTATTATTATGTCCATCCTTAGTTTAATAACGAAATCAGGAACATCAACAGAAAATAGATCAGAGACCCCAAACAAATTGAGAATAACTCCAAAATATAGGTTAGAGACCTAGAAATATTGAGCAGAGCTCTAAACATACTGATGTCGTTACATCCATAAGGTAATAAGTTTGATGTCGTCACATAAAAAAATATTCAAGTCCTGTACGCTCTTACGTATCACTGTATACATCTATCCTTGCAGCATGCCAGTCTTATCGCTATTATACTTCAGACAGAGACTCAATTATAAAGATTATGATTTTCAACCTTCACCAGATTATTTACAGCAGTTCAAATAACCACAGCTTAACAACAATACAAACAACAGAACCAACAACATCGAAACATACAAAGATTTCATATTCAATTTTATTTTACTTTAGATTATGTCTAGATTAATGCAGCATAGAACAAATAATAACATACAAAAGTGAGGGCTTAAACATGGTTGCTTACCATAAATCGCTAATCCAATGGCAGAACTACTCTGGCTGGCGGTCACATACTCCGTCGCCTTGCAATGAAGAAGACAGACATGAGGACATCTTAACCAGTATGTCAAAGAAAACTCTCTTGGTACAGATTGAAAAAGAAAACGATTGAATGAAATTTGAGCGTTGGCTAGGGTAGGGTTTTGAAAAATTTTGAGAGAACAGAGAGAGCAATAAACAGTATTTTCTGGTGGCTTTTGGAATTCCGAGAGTTAAGCCTAGCTTTTCACCTACTAAATGTAAAATTATAAATAAGCCCACCATAGTTCTTTTAAATCAAACATTGTTCGAAATGTCAAAATAATTATAAAATCAATCAGATATAAAAATAAAATTTCCCCAAATATGGACGTGACACCAACTCTCACTTGAATGTTGCCTAAATTTTAAATTTTGAAAATATATTTTCAAATTGATCTTGACTTGATTTGTGTCTGGCAATAAGCAGCTAAGAGTTCTTTTTCAGATGAATTATTTTGAATTTTACTACTTGTTCTCTTTTTTATGACCCTAATTATATGAAAATATGCTTTCGAAAAATTCTGCATCAATAGACTCTAGTATAGTATTAACGTGCATATCAAGATGGTCTGATTTAATAATTAAGAACATATACGCAGTGCTATCTTTTGCAAAGTCCAAAGATACACAATCCACTATTTTTGGCCTAAGTTTTATGATTTTGGTATTGGTATTCGAACCTTCACTAGACAACCCCACACTTTTAGGGTTTTATAGGTGGACAACCATTTCTTCCACACCTTATATGGCTACTTATAAGTCTTTTGTGTGGAATTCTATTTAAAATGTGATTCGTAGTTAGTAACTTTTCACCCTATAGATTATGAGGCAAACCAGAACTATTTAACAAGGAATTTATCCTGCCTTTTAAAGTTTTATTATTTTTTTTATTGCTACTCCATTTTTTAGGAGGGTATGATGCAGTTTTCTGATGAATAATTCTATTTTGTGTAGAGAATTCATCAAAGGCAATAGATTTATACTCATCTCCTCTATCATACCTTGTTATCTTAATTTGCCTTTCTAATTGAATTTCTATTTCAACTTTATAAGAATTAGACATCTCAAGAGAAAGATACTGTAATTTCCCAATATTAGTACAGTGCTGAAAATCATTGATCAAAATGCCATTGTCTTGATGTAATAAGCTAGAATTACTCATTGAAGTGTAAACCCCCTTATTGTCATCCATATGAGAACATCTTTCAGTAAGTCTACCAAATACTTTGATTAGGAGAGAAAAAGTTCTCTAGTATAATGTTGCACTTGAACACCCAAAAAATTATTAAGTGGTCCCTATTCTTTAAGTGGGAAACGTAAAGATAACTCATGAGTAATATCAAGAACTGCATTTGGAGTGTTACCAATAACAATGATATCATCGACATAAACCAATAAATAAATCCGAAGATTATGATGGTGTAGAATAAAGAGGGAACTATTAAAGTGAGACATAACAATCTCAACCGAGAGAAGATATTGGTAAAGTTCAATACACCAAGCTAGTGGAGCTTTTTTAAGTATGTTGATTAAGCACCATATGTGCAACATTTATGCACTATTTTATTAGTTATTTTGAGGACATTATTGTGATTTTATACTAATTTGCCCTATTTTTGTGAATATGAACAGTTTGGAGGCATTTGTGCAAATTATGAAGATTTCTGGGATTAAAGACCAAAAATGCAAAAAGTCAAGGATTGAAGACAAACTTTCACATCTTTCAAAAGTTAAATCAGAGATTATACTAGAGAGGATTTTGAGGAGATTTTATGGGTTTTGTTATTTTTCTGAACGGAGTATATTTACTCTACAGAACAGATAGTTTAAGGATCTTTTGTTTTCTGAAAATACTTAAAGAGGAATCAGGCTTTAGTTTTTCTATCTATTTTCTTCTTTTTGTACATTTAGTTTTATTTTAGACAATGATGTTGATTGCGCCCATGGGGTGCTAAACTAGTCTGCCCAGCTAAACGATCAGTTTAATTAATTCGTGTTGTGAGATCTTTGCTTCGTTGCTTTATCTTTTAATATTTGTGTAGTCTCTGTGCCCATAGTTAAGGTCACTGTGTGCCCATAGCTAAGGTCATGTTAGTTTTATTTGATTAATTGATTAAGCGCGCGATTGGTTAATTGAGTAGGCTAATACATTGCATGTTAGATAATTCGTAATTAATCTGACCTAGGTAGTGTTGAGGTTCCACAATCATAGTTCAAGAACTGTCGTACTGATTCATTGGCTTTGATCGCAGGTCTTTTCTAGTTTATAATGCAATCTACGTGTTAGATTAGTGATTGATTCGAAGGGTCGTACCCGGTCAGTCTAATAACTAAGGAAAAGATTGGTTGTTAGGCACGTTGTCAATAACTATAACTGTGGTTATTAAAATCGTTAGAGATATCTTTTGAATCAATGATCGACACATTAATTAAATGATCGGTTAGCTGGGTCTTTTAATATATTTGATTGTTAATAATTTGTGTTTTTAGCATTCAGTCCAAATATACTTTTCAAACCCCCATTTACATTACTTGGTCAGTTAACAATTACAATTATTGATTTCCGTTCTCTGTGGGATCGACCCTGTTTACTACAAGTTTATTTGTATTGCAGGTTAAATTTATATTGACGGATTAGACACCCGTCATATGTAAATAGCTTTATGAAGATGAAACATATGATTCAGATTGTGTTTATCTTCAAAGCCTAGTGGTTGACACATGTAAAACTCATCTCGTTAAGGGGCCTTGCAAAAATATATTGTTCATGTCTAATTTTCTTAGCATCTAACCATTTTAAATGACAAGAGAGAATATAAATAAATAGTAGATTATTTGACTATGCGACTAAAGCGGGCATGATAGTTTATTCTACGACATCGTGTGAAACCTTTAGTCAGGAGTCGTGCATTATACCAATCAATGCTACTATCCCGAAGATACTTGGTATGGAATAATCACATACAATCGACCATATTCTTTGATTGATCCATAGTGTTATGTTTGGCTCATTTAATATTACTGGGAAGTTCGGGGTGCGGTTAGGATTCAGGAGAGTTTAGGGATTTATGTGTAATTATTATACTAGGGTTACATTATATATTTATTGTAATGCCTAACGTTAAAGTGTAGAAGCTCAGTATTGAAACACATAATAAAACTCTAAGGTGAGGAGCCGCAAAGTGGACGTAGGCACATTGCCGAGCCACTATAACTCTCTGTGTTATTTTTCTTTTCTATTTCCGCATTACAGTTCCATTCACAACAAGTGGTATCAGAGCCAGGTTCGTTCTCTAGGAAGATTAGAGATTTATTTTTTTGGAAAATTAGGAACTTAGCACATAGATCTTTAGGATGACTTCGTCTTCTGCGAAATTTGAGGTGACGAAATTTGATGGAACTGTAAATTTTGGGTTATGGCAAAGACGGGTAAAAGATCTATTAATGCATCAGGGAATGGCAACTATGTTAGAAAAAGAAAAATTGAAAGATATGCCGAATTCAGAATAAAGCATAGTAAATTAGAAGACAGTTTCTGTGATTAGACTTTGTTTAGCGGATGAGGTGATGGTCCAAGTTATTGATGAAGAATCACCTAGAGCAGTTTGGAAGAAACTGGAAGATCGCTATATGTCAAAGTCGTTGACTAATAAATTGCTCCTAAAATAGAGATTGTACGGCATGAAAATGACAGAGGGTACAGAATTGAGACAGCACATAGACGGGTTTAATCAGCTTATCGGGGATTTGCATCGGGTTTATGTAAAATTTGGTGATGAGGATAAGACACTGATTTTGTTAAATTCCCTACCGGCTTCATATGATAATTTGGCCACAACACTTACATGGGGTAAGGATACTCTGATATTGGAGGAGGTCACAGCAGCTCTGTTAGCATTCAGTTTGAGAAAGAAAACCAGTGAAGAGAGTTCTCATGCAGAGGGACTTCTGGTTAAGGGTGGTCAGAATCGTGAGAGAAATCAGTCAAGGAATGAGGGTAGGTCTCGGTCTAAATCGAGAGGTAAGAAATCCGTAAAATGCTATAAATGCGAAGAGATAGGTCACTTAAAGAGAGAGTGCCCTAAGTGGAAGGGAAAGGGTACTGATAGTGGTTCCAATTCTGGTTCGAAAGCAGTAAATATGGTTGAGTGCAACTCAGATTCAGATGGAGACATGTTGTCTATTTCATATAGCACAGATCATGTAGCAGATTCATGGATACTTGATTCAGGATGTTCGTATCATATGACTCCTCACAGGGAATGGTTCATTACATTCAGGTCAGTTAATTCTGGTTCAGTTCTTATGGGCAATAACAATTCTTGTAGGATTGTTGGGATAGGACTGTTAGAATTAAGACATGTGATGGGGGTGTGAGGACTCTAGGTGATGTGCAGTATATACCTGATTTAAGGATGAGTCTGATTTCACTAGGCACTTTAGATTCTAAAGGGTATAGTTTTAAGTCTGAAGGTGGAGTGATGAAAGTGACAAACGGTGCTATGGTTGTAATGAAGGGACAAAAGTTCTCAGGAAACGTTTACAGGCTGCTAGGGACTACAGTTGTAGGTGGAGTAGCCAGTGTTGAGTCTGATCAGGATGATACAGTTTTGTGGCATATGAGGTTAGGTCATATGAGTGAGCGGGGCATGATGGAGCTTCACAAAAGAGGTTTGTTGAAGGCTATAAAATCATGTAAGTTAGATTTCTGCAAAATTTGTGTTTTGGGTAAACAACACAAGGTGAAATTCAATAGAGGCTCACATAGAACTGGAGGGTTTTTGGACTACATTCACTCAGATGTTTGGGGACCAGTGAAAGAGGTATCACGGGTAGGATATGTGTATTTTCTGACATTCATAGATGATTTTTCAAGGAAGGTTTGGGTATACTTCATGCGGCACAAGTCTGAGACTTTTGAGAAATTCAAGGTGTGGAAAGCTGAAGTTGAAAACCAAACAGGTAGAAAAATCAAGTGTCTGCGTTCAGATAATGGGACTGAGTACACAGATTCAGGATTCTTGAGATTTTGTGAACAGCATGGGATTAAGAGACACTTTACAGTATGCAAGACACCACGACAGAATGGTGTGGCGGAAAGGATGAACAGGTCGATTGCTGAAAGAGCTAGGTGTCTCAGGTTGAATGCTGGGTTATCTAAGAATTTCTGGGCAGACGCAGTAAGTATGGCTTGCTTTTTGATAAACAGATCACCTAGATTATCACGGGATATGAAGACTGCAGAAGATATATGGACAGGTAATGACGTCGATTACTCTGATTTAAGAGTGTTTGGGTGTCCGGCTTATATGCATGTTTCCAGTGATGAGAGATCGAAATTAGATCCGAAGTCTAGACAGTGCATCTTTCTCGAGTATGAGAAAAGGGTTAAAGGGTACAAGTTGTGAGATCCACAGGCAAAGAAGGTGATCATTAGCAGGGAGGTGATCTTTGACAAAAGATCAATGCTAGAGGGTACTCAAGAGAATAAGAAGCAAGGGACATCAGACAACGGTAATAGCAGAGATGTGGTGCAGATTGAATTATAGAAGAGTGTTGAGCAATTGAATAGTCAAAATTCAGAGGCTTCTACTTCAAGTGAGCACCACAATATAGCCACAGATAGACCGAGACGCACAATCAGACCACCGGAGAGGTATGGGTTTGAGGATATGCTTTCTTATGCACTTATTACTAGTAGCGGGGATCCAACTACGTTTAGTGAGGCTTTAGAAAGTCAGGAGAGAGATAGATGGATGGGTGCTATGGTTGAGGAGATTGAGTCTCTACATAAGAATCAAACATGGGATCTGGTGGAGCTTCCAAAAGGGAAGCGGATTGTTGGGCGAAAATGGGTATACAGAAAGAAGGATGACGGAAAGTTCAAAGCTCGGTTAGTAGCGAAAGGGTACTCACAGACAAAAGGGGAAGATTATGATGAAATATTTTCTCCAGTGGTTAGACACACTTCTATACGATGTGTCTTAAGTCTTGTAGCTCATTTTGACATGAAGTTAAGCAGATGGATGTAAAAAAAGCATTCCTTCATGGTAATTTGGAGGAAGACATTTACATGGATCAGACTGAGGGGTTCAGTCAACCAGGGAAGAAGCACTTAGCCTGTAAATTGAAGAAGTCGCTCTATGGGTTGAAGCAATCTCCAAGGCAATGGTATAAACGGTTTGACTCGTATATAGTAAAGATTGGCTACATTAGATTTGAGTATGATTGCTGTGTGTATGTTAGGAGCCTGAAAGATGGTTCATATATTTTTCTGTTGCTGTATGTGGATGATATGTTGATTGCTGCTAGAAATATGACTGATATTGATAAGTTGAAAAACTTATTAAGCAAAGAATTTGACATGAAAGATTTGGGTGCTGCCAAGAAGATTCTTGGGATGGAGATTCACAGGGATAGGACATCTGGGAAGTTATGGCTATCTCAAAAAGATATGTGCAGAAGGTGCTGAAGAGTTTTAACATGACAGATGCTAAGGCTGTGAGCACACCACTAGCGAGTCATTTTAAACTGTCTACTAATCAGTGTCCAATTTCGAAGAAAGAAATGGAAGACATGTCAAAGGTGCCATATGCAAGTGCTGTAGGATGTCTGATGTATGCAATGGTCTGTACAAGACCTGATTTAGCTCATGCAGTGAGTGTAGTGAGTAAGTTTATGGCAAATCCTGGGAAGCAGAATTGGGATGCTGTCAAGTGGATTTTCAGGTATTTGAGGGGTACCATGGATTATGGTATCATATTTGGTAGACAAGAGGATGTACTATCAGTTGTGGGGTACGTATATTCAGATTATGCAGGGGATGTTGATAATAGGAAGTCTACTTCAGGCTATGTTTTCAATCTTGCAGGAGGTCCAGTTTGTTGGCTATCTCAGTTACAATCTACAGTGGCTATGTCTACAATTGAAGCTGAGTACATGCCAGTTTCTGAAGCTGCAAAAGAGGCATTGTGGCTTACAGGGTTGGTTAGAGATCTGGGTATTCAGCAACATGGGGTTCCCTTATATTGTGACAGTCATAGTGCCATCTATTTGGCAAAGAACCAGACATATCATGCTCGAACAAAGCATATTGATGTAAGATATCATAAGATTAGGGAGCTGATTGGTTCAGGTGACATAGATCTTCAGAAGGTGCACACTTCTGATAATGCAGCGGATATGTTGACGAAGACCATCACTGCAGACAAGTTCAAGCATTGCTTGGACTTGGTTAATGTCTCAAGTTGCTAGTGAAGCAGGACGACCCGAACTTATCCAGGTGGAGCTACTTGTTATTTCCTAAGGGGTGAATTCGCCAAGGTGGAGATTGTTGTGTTTGGCTCATTTAATATTACTGGGAAGTTCGGGGTGCGGTTAGGATTCATGAGAGTTTAGGGATTTATGTGTAATTATTATACTAGGGTTACACTATATATTTATTGTAATGCCTAACGTTAAAGTGTAGAAGCTCAGTATTGAAACACATAATAAAACTCTAAAATGAGGAGCCGCAAAGTGGACGTAGGCACATTGCCGAACCACTATAACTCTCTGTGTTATTTTTCTTTTCTATTTCCGCATTACAGTTGCATTCATAACACATAGGAACAAGTTCCTAAGTTATTAAAGCATCATACTCATTTTTCATTACATCAAGCCAGAATAGATAAGAGCTGGCATGTTCATACATTGTAGGTAAAGTTTATGACTTGTTAACCTTCAAATGACTATTGAATGAAATTTTAGAATTTTAATTACCATCCTTTGAGCGAGTGATCATTAGGGGATAGGTTTAAAAATATCCGTATAAAGATTAATTTGAGTGAATGAAGAGGTTTGCATATATAGAATACATGAGCTTTACTTTGGATGTGTGGAATTGGATAGAGACATGGAAACTAATGATGTTCCATGTAGTGGAAAGGCCAACCAATAGGGTGACACAGGCTAGTCCTGAGAAGGATTAGATGAACTAGAGGTAAATGTGGATGTGAAATTACTTGGAGTGTTAGGAAGTCTATGTAAGATAGTAGAGTGATCATGAATCAGAACGGTCTCTGGGAGAAAGTGATCGATGCTACTTTGAGTAACAACAACAATAGAATCTGAATAAATATTAACAAACTCTCAGTGGATCAAAAAGTTAGATGTTTTGAGTTCTGAAAAATAAATTAGTAAATATTATTTACTGAAAGCGCTAATTAAAATACTAACAAAAAAAAAAACTACCTAAAATGAATTAAATATTATTAAAAACTCTAAGAGTAATACTACGTAATCTACTCCCACATCCAACTTTTCCTACCTACTTCTATGTGGCAATTCATGATTGGTTGTTTTATCATACAAAAATAATGCATATAAATACTATGAAAAAATTAAAAAATATTTATATCCGATATTAGTCAACTAAACCTCCCTAAACATTCTTTTTATTTATTTTTGAACTCAACATTTAAATCTTTTTATTTATTTTTGAACTCAACATTTAAATCTAATAGGATGATGCTTGTTCCATATAACCAAATAAACTAAATTTTTCAAGATTATTCCACCTACATCAATTAACATAATTAATACTCAAATAAGTTTAAAAATTACCTAAAATTCTTAAACATAAAATATGACAATGGCTTATAGAAACCTTGAGTTTATTCCATAACTAAATACCAAATATGTAGAAAAGCTTTGCAATCTCTTTTTACATAAAATTCAAGATCTAAATATGACCATACGATCCACCCTTTTACTATTGTATTGATACAAGTATTGTCTATGAATCTTATTTTAGATTTAACTCCTACTTTAAACGAATAAATCAATTTTAGGACTTAGAAATATAATTGGTGTCAGTCAAAAACACCATAACCAAAAATATTTGAGGGGATTTAAGTTTTGAAGATGTCTAAATAATTATAGGTCTGCTCATTTAGATGGAAGATGGGAGTAGAGTGGCTGAGAGAGAAGAAACCCAGACAGAATTCAAGCTTGTGTAGAAAACAGTATAACTGAATACGAGAAATTGGCATCTTCAAACCGCGCACACCATGAAATATGATTAGAAAAGGCAAGTATTAAGCAACGGAAAGGATGATTTTATTAGGACATAAACAACAGACAGACAGGAAAGTTTAGTTCAAGCATCAATTCACAGAAAACACTGAAATTACCATCATCCAAGTACACAACTAAAAAGCAAGTAGATAAGAAACTGGCATATTTGATCACTGTTTCTTTGCAATGAACAAGCCCCAACGCTGCTCGCCTGATGAACTCCTCACAAGCTTCGCCTTCCATCCGCCCACAATCGCTTCATAGTCTTCCTGCATAATTAATTATTTATCCAAATCAAATTAGTTACTCACAACTTAAAAAAAAAAAAAACAAAAATTAAAAAATTAAAAAAATAAAAAAAAGATAGGTTGATGGCACAGATTACGCACTTCAGAGAAGTCAGAGATGAATGCATCTTTGTCCTTCTCAACCGCATTCAATTCCCGCTCCAGAACTTGAAGGAACTGAAGCATTAAATAAATTCACTTAAACATGATTTTTGCATTTATGGCATCACCAAAAAAAATAGATAGGTTGATCCGAACCTGATCAGTACTGTCCTCAGCAACGACGTCAACAAAACCAGCATCTTGCAGCATCTATAAACAATTTAGAGTCCACTATGTTAGAAGAAGTCTTGTGATGATTTAAAAACAATGAAAAATATTTTCAAGTTAAAATACCTGTCCATAGGCTTTCACGTCATGCAGATCATACCCTCGCTGCTTGATATATGCAGCAAAGTCTGGTGATGGAGTTCCAGCATTTTTGCAGTAGTCGCTGATAAGGACTTTACCTCCTGGCTTCAACCATTTGAAGAAAGATCTAAACAGTGCAGGTTTGTCCTGAAAAAATAGAGCACAGAGTTGAGGGCATTAATGGGGAAAAATATGGAACAGTTACTGAAACATATCTTAAAAAGAAAATATTCAGATACCCTACCCTGAAATTTGAACATTTCCAAACAGTACTAGCTTCTAAACAGATTATCAAACTAACAAAAGAAAATGCCACCAAAGGATGGATGTCTTACTTGGATGTGAAGAATTGTGTCGCGGCTATAGATGACATCAAAAGAGTTCGCAGGATATTCTTTCTTGGTGCAATCAGCTACTTCAAATTCAACTGAGCATTGGAGTCCAACAGCTCGCTCAATAGCAAATGAAATCATGTTCACAGAGAGATCAATTCCGACAACATGAACATCAAAGTTATCAGCCATGTAAAAGTCACCTCCACCAATACCACACCCAACATCAAGGACTTTCTGACCAGGCTTCAGATCCAGCTTATCCACAAATTCTTTTGTTGTCTCTGCTCAGAGAAAGTATCACTCAGCAAAAACAGAAATAAACCAAGCTAGAATGCTGAAAACAGCTCAGAGATACTCCCAACTAAAATAACAGCATGTGTGAACCTGAAGCTAAATGTTAAACCCAGGGAAGGATTATGCATCAAAGTCAAAGATAAAATCTTACTTCTCAAAATTAACTAAGTTCAGTGACAGATTTTTTTTCTGAAATTTTTGTAAATATTATCTAATCTAAGTTAGATTGCATGAAGAAAGTATCATCAGTTATTTGATGCTGCATATACTGGAGCTTACCAATTCCTCCTGTGCTCACAAAGCCTTCTCCAAAGACACGTTCATAACGCAGAATGCCATTTAATTTGTACTGAACATTATCCAAGAACTGCTGGAACCCCCTGTCATTCTCAGAACTTACCTTTTGCCAGATCCAGCAAATCTGAAAAAAGTGAATGTAATTGTGCAATTAGGCGTCTTGATCTCTGTAGAAAAAATGATTAAAAAAAGGACACATTCAATTTACCTGATTTTGGTTCTTCTTGTTTCTCACATAAGCTCCAATGCATTTGCAGCCAACTAGTGAAAGTTCATAAGAATTTCCTGAACCATCAGTCACATGACTTTCTTTGAACACCTGAAGTAAAGCACAAATTAAGTGAACACAATGATCTCTGTAGAAGAGGCCATTTCCTTTACCCAGCGACAACTAGATGAAGTTAAAGCATTGTGCCTGAATTCTTCTTGATGAACATGAAATACAGTTACTGTTATCATTTTTAAAATTATGGCTAGAGGTGTTAAAGAGTGTAAATATATAATTTAGATCATATGCTAATATACTGCAAGCCTACAATTGTATCCCTAAAACTAGAGTAGTGACTATATTAGTGAGCTAACCTTTGTATAAAATCTCGGTTCACGATAATGGGTTGGGTTGTGCTTTCGCTTGCTATCTCCTGACTGATGAAAACAAGATTCCCTGAAGAAAATGTATCCACCAACTTTCACCCATTTAACCATCCTTTCTGCCAAATTGATCACCTGTATTGCAAGTAAACATCATAAATTTTGACTACAAACCTGCTACCAAGGACTTATCAGCATGAGTGTTTTGATATTAGCTGTAACCATGTGGGAAGGCCAGTCACTTATCTTTTGTATTTCTGAAGCTAATTATTTTAATCACACTACCACATAAAGCATACAATTTCATCTAAGCTACAGAATGCCTCCAGATTCTTAAACTTCTCCAAATAGTTTGATGAGGTCAACCATAAAAATACAAAATGTCTACCTCTTTGTCCGAAAGATACATCAGCAGCCAATTAGAAAATATCAAATCCACTGATTCATCAGCAAAATTCACATCTGGGGATGTGACATCAGCACACATGAATTTGACATTCTTGTGATGCCCGTTGGTTTCCTCATTCTGCAAAAGGAGAATTGCAATTATAAGTCATACAAAGTCCTCAAATAGGTAGTAGCAAGATTTCTCTAACATAACACAATCAACATATGAAAGACCAATTACCTTCTTTATAACACTCTCAATGAAGTCTAGCGCTATAACATTACCAGCCTTCTTAACCAGTTCACCAGTAAATCGACCAATTCCAGCTCCAAGTTCCAGAACTGAGTTTCCTTCATATGGTGGAAGCAGAGAAAGCACCTGCAGAATAAGTAAATTTAGTTTGCATGTATATAGTCTTTATTATAAAGACCAAAAATAATAGCTCAACATCCCCCTCATGAACCAGAAATAAATAAAAGTAAAAAATCTGACAAGTTCACAATAAAAGATGGTTCAAACGAATAGAACAAAGCAACAAATTTTAGTTGAAAAAACAAACAATGAACAGAACCTTGGCCAAGAAAGGGAATAGTATGTGAAACTATTAAGCAAAGAGAAAGAAAACAGGAAAAGGACACATCACCTATTCATTTCCCAGTGACCAAAACTATTTACAGTATTTCATCAGAAAAGGTAACAAGTAAAATAGAAAATAAAAGTAAAAAGCATTTACAGGTATGTATTAGCAAGATAATAATGCAGCAGATCAGTGTCTGCCCATGGAGACTGGAAATAATACATCTAACTGGTTTTTTTTTATTTCCTATTTATTTATTTTTGTCCTGTCTGAGGATCTACCTCTACCACTACTCATTATATGCAACTTGTAAACTTAAACTTGAAACAATACCCAAAAATCAGAATTTAAGTTTGTGAAATATAATGGTAAATTTTCAGAATATATTTTTTTTAACTGTTTCAATTTAATAAAGAAAAAACAAAAAAATCAATCTTTTAGTTATTTTATTCCATATATTATTTTTTATTTTATAGGGTTATATAGTCAAGTTCATAAATATTAATTATTTATTATTCTAATTATATTAAATAATTCAAATATATATATATATATACTTAAAAAAAAAAAATCTATTGATCTACTGTTATTATAGACAACCCCTATAAAAAGACGAGTGATCATATTAGAAAGAGCTTTTTGTACAAACATGACTTTAAAATCACTACAACCATCAATCAATTGTAAAAGCAACAGCCATTAGATGAAATAAGAGGAAACAGAACAGAAGAATTGAACAAACTACTTATAGAAAAGTTGAGAGGAAAACTATTTAAGTGATGCTTTAATTAAGTTGTTTCTGAAGTTGATTGAGAGGAAAACTATTTAAGTGATGTTTTAATTAAGTTGTTTCTGAAGTTGATTGATAGCAGCAAAATATCATTATATTTAGTGACAGTAACATACACTTAACGTAATAAATTATTAACTATACTTAAGAGGAAAAGCAATAGATCTAATGAACAATCTTAACCATTTATTTTCAAAGACCATCAGAAAATAACCCGCAGTAATAACACATCATTAACAATAATCAAAGAATGAAAATGAAAACAGTAATTACACACCACATAAATAGTTTCCACAGTCAAATCTTTAATCTACAAAAGACAAGGAGAGGAATTTACTTCAGGACGCTCTTCCTTGTCAAGATCACAGGCCTTGGAGTCAAGCATCATAGCTTCCACAGTCAAATCCGCCGAGTGCTCCATCCAATAGTTCTTCTGAATCAAACGTTCTCCTACTCAAATAAATACAAAAAACATTTACCAATCAAGTTGACAATAACAATACAAAAGCACATAGAAAAGAAATTTAATATTCTTTATATATAATAATATAAGCATCTCCTTTTCTTTCTTTAAATCTAGTATATAATATAGCATCTAATCATGGCCGAATCAGCTAAATTGGTATCATCTTCACCTGCAGAATCCATCGCAAAAGCGAAGAGAAAATTCACAAACAGAAAGAGACACGTATTGTTTATTCGTAGTTTTAGCTTTTGTTTTTGGCAGAGATTGGAAAATGGAGGAGAAAACTAGTATCCTTCAATGGCGATGCGAGATCTAGAAAAGCTCCTTGATCTACGGTTGTGATTCCTTCCCTTTTGATGCATCAGCACACTCTCTCGCTGTCGCTGCAATGCCTACGCCTCGCGATATCCGTGCTTCCTAACTTCAGCTGCTTCGCTTCTCCTTTTATACTTGCAGATCCGATTTAGTTCCCTGTTATGGATCTAGGTTTCTTTATTTTAATTTGATAGTAGTATTATCATATGATTGGATCTAGATTTCTCTTTTTATGAAATATCATACATATATTTATATCTTATTTTATATTTCCCATACATATAATATAAGATCCACTAGTAAAATTTTTAGAAAAAGATGATGTCATCATTGTCACCTAACCACTAGTATTGCACATTATTACACCCTTTTTTAAATTTTAAATTAAATTTCACTGAAAATTTATTTTAATACTAGTGGAAGTGTATTTCATATCATCTATTCTATTTTCCATTTGACGACCGGCATATTAGCATCAAAAGTAAAAATAATCCAAATAAATTATATAAATTTATTTTGTGTAATTATTAAAAAATAATCTGCGACGCATTATAAATTATAATATTAAATTTATTCCCATGAAAAATTTTAAAAATAATATTATAAAATTTTAAATATAGAAAAAATATGGTTTTGTAAAATAACTTTTTTATAAAAAAAAAATATTATTAAAAAAATAAAATAAAATAAAATAGAAGATAAGATGGGAGTGGACGGGAAGAAAAGGGGTTAGGAGACGCAGCGAACTGCTGAAGTTGTTGAATCTGGGATCTCCACTCTCATTTGCCATCGTTGATACCAAAGCAACACAATCCACCATCTACTGGACCCCACACCACAACATATTTTATATATCTTTTATTGTTTAATATCACCTTAAATTATACTATTATTAAAAAAAATTGTCTCATAACAATGGCATCGGTTCATGGCCTCGAATTCATAAATTAAAATGAAGAAGATATATGTAAGGAAGCAAACATCTCACCACGGCCACCATTTTGAGTACTCGCCATGGCCAAAGTAATCAGAAAAATTAAAGCTAGTACAGTTCAGATAAGGAAGAAGATGCCGGCGGTTAATTAATTAACTCAAAAGCCCTCGATTGCACGACGAGCTCTTGAAAAACTCCTTGATCTTGAGTTATCTACTCTCCCTTTCTGCTGCATAAAACTAGAGCTACCACTTTCACTTGTGTTTTTGCTTTGTCTAGTGTTATCATATGATTCCTATTTATAGACTTGAGAAAGTGATTGAAATTAATTATTACTAAGAGGAAAATAATAATTTAAAATCCGTATATTATGTGAAGGAAAATATGAATAGAAGAAACGGCTTTTGGCTTTTTAAGCTGGTGAGGGACAGATATGTATTTTGGCTACTCGGGAAGCCGCATATGGATGGCACTGGTCTGGCATGCATGGTTTCTATGTCTTTGACGCATACGTATCAGTGGAGTTTGTATGGTCAAATCACATTGGAAAATTATGCAGTGAGGATATGCATTTTGAATGAAGAGAAATGGTGAAATGACTAGCAACTCCTGGGGCTTTGAATATTGTAAAAATGAATTCATGCCAGGTGTTGCACCACATTTCATTGTTTACCTAAACTTTATCGCAACATGGGTTTTGTATTATAGTTCTAATAAATTTTTAAAACCATGTCGAATATAATTGAAATATTTTTTAGTTAAAAAAGTATTAAATATATATATATATAGTATAAATAAAAATAAGATTGGAGTAAAAGAAAAGAAAATAAATAATTTATATAATTAATTGAATAGATTCGGTTTAAAAATGTTCTGATTGATCTTAAATAGATAAAATGGATCTTCACGCATAGATACAGAAATTAATTTGGTGAATTAATGAGAATAGGAAAGATATCAGAAAGAATCAGTTCAAGAAGAGAAAAAAACAATGATATCTATTAGTTTCGGACCGTAAACATACATGAAAATTGGGGAACACGTGTTAGCTTGCATGAGAAAAGATGGTGCATGCATGGCACTTGTATACAAAGTGAAAATCCACTTTCAATAATATTCCCAACACTCGAATTTCCACCATTTGAGATATTTGAGTGCCTTTTTAAAATCTTGTCATAAAAACTGGACAAAGGAAAAATTGTACAGTCGGTGAATCCAATATTACAAAAATTCTCCCCCTGATGATGACACTCATACATCTAATTTTCTAATTTTGAGAGTTTTCGCATTCTAATCTCGTAAATGTGTTTCTCGAATGTTGATGTCGATAATTATTTTGTTAATATATTGGCTAGATTATTAGAAGATATGATCTGCTTCACATCGATTTGACCAGTATTCTGAAGCTCGTGGGTGTAGAAGAATTTGGGGGGAAATATGTTAAGTTCGATCTCCTTTGATGTAATCTCTCCGAACTTGGGTGATGTATGTCGCATTATCTTAAAATATCATTGTTGGCCCATTCATAGTTTGGGAGATAACACATGAATTCTAGATATGTTGGATCATTGATCTCAACCAAATACACTCTCGATTGGTTTCGTGTAATGCCAGAATTTCAGCATGATTCAAGGATGTTGGTACTAAATTTTGTTTCATAGATCTCCAGAAGATTGCGGTACCATTATACGTGACAATATAGTCAGTTTGAGAACGTTCCTTATGCGGATTCAAAAAGTATCCAACATCGGCATAACCAGTCAAACCCAAAAATTTATCAGAATTCGTATAAAATAATCCCAAATCTTTTGTACCTTTCAGGTAACACATAGGTTTGATTCCATTTCAATGACGACGGGTTGGTGCAGAACTATATCTTGCTAATAAATTTACAGGAAATAAGATATATGGTCTCGTACATTGTGTCAAATATAACAGTGCACCTATTGCATTCAGATATGGTACTTCAGGACCAATGTATTTGTTCGCCATCATCCTTTGGTTGGAATGGATCCTTTTTGGGATCAAGTGCTCTTACAACCATGGGTGTACTTAATGGATGGGCATTATCCATCTTGAATCTTTTCAGAAACTTTTCAATGTATGTTGATTGATAAATCAATATGTCATTTGATTTATGTTCAATTTCAAGACCAAGAGAATATTTCATTTTCCCCAAATCTTTCATCTAAAACTCCTTTTTCAAATACTCAGTAGTTTGTTTGATCTCTTCAGCAGTCCCAGTGATATTCATATCATCCACATAAACTACTATAATAGCAAAACAAGACCTTGATTTCTTAATGAAGATACATGGACATATAGTATTATTCTGGTATCCTTCTTTTATTAAATATTCAATAAGACGTTTATACCACATTCTTTCAGATTATTTCGATCCATATAGGGATTTTTTTTAACTTTGTGGAATATAAGTTTCGAGATCCTGATCGATATGATTCAGGTAATTTTAACCCTTCTAGGAGTTTCATATAAATATCAGAATCAAGTGATCCATATAGATATGTAGTGACTACGTCCATAAGACACATTTCCAATTTCTTAGAAATAGTAAGACTGATAAGAAAACGGAACGTAATAGTATCCATTACTGGGAATAAGTTTCATCATAATCAGTTCCAGGTCTTTGGGAGAAACCTTGAGCAACCAAATGTGCTTTGTATCTCACAATCTCATTTCTTTCATTTCGTTTCTGAACGAAAACCCTTTTTATAACCAACTGAATGAACATCTTCTGGTGTTTTCATTATGGGTCCAAAAACTTTTCGTTTATTTAGAGAGTTCAACTCTGCCTGGATTGTTTCTTCCCATTTTTTTCCAATCATGTCTATTTCTGTATTCTTTCATACTACGTGACTCATGATCATCATATAAAATATCTACTGCCACTGTGTAGGAAAATAAATCATCAATTTTCATTTCATTTCTATTCCATAATTTCTTATTGAAATTTACAGAAATTTCTTCATTTCTTGATTCTGATATTTCTTTATCATTTCCTCCTTCAGAGAGATTATTTTCAGAATCTTAACAACTTCCAGGATTTCATTTGATGTGGTTTTAGGATCCATATCATTTTTCTTTCTTTTCCTTAGAATTGTATCTTTTGAACAAGATAGTCTTCCACACTTCTGGTGTAGGATAAGAGTTTCATTTGCTATTGTCTTTTGAGATTGTCCTTCTGGAACATTTACCATTGCTGGTACATTAGCAGCTTCTATATAAGACTTGGTTACATTTGAATATCATTCAATATATTAGGTATCATTTGTAAATATAGGATCCTTTGAACTTCTAGTTCACATTGTGGAATACGTGGATCCATATGCGCTAATGTGGGAACTTTCCATGCTAATTCAAGTTTCTCTTCTAGAGAATTCTTTTCTTTTCTAGGTGACAGGAAATTACTTTCATCAAATTGACAGTCAGCGAATCTAGTTATAAAAAAATCTCCAGTCAATAGTTCTAAATATCTAATAATTGATGGAGAATCAAAGCCCGTATAAATTTCTAAACGTCTTTGGGGTCCCATTTTGTTCTTTGAATTGGAGTAATGGGTACATATACAGCACACCCAAATGTTCGTAAATGCGAGACGTTAGGAGGATGCCCAAATACTAATTGTAATGGGAATATTGATTATAAGGTATTGGGCGAATACGAATCAGTGTAGCAGCATGCAATATAGCATATCCCAAACAATTATTGGTAATTTCGAGCGCATTGATATAGATCGCCCAATTATCTGAAGGCGCTTAATTAATAATTCAGGTAATCCATTTTGGGTATGAACATGCCTACTGGATGTTCAACATCAATCCAAAATACTTGACAGTATTCATCAAATGCTTTTAGTGTAAATTCACCAGCATTATCAAGTCTTATACTATTAATAGGATAATTTGGAAAATTTGCTCGTAATCGAGTAATATGTGCTAGTAGTTTAGCAAAAGCAACATTACGAGTGGATAACAAGCATACATGGGACCATCTTGCAGATGCATCTATCAAAACCATGAAGTATCGAAAGGGTCCACTAGGTGGATGAATAGGTCTACATATATCTTCTTGAATTCTCTATAAAAATGATGGAGATTCAAAACCTACTTTCATAAACGATGGTTTCGTTATCAATTTTCCTTGGGAACATGGGATACACAGGTCTCTATCATTCAGTAGGTTTATAAATTTTCAATAGATGTCATTCTGAATTCGCTATTATTCTTCACATCATTGTAGATCCCGGATGTCCAAATCGACCATGCCAAAGTTAGAATATTTTAGGATCAGAGAACTTCTAGTTCTCAATAGCATAGGTTTCAATATGTCTAATGGTTGTATAATATAACCCAAATGATGAAATAGACAGTTTTTCAATCACAAGCTTCTGACCTAATCTGCTCGAAATAATACGCAAATATTCAACACCCTTTTCATCAACTGTTTCAATATGATATTCATTCATTCTTATATCTCTCAAACTGAGCAAATTTCTTCTAGATTTATGAGAATATAAAGCATTTTCTATATTCAAATCAGTGTTATATGGTAACAAGATCGGAGCTCCTCTGGAGCCTTCCATCAGATCTACTGGATCTGATATAATATTCACTTTAACTTGAATTGGTATTAGTTCCAGAAAATACTTTGGTTCTTTTAGAATGGTATGAGTTGTAGCGCTATCGGCTAAATATATATCTCCAGATATAACGAATTCTTGATTCGAACCCATAATCTTTAATAAAATGAGAACATAACAACAATTAAATGGAAATGTAATATATATTCATAATTATTTACATATATATATATATATATATATAAAAGCAGAAAAGTCTCAAGACAATATTCGGTCGAGACAATAATTGTTTTAACTGGACAAAAATTGTCTTTAAACTTTTATTATTCAAATTTAAAATTAAAAGTGAATAATAAATTGATAGTTTTTAAAAATTAATTTACATAAATTAATTTCAAAATAAAATTTAGATTATAAAGATAAATATTAATGTTTATCTGTATTATGTTTTAGAATTTCACTCCAAATCAACTTTCTCTCCCCTATAAATATTTGGTCATTCATCTAAACTAATCACCTCAATTTTTTTTCTCATAATAGTTGCAGGAAACTCAAACACAATTACAAAAATTGTCTTTAAACTTTTATTTTTCAAATTTAAAATTAAAAGTAAATAATAAATTGATAATTTTAAAAATTAAAATTCACATAGATTAATTTCAAAATAAAATTTAGATTATAAAGATAAATATTAATGTTTATCTGTATTATGTTTTAGAATTTCACTCCAAATCAACTTTCTCTCCCCTATAAATATTTGGTCATTCATATAAATTAACCACCTTAATTTTTTTTCTCATAATAGTTGCATGAAACTCAAACACAATTTCTTCTTTCATAATCGCAGAATCAAAAACCAGCTCCGAGATCGACATGGTAATCGCAGAATCAGAATTAAGGTTTTGATGGTTCTACTCTCCGAGATCGACATGGTAATTCTACTCTAAATTAATCACCTCATTTTCTTTCTTATAGTAGTTGCAGGAAACTCAAATACAGTTTCTTTTTGTTAATGTCAATGTTTTTTGTTTTTTTTGTTTTTTTTCTTTCAGTGTATGAGTTCGACGAGTTCTTGAGTGATAAATTTTTATTATGTTTTCATTTGACTATTATATTTTTTAAAATAATCATTTGGTTAATTGTTGATTTATGTTTTTTTTTTACTATTGTTTTTTAATAATTATTCTGTTATCTATTGATTTGATTTATTTGTTCCATGAGTTCGGATCCTCTAATAAATTTGGTTATATTCTAATTTTATTTGAGTCCCTAATTCTTTTGATTTTTATTTGTATGATCAGAGAATGAAAATTTTGATTTTTGAGTATTAAATTTCAAGACTGATGTGAGGGAGAATGAAAGTTTGATTTGGTTTCTTAAAGATTTTACCCTCTTGAAAATATTGAACGGTATTTTATTTTATTTTATTTTTAAATATTTTATCCTTACCCATTTTTTATATTTTCATATACGAGGGAAGAAATTCTATATAATGTTTGGGTTACACTATCATTACATTAGGTTGATTTTGATTTTCCATAGAGTTACTGTTTATGTTAATTTATTATTAATTCATCGTTTGGTCAATGAGACTACATAAGTCGACATATCTCCATGTATATGTTCTTTGTAGTTAGAACCCATAAATAGAATGAAATAATGGTGAGCCTAGGGCGACGAATATGGTTCAGTGCGCATATTTTAGCTGTGTTGGTTACTTATGGAGTTTTATTTTTTCCTCTATGTTGTGTTCTTCCATTAACAATTGTAAATATGAAATAATAAAATATAATTTTTTTAAGAATATAGATTAAATATAAAAATTTATCTTTAATAAATAAATAATAACTTTTTATATTTATTTTTAATTTATAGTTAAAAGTTTACATGTAAATTTATTTTAACTAAATAAAAAAAATTTACAAAAAAATTATTTATTTTTAATTTTTATATATTTTATTTATTATTTTTTAAATTTATATAGTAATGGATTAAATTAAAAATAAATTTAAATTGTTAAATTTATTTCAATCACGTAATAGAGTTTTATTTTATTTCAAACTTTATATTTTTATATAATATTATATATTTTTCTCTTGCATACTTTATATATACACATATAATTTTCAAATATTAACTATATTTTCAATTTTCATTATTATAGGTGAACTGATGAAGAAGTTGGAAAAGTATGAGAAGAATATGTTAGTCTATCTGCAGTTAATTCTCCAACCTCCAAATTCCAATAAACTATTTGACATTTTAATATATTTTAAAATGCTTAAACTTCGTATTTGAGATTCACTTTCAGACACTTTTTCCAATTATAATATAATCATTATATTATATTTCAATCTCAATTTTTATACTCATTTTAAATAATATTGATTAATTATTTTATTTTAATTTTTTTAGTAAAAAGAAATATATTATCATAAAGGATATAAAATATTCTTCTATTTGAATTATTCATTTAAATATATAATATATTTAATTATAACAATAATTTAATTTAATTTTTTAATTGTGATCATATGTATTTTTACTCTATATTGGAATTCTTATGGTAACTTCAATGTTGAAAATGGAGTGTGATTAGAAGTAACCTTAGAAATTATTACTATATTGTTCTAACGGTTGAAAATGGGGTGTGATTAGAAATAACCTTAGGAATGTTTATTATGTGTTCTGATTTCATATATATATATAATCATATCTTTTTAATTTAATTTAATCTTTTTTTTATTAAAATAGATATCTCTTTACTATTACTATTATTTATTGTATTTTAAAAAAATTTATACTTATATATATATTTGTACTTTTATTTATAATTATATTAATAAATATATTTGAATATTTATCATTAAATTTAAAATGTGTATAGTACATGGATATACAAAAAGTATTATAGTCAATTTACAATTATTAAATCCATATCTTATTATGAATCCAAACAAGAAATTCAACCATACATTAGAAAATTATGTATCCAAAAAAAAATATATTGTAGATTAGAAAATTGATCTATCAATCAAGATTTCAGTACAACACGAACATAACTTAATTATACAATATGAAATAGTAGTGGTAGCATCCAAACATACCTTTTATATTTAAACTATACTTTCAATTTGAATTTGTTTATTTTTCTTTCATTCTTCTTCCTTTCAATAAAATAAAATAAGGTATAAAATAATTAAAGATGAAATTTATATTATTTTTCTTAATTTTTAATTATATTTGATTATATTGAAAACATATAAGTAAATTAAGAAGAAAGATATAAGTTATTTTAATTTTTTAAGTTAAAATTTTAAATAAATTTTTATAAATAAGTTATTCAGTCAAATTACGATGATTAATTCTTTATATTTTATAAATAAGATATAAGTTATTCAGTTTTATTTTTCACTAATTTACCACTTTTCTGTTAATTAACATCTGAATTACTGTTCATGACCGTCCAAAATTAAAAGGTCAAAAATCTTTAAGGACATTTTAGTCTTTGTATTTTTTAGGATTCTTAAATTATTATTTTTTGTTAATTTAAACTTAAAAGAACAACAGATGTCTTTTCATTTTTTTCTCCCAAAACCATTAAACCCTAATCTCTGTAGAACACACATCCACCGCCTCTCCAATCGCAGCCTCCGCTGCCGCTTCTATTCATTTATGCTTCACCGCCACGATTCCCCACCATCCCTACCTCCAATCCATTACGTTCCTCTCCCCCACCACGAGTCCTCCCTACCCCGAGTCCATTACAATTCCTCTCCTTCACCACGTTTCACCATTGTATCACCTTCAAAATCATAAACACCTACCACCAACCTAAAATCATGTGAATATGTGCCACCACCATCCAAAGTCCTTCACCTCTACCTTGTCTTTTCACCGGATCTGTTTTTCAGACAATTGAAAAAAAAATCTATGCTAGCGATTTGAGATTTTTTTTTATTTGATGTTGTTGATGATGTTACAACTCCCTGTTTTGTAGCTTATTTGCGATTTATTGTAATTTGATTGGATTTTTCATATGAATGTAAGCTTTAGTTGGGGATTTGGTGTGTTGATTTTTTTATTGGTTAGAAAAGCAAAGATCTACCACAGAGAGAGGTCATGAACAATGCGCATTTACTACATCGCTCATCTCATTTCAGATTTTTTTTAAAAAAAATTTAGTTTTAAGAAAATTTAAAATAGTATAAAGACAATATTGTCCCTCTGATTTCAATGCCTTTTTTTTTTTTACCTTTAACAGCCATGAACAGTAATACAAACAGTGATTAATGGAAAAGTGATAAATTAGTGAAAAATAAAACTAATATGGTTTTTTTGGTGATTTTCACCAATGTACATGGATTTTTTTAGTATTAACCCTTATCTATATGTATGTTTGAAGTGTGATCATCTAACTATCTCAAAGTATAAGAGACTAAAGGATATAAATGTAAAAGTAAAAGAAAATATTAAATGTTAATGTGTTGCCCTAATCTCACATCTTATCTGTATACGGTGGGATCAGATGCTACATGCCAAAAATGGTACCAAGAACTTCTAACCTCCTGGCCCACGTCTTAACCCATAGGACAAGCTATTGGCCATTATGCTTAGAAGTGTACCAAGAGTCCCTAGCGGCTTGGTGTGCACCTTGGTCAACCTGACCAAGATGCTGACCAAGACGCCTAGAAGTATACCGAGAGCACTTTGTGTATTCTCCTGTGCCATGATATACCTGACCAAGGTGTCAACCAAGATACTGAGTGCACCAAAAGACCAAAAATAGTGCAATTTTACCCCAAACCATCCCTAAATTATTCCTATGGGTCATAGTGATTTAGTGAACAATTTCAAGGTACCAAAGACAAGAATTAACCGCAAGCAATCATATTTAACCAACAATAGATAATTGGGTCCATTTCATCAATTTCACAACCAATCAAGACCTAAATCTAAGATGACATGCAATTCATAAAATCAATCATGTCAAGTTCTTTACCATTATCATGTTTAAACCAATTATCAAAGCCAATTCTCATCACCAATAATATCAATGGAATTCATCAACATAAAAAATTGAAGAATAGAATTTAGGATTCAATACGGACCTTTGTCCCAATATGGACTGAAGTCCCAATATGGACTGAAGTCCCAATATGGCTCTACGCCAAAAACATGACATTTTCATGTTAAAGTACTCTCATTCCTAGGCATGCCTTATCTTCTATCTTCTAGAGCAAATATAAAGGCATTTGGTTTTTTTCGACTAGGCATTAGACCAATTTGTTCAATAGCACAATAAGGGCAACATGTAAATTTTCATTTAGTTAAGGTTAACAATTCAATTCAACACAATCTCATGACATCATTATTAAGCCACGTTGTTACCAATTGGAATACCAACATTATTAATGACATTTTTCATCAATAATTCCAACATCATGTTCATTTAACCATATTATTCCCAACATGGAAATTATAATAAAAATGCATCAATTGATTCAACACCACAATATCAAAGCCAATAACGAGGCTATCATTATGTAACATATCTACACCATTTATCCATATTTATGCATCAATTAACAACAATCATCATCAATTAACATCAATAAGCATCATAAATTAACACGAATACACATCAATCAACACCAAATATTATCACAATTACTCACATAAGCAATATTGAGTTATAGAATAGTCCAAATGAAATTCTACCCTAGAACACATAATAGATATTATCAAAAAATCACTGAGGGTGTAAAACAAATTATTTGAACCTTAATTTTAATCCAAAGTTAGATCTCCTCCTCTCGGAAGTTCCCTCCCTATTGGTTGCCTAAATGGACCAATTAAGGTAACACAAAATCAGCATAACAAACCTATGAACAAAAAACCAATATCAATATCAACTTGTAAGACTCATTGACACAGGATATTAGTAAAAATAATATTAGGGCATATGACCTTAGATTCAAATTGGAAGCTAATGACATCAAAACTTACTTCAAAACTACACCTACAACTATCCAAACACATCAATAATCATATCCTAACCAACATTTTTGGAAATAGCATAAATGAAGAAGTAGAAGAATTTTTATACCTAGAGAAAGTGAGTCCCAAGCACTCTTAGAATCCTCCCAAAAGAAATAATTAATATGTTTAGATTGTTGGATGGTGTAATTGCAAAGCTCTTATGGTGATAGTTAATGAACTTGAGTATAGGTGGTGATTAAGTTTTAGTGGTGCTAAGTGTAACGTCCGGCCCCTGGCCCCCGGATGAACCTGAGGCGCTGTGGCAGAGTGCCACCTCGTTACATGACCAATTTTAAGACTGAACACTAGCCCCATATACCATCATTACGCTTTCTAGCATGCTTTGTCCTCGTTCACATGCTTTCCTGAAAAACTTTCCGGAAGATCACCCATCCCAAGATTGTTCCAAGTCAAGCACACTTAACGTTGGAGTTCTCAAGTTTTGGGCTCCCAAAAAATAATGTGCATATTGGTTATATGAGTAGCAATTCAATTCTTTTTCACCCTATCTCAATATGGAGTGTTATACTGAGAATACATAAATAAAGAAAGAGTGTGTGAATAGTGTGAGTGAAGTGGGTTAAGGTATTTGGTGGTGTTTTAAGTTATACTCTTAGCTTGTAGTTGGATTAAGCTAATTTGGACCCAATCCAATTACGACTCTGTTTTCAATCACATCCGATTCTCACACGCTTCTCTATAATATATTTTGACCCTTTAAACCAACAATCATAACTAGTTATGAAAATTTCAATTTTTCGCCTAAAAGGACAAAATGGTTATTTTTTGCAAAAATTGACCTAAAATCGATATTTTTCTCAATTTCTAAAATACTTGAAATTTATCCAATTTCATCTAGTTTCCACTCATCTCTACTTCCCAATTTTGATCACTCTTATTAATTACCATTTGGAAGGTTTTGTAAGAGAAGAAAATTTTCAAAATGGTTGGAAAATAGTCAAACATCATTCGAAATAGTTAGACCCAATTTTTTGAATTTACATATTATTAAGAAGAAATCTACCATATAATTTTCAACCTTACATCAATGTTTATATGGTCCCTCATTTCAGATAATCTGTTAAACTAGTAAAAATGCTTTTTTTTTACTAGTATCTTACCCTATAAAAAATTAATGTTATATGAATGCCTCAAAATCTGAGTGAAGATGGAATTGTACACTTTTATCAAGTAGTATAAAAATATCGATTAATATTAATGGTATCTATACTAGTACGTTTAAGTACAAGAGTATAAATTGAGAAGAAATTATATTTTCAACTAAATTAATGGAATTTGAAATCTGGAGGCTGAATTCATTATGAGAAATAACCTAAAACTATCATTTCACTAATTTAATCCTATTTATTGAGTTGTTCATGTCCATTTTTTTGCAATTTTATTTATCTAAAGAATTCTAAATTATTTTATGCTTCTCTCAAATGTCACAAACCTCAATTGATTACCGAAAATGATATCTCTCTCTCAATTAAATTAACCAACAACATGAACATCACAATCATAGATAACATTAATCCAAATAGAAAATCTCTTTCTCTAATTCTTTTATGTCTAATTACTCTAGTTCTTATTTGACCTAACTCTTTCAAGTTAGACTAAATCAACAAACTGCCAATTGGATGGGCAAACCAAAAGATAACATAAAAAAACAAGTGATTAGAATAAAATCATGCAATTATCATTCATGGATTAAAATAACAAACTCAATTTAAAGTCAAAGAGAGACTACATCATAGTAGTAACTTAGTTCTTCATTATCAAAGATAAAGAAAATAAGTACACAGTAAAAACCATTGCAACCATCTTAAACCTCTCGGTAGACTTAGTATTGGTTTCATCTTCAATATGCTCGATTTCTTTCTTTGAACGATGAGTTCTTTGTTCCTCCATACTCCCTTTCTATATGTCTTGTGCTACTATTTATAGTGTATTCATCCTTTCCAACTTTTCAATAATGTTCTTTCATGTGAATCGTCCATTTTACTCCCTCGCGACATGTTTTGCGACTTGCATGTCGCGTGTCATGTCGCATGTTAATTTACCTTTGTGATCCTCGTGTCTTCATGACTGGCTGCATGACTTGCATGCCATAAAACAAGTCGTCTAAAATTTCTAGAAGCTAAGAATTAATTCTTAGCGATAAGGTAGGCGGCTAGCAAGTCGCCTGGCCAGTGGCCTGCTGTGGAATTTCTAATTTTCTATTATTTTTCACTCATAGTCTCGTCTTGACTCCGGTATTGCTCAAAGTCTATAATTTTTCTCGATATTGGCCAAGAATAGGACTTTTCTTCTGAAATAAGTTAAAAACGATATTTCCTGTATGATTCTGAAACGTTCCACAAAACCTATCAGTTTCAACAATATTACTCGGGATTCATCACAAAACTCTTAAGATTTATTAGGAAATTGATATGAAGTCTTCGACTTATCATATATGTTTATAATTTAGTAATTCAACACTTAATCTTGGTTCAATAGTAATTAAATTGTGCTAAATGGACTATTGAGCTAGTTATGGACATTGACATGTAGTTCAACAGGTGCGGAACTTACTTTATTTAGCCATTGACTAAAATTTTATTGCCCTATTGTTGTGTAATTTTAGTAGTTAAGATTTTCCAACTACACATGTTTACTAGTAAGTTTAACAGGCTAATAGTTACAGTTACACAAGGACATCAGTGAGAATGATCTATTATATATAATGTTCAACCCTATGTCGATAGTGATAATTTAAAAATAATGTTAAAAGATAATGAGTTAATCTTCCAAGAGAAGTAGAAGAACCTGCTAGACTAATTAAAGAGTCCTCTAATGAGTAATTTCAAATAAAATATGGTGAACAAATAATCTTTTCAAAGCTCTTATTTCGATTAGAAAACTTATATCAAATTGCAATTTAAAATTCACAATCTATAAGAAGCCTTTATGCTAACTATACCTCAGATTGATTTCCTCGAGAATGATATTTGAACTTGTAAATAAATATGAATTTTGAGATCGAGCTCCCCCGCTCCACTTGAGAATCAACCTATGTTACTTCAATACTATTTTAAATTATCTTTATGTTGAAGTAATGAAACTTGAACTTAATTCAATGAAACGTCTAATTGCGTTTAATGAGTGTTAAGTTATTTTCGATTGATAACGAAGAGAATATTTTATGTAGGGAAAAGTTAAACATTCGATTTTAAAGAAAAATTTTAGTAAAGATTGTATAGGTTAGTTTTAATGATCACTTCAATATGTCTCGAGAACGAGATGAAGACTAGTCAAAATGATTCTTTACAAATTTGATAATAGAAATCAATTAATTCAAGAATTAGAAGGAATTATTTCGAGGACTAAATCAATTAATAGAAGTATGAAGAGAAGTGTTGGGAATGAATTCCAGGAGGGAAGTTACCAACGGTTTCACTTAATCTCGTTCAATATCTTTTGGATGTGTAATTGACTTTAATATAAAGTTTTTAATGAAAACAAGACCGACCTTTGTTAAATACTAAGTCTTTTACCAATAGAAAATTGATGTTAAACTCATGGCTCACTGAACGTTGAACTAATCTCAAGTATGTTTAATCTAATTTACACCTCAATTTAGAACTTTATTTATTTATTTATTTACAGTTGAACAAGATTATATTCATTTACTACAATCATCCATATTTACATGAATAGTTACTTCGGTGAAAACAATATCAATTCAACAACTTAACTTAAGTAAAGGTAGTAGATATTAATCGAGTTTTGGTTAAAATGATTTCGAGAAAGGAGATATCGAGAATTTATTAAAAAAAAAAAACGGGTGAAGTAGATATTGAAAATTAGTAATGGTTTGAATTAGCGATATAATAGAGTTTCAATTATTTTTTCAAAGGTAAAATGATTTCTAATAATATTTTTTTGAAGTTGATTTCAAATTTAAAGCATTTTGTAGAATTTAACCTACTTTTTAAAATTAAATTTTAAAATTTCTATTCAATTAAGTAAATTTAAAACTAGTTTTGAAAATTGACTTTTCCCAATTAAATTTTTTACAACAATATT
Organism: Cardiospermum halicacabum; assembly: GCA_031304145.1. Taxonomy (NCBI): domain Eukaryota; kingdom Viridiplantae; phylum Streptophyta; class Magnoliopsida; order Sapindales; family Sapindaceae; genus Cardiospermum; species Cardiospermum halicacabum. The sequence continues at coordinate 10,316,573 of CM062393.1, forward strand.
CATTTATTAAATTTAATTAAAATTTTAATTATTATATCATTAATATAAATTTACTGAAAACTATAGAAAATATTATACATATTATGGGTTGCTTTTGCATATAAAATAGATAAGAGCTTTTCTTTTATTATTATTATTATTATTATTATTATTATTATTATTATTATTATTTATTATTTTTTTTTTAAAAGAAAGATAAATTGTAATATACATAATACATCCCACTTTTATAATCGACAGTACTATGATATAATTTAAAATATTAATAATTGTAAACATTAAAATATGGATTTAGATTTTGTATTAATCTTAGTCATGGGACCATGTCTTACCCATTTATAATTTAGTAACATACTGTATTGAATAGATTAGTTTGTGCTAAACCTAAATTAGTTCTGATATGTTTAACTTTTCCTTCTAGCTTTATCTAAAAGTTAAAATGTGGTTGTTGGTGCTATTTTTTTAGATATATGTATACGTGAGTCCATTTTCATGGGATTACTAGACACTCATTGTCATTAGTTTAAGTCGAAGAAAATATATATTTTTTAATAATTTAATTTTTGAATTATTATTTAAATCATTTTTAATATGAAAATTACATGCAGTTTAGAATAGATTTAATTTAATATTTTTATAATAAAAACCTAGAAATGTTTAATTTTAATAATATTAATCAAGCATGAAATCAAAAACGTCCCCATAATTTTTATTAAATTTATGAATTAAAATGTTATTATAAATCATAGCGAGGTAAAACAAATGAAAACTACTCCAACTAATTTTATCTCAAATTTTATCTTATAATACTGAGAGTTAAATAAATAACATATATTTATTTATTTATTTTAAATTTCACTTAAATATGTGGAGAAAGTATTGTTTCTATCTCAATTTTTATATTTTATTCAAAATTTAATTCTCATTTTCAATTTTAAATTTTGTTTTGATAATAAATTAATTGAATAAATATATATCTTTTATGTAAATATAAATTTAAAAAATAAAAATAAAAATCAACCAAAAATAAAATTAGAGAATGTTCAATTATTTATCGAAATATTTTGATTTTTTTTCTCTTAAAAATATAAAATAAATAAATAAATTTATTTTATCTATTCCTAGAATGATTTGTAAACTTATAATTATTTTATTTATATGATTTTCTAATATTTTTTTTAAAATATTAAAATGAAAACAACATAACATTGAGTTCTCATCTTGGAACTGAAAGGTGAAATTGGCATTGGAAGGTTGAAGCAATAAATGATATCTAAAGATGGGCAAACATGTGTCGATTCCATCGGTAACAAATGTCTGTATCTTATCTTATAAAAATGCATATGCTATAACTGATCACAAATTGTACCGTAAGATGGATCATTAATAATTTAGGAATCTTTAACTAGTATGAAATGACGCAATTGGCCCAGCAGTCACGTGCTTATGGGAAGGGTGTGTGTCCTCACTCGGAGCAACTTTTGTTTGATTCGGAATCTTGAGGGTGGCCCATTCAATTCAATTATACAGTCCAAATCACATCATTTGTTTTGTTTTGTTTTGTTTCTAGCCAACCGTGTTGCTGGTGTTATGATATTTTATGAACCCACTTCTAAAAGAATCTCATCATTAACCACACACTGCAACTTAATAATCATTTTTATTTTCTTATGATATTCTTATTTACATTAGAATGGTCTAATTTGTTTAAGTTGATAGTACTTTTCTAATTTTTTTTTTTCATGAATCCACCTACTTTCCTTCACCAAAGTTTCTCCCACCAAGCACTCTTTAAATTTAAAATTAAATAAATAAATAACCTAAAATCTCAAGCCGATGCTTTCTAAAGAGGACTGTACCTTCTCTAACCGGCTTCATTTCTTTATTTCTCTTCTTTCTTTTGGCTTCTTGAATTTATTTGATATTATTTATGTTTTTTTCTTCAAAATATAAAGAATAAGAATAACATATTAAAAAGAGATGGAGAAGGTGAATGGTATATAAGTATGTGTAGGGTTCCTACCAAATAATCTTAAAGCTCTTTGTTGAAAAGAGGACGCATCATACTAAAATTCAATAACATAGATAACTCTATCAGCTTCAAATTGAAGTTTGTATCCGTTAGAACTGTTATGAGAATTTGGGTATACTCCAACATTTATAATTGATTTATAATTTGGAAAAGACTCAGATATATATTTGATTAGGAATGATATTTCTTAAAGTGGATTCTAATTAGAAAAAATATTCTTGAGAATCCTATATAGTAAAAGATTTTCTTAATGGTTTAAGATTACTTTGTACCCATAGGACCATGGTGGTTAGCAACCTGTCATGAGGATGTACCCATTCATCTTTAGAGGAATTCACCTTCATTAGCTTCTAGCAAGGAGACATATGGAGTATCTTCATCAGCGGAGTCCTTTGCCAAACTTAGTCCTTTACAATCCTTCCTCAAATGTCCCTTTTGTCTACACTTCCAACACAAGATGTTCTTCTTGGAGTACCCACTCTATCAAAGTTATTATTATTTTCACTTTTTAGAGATTAATTTATTTGCAACCTTAAAAAAAAATTTACCGTCGAGTTTCCATGCATCAGGAGGATCAGTTTCATATACTTGAATGAATCAAGAAGAGACCAGATCAATTTTAATGTCTTATCCTCGTCATCAATCTTCACTCCAATAGACTCAAACTCAGAGATGATCCTATTGATTTCTACCAGATAATCAAAAACCTTCGTACCTTCATTCATCTTCTACAGGTGAAATTGTTACTTCAGGTAGAATCGATTGCAGACGCTTTTTGCTTGGTACAACTCTTCAAGTCTCCCTGAAAGTTCTCTTGCAAAAGTTGTTCCTTATATATTCGCGAGAATATTCTTAGCCAAATACAATCGTATCAAACTTGCAGCTCTCTCATCGAGTTCCTCCTATTCATCATCACTCATCAGAGATTTTTCAGACTATTCAGACTTTTCTTTACCAATTTCTTTTTCACTAGAGCTTTCAGAAGCTACCGTAGTTGTTCTTCCCTTCATCGCCCTACGCAATCCATGTTGGATTAGGATATCTTTTACTTGTACTTACCACAAGCCAAAATTGATTTTTCCAATAAATTTCTCCATATTGAATCTTTCCGCGTAAATTTTACTTGTAGACATGTTTACCTTAACAATTGAAACTCACACGAACCTCGAATCTGATACCACTTGTTGGAAAAATTGAGTTCGTCGCAACAGAATTTGTCTCGATCAATAATAAATAAACAAAATAAAAGATAAAAAAATAAAATATTAACAACCGGGATTACGTGGAAACCCAAAATGGGAAAAATCACGGACTTCAGGACGGATAAAGATTTTTACTATGTAACAAAAGATTGTTACAAGCACAACCAGACTCTCTACCCCAAACCCAATTACAAGCCTCACCCCAAGCTCACAAGAAAGAAACTCATGATCTCTCAATTTATGTCTCTACAATTGAAGACTATACCATCATATATTTATAGTGAACAATGACTTACTCACCAAGTAAATCATAAAAAAAAAAAAAAAAAAAACTAGAAAATCTATTATTATTAGAGTTCCTAAAAATAAGGAAAAAGATTCTTTCCTAATTGCAATTCTAATAAGCCAAAATACAATTCCTAGTCAAATATAATACTTGGAAAACAGTTTTCAAATCTTTCACTTCCAAAAAAGTCTTTAAATCTTTCTCAGCTTCCAAATAAGGACTAGTATATTAAATATCATTTTTTTTTCAAATTCTAATAACTAACACTCGTCTCCACTACAATTAGGGGTGGTAAAAAAATATGTGAACACCCAAACCGAACCGAACCAGTTCTTAGCATGTTTTCTTATGTGTTTGGTTTTTAATGGATCCGAACATCTAAGATAGGATGTTCGGTTTGGTTTTGGGATCCAAAAAACCGAAATGAACACCTAAACCGAATTTAAAAATAAAATTATATATTTTAATATTAATTAGTGTTAATTTACTATTATGTCTTCTAATTTAATTCTTTGATAATATAAATGACAAGGAGAAATATATCAAATTCAATTTCTCACAATCAAACGTAAACCTAAATCGGTTTCTGCGAAACGAACTGCAGCTGATTTTTTTTCTTCTTTTCCTGGTATGTTCTTTCTACTCTAATCTCTAATCTCTAATCTCTGTACTCTTAATTATTTCTCTTACTAATCAATTTCTCTTTTTACTGTATTGTTCTTCAGATTCCTTGTTGTCAGAATAATTTTTTGTAAAGCGCGAAGTGACAATCTCTCAACTTTTCTTTTTTCTTTTGCTGGTATGTTCTTTCCACTCTTACCTATAATCTCTTTACTCTTGATTATTGTTCTAATGTCTCTTTAGAAAATTATTATGTTGTTCTTTAGATTTTTTATTGTTAAAATAATTCTTTGGAAAGCGAGAAGCGACAATCTCTCGATTTTTCTTCCTCTCTCTGGTATGTTCTTTTAACTCTAATTTCTAATCTCTTAATCAGAGTTGAAACTTGGGTTTCTTCTTCACTTAATTATCGGTAGTTTAATATTTTATTTTCTTGTATATAATGGATATGGGTATTTGGGTTCTACATTGAAGAAAAGAGCAAGATGTATTCATTGTGGGGGCTTTTTATGCTTGTGATTCATCATCTAATGGAACAACAAATATGAATAAGCATATTAAGTTTAAAGGTAAGATATTCCAAACTAAAATAATGGACTCATCCCATAAATTATTAGTAAGGCAAAAAATAATGGAGAGTTATGGTAGTAGTTTAAATAGTTACTCATTTAGTCTGAAAGATTTGAGAAAAAATTTAGCAGAGATGATAGTGCATGATGAATTGCCCTTTAGGTTTGTGGAATATTGGGGTTTTAATCGATTTTTGACCTCTTTAAACCCTCATTTTGAAATGCCATCTAGAAGAACCATAATTAGAGATTTGTGGCAGCTATACATTGATGAAAAGAAATCCATTATGAAGAAAATCAAGGAGCAAAATGTGAGAATGTCACTAACTACAGATACTTGGACTTCTGCTCAAAATATAAATTATATGGTTGTGGCATCTCATTTTATAGACAATAAGTGGCAGATGCAAAAGAGGATTTTTACACCAATTGAAGATCACATAGGTGAATCAATTGGTAAACTTCTTGAAAAGATCTTGCTTGATTATGCATAGATAAGTTATTTGCTATTACTGTTGATAATGCAAGTGCAAACTCTACTGCCATGAATTATTTGATTTGAAAATTGAATAGTTGGAATGGTATTTTTAGGGGTAAATATATGTATGTTAGATGTTAAGCTCATGTATTGAATTTAATTATGGGGTTTGAAAGATATACATGAGTTGGTTGTAGCAATTCGTAATGCATTGAAGTATATAAGAAGTTGGTTGTAGATTTAAAAGGTGTGTTGAATATGAAAAACTTGGCGGCTCGGGTGTTGTGGCCTTAGATTGTCCAACAAGGTGGAACTCAACCTAGTTAATGTTAGAGAGTGCAAACAAGTTAATAAAGGCCTTCAAAAGGTTGGAGGAGGAAGATGAGAATTATGTGAGTTACTTTTTAGATAGTGAGGAAGGAAGAAGTGCATTAGACCACCTACTGCAGAGGATTGGGATAGCTCGAAAATATTTGTTCGATTTTTGCAAACTTTTTATAACATCACTTTGGAATTTAGTGCATCATTAAGAGTGACTATGAATGAATATTTTTTGAATTGGGTAGCAGCTTTTCGACAAGTAAATGAGTTGTCCACGTTGAATGATCCACTTTTGAAGAATATAACATCCAAAATGATGACAAAGTTTGATAAATATTGGGGAGGTTTTGAGAAAACCAATATGATGTTAATGGTGGGCACTATCCTTGATCCTAGATATAAGTTAGATTATATTTCATTTCGTTTGGAGGCTTTCTATAGTGAGGCAAAAACACAAATCATGATTTCACAATTGAAGAATATTTTAGAAGAGGTGTATGACTTTTATAAGTCTATGTATTCTAATTCAAGTACTAGTAGTGATCATTTCAAGTTTGAAGGTGGAGAACCTAGCATTCCTAGTGGTCAAGGGTTGTCATCGAATTACAAAGAGGAAGAACAAAGATTATAGGTACAATGACAAATGGAGCGGAGTGCTAGAGTTGAAACTAGTGAATTAGAGTTGTATTTATTAGAGGAATGATTTATTGGGCTAGTGGAAAAATAGTAGTAAGAAATATCCTATTTTAGTTAGTATAGCTAAGGATTTGTTTATAATGCAAGTTTCACGGGAGCTTCAGAATCTACCTTTAGTACAAGTTGTCATCTTTTAGATCAATTCAAAAGGTCGTGGACTATGAAAATGGTAGAAGGATTGGTTTGCTATCAAAATTGGTTAAGGGCTTATGATCCAAAACCTAAAGTTATCAAGCTTGAAGAACATGCTCAGATGGATGATACAAGTGTGCAAACAATGAAATTTTTATTATCTATTGAAACAAGTAAGTTAATATTAAATATTTGATTGTAATTTTTAAATATATAAAGCATTATATTTTAATATTGATTTGTTTTATATGGTAGGTGAAGTGAGAGGTTCAATTAAAGTTTCAACTTCATTTGGTTGAGGCTTTGCCTAGAGCTTTTGATGGTAATAGTTAGTTATATATTTAATTTAATGAATTTGTAAAATTGAATTTTGCTTCTGAGGTATATGTTTAAATTTCTATCTTCTGTTAAAGTAATAAATCTAAACATTTATTTCTATTTTCCTTACATTTATAGATTTATGTTTTTATCAACTTCCAAACTTTCTGGTAAAGCTTTTGTTTTGTGTATTATGTTGTATGTGGCTGGTTTATAATTGTATGACTTCATAATGTATTATGATGTTTGTTACAACACATATATTTTGAAAATTAAACCCCAGTATATATTATATAGCTAAACTAATTATTTTTCTAATTTTCTGGTCCAACAATAGTGAACTACTAGTCCAACAGAAGCTTATTTGGAATTCATTCCTGAAACAATTCTAAATTTATATATTTGTCTTTTATTTATTATTTTTCCTTAAATACCCGTGTTTGTTATCCATTTGGAGTTATTTTCAAGAATGGTGTAATTTTATTTGGATATGTTGTAATGAATTTATATTAGTGGCCAAATGAAAGTCAATAAAAATTTCAAACACCCAAAACCGAACCGAATTAAACATGTTTCAGGGTGTTCTGTTTGGTTCTCTTGCCAAAATTGATAGTGTTCGGTTCTACATACTCAAAACCGAATATTTTTTGCTTCATGTTCGGTTCAACTGGGAACCAAACCGAACATGGATACGCCCACCCGTAACTACAATGGATCACCGATTTCTTTAAATGGTATTAGAGGTAGCTAAGTTTTCCAATACCTGAGCCATGAACCACTACACGGGTGATCAAATAGACTATGAAAAATTGAATTACAATAGTCTGACTTATACTAGTGAGGCTCCCTCGCCATCCTAATCACACTGAACATTTAATTCTTTATTTCACTACTATAGACTCTGTCAGACACCCTCTAACTTAAGCTTAGTGAACACTAGAAACAAAACTCATAACAAACGTAGCCTCAATGAATATGACACATGACTAGTGCATAGACAAAAAAAATAAAGTCTCAATCACGTACATCTTCAGTATTTTGGTTCTTTATATAGCTTCTCTATGAATCACTAAATTATCTCTTCCTTTTATTTATTTATTTCATTTTGCCTTTTCTTTTTTTTTTTCTACCCATATCTTGTTTTCCATTACTAAAAATAGCTACAAATTATTCCAAAATAGGTTCCACAAAATTTTCAAACAATCTATCCTTGGTTTTCTTCTTAAAATATCTCCTATTCAAGTCTCCTACAAAAGTCTATCTAGGAAATCACATGATTCATAATTCTTATCATATAAGGCAAAACTTCTAGAACAAGTGAACACATTAACTACAAATCTTCCAAATCAAACAGCTCATGAATTGATAGTCAATTTCAATATTCTTTATATGAAACAAATTTTATGAAATCTAAAATCTCAGTCACCACCACCTTTGACTAATCTACCAATCATGAAAAATAATTCTCACCTTTATTTGTCATGTGTAAAAAATGACAAATTTAAATTCAGACAATACAATCTCCTCCACTCCCCTTGATTTTGACTCCCCCTCTAGAAAATCTGAGATAACAATTTATAATATTATGACGTGATAGTCTTTCTGTTATCACATCTCATCTTGCACCTTTCTAAAAACCTAAACATGGCCAAACATCAATTAACTTAAAATGCTATAGAGTAGACCATTAACCAACTTAAAACATCAACATAAAAAATTGAATTATAAATTTATTAATTTTTTAATTCTTAAATTTTAAAAATTACTAGTTGTAGGTCAACCAGTTTGGCGCATAACCATACAAGTTGCGTTAGGATTTGCCCAAAACTAATTCATATAGTAAAAATTTATACGGATTGACCCGCTTAACCTACAACTTGTCACGGTCCGGTGCGGGTTGAACCAATCCCACCCATTTACTAGCTCTAAATTGAATGCATGGGTTAATAATTAAAGAAAATCTATTGTTTGTCGATTTTACCAATTCTTAGGTTAACATATCTCTTTAAACAAATATTTTATGGTTTCTATACATAAACTTCAATATATGTTGATGATATCATCCTAACTATAAATAAACAATTCTATCTTAATTATTTAGTGATTTAGTTGAACAAATCTAAAGGATTTGGGTTCATTGTATTACTTCCTAGGTGTGAACGTCACTTAAATCGATCAAAGGTTGTTAATCACACAACATAAGTACATCATGGATCTTCCAAAAAAAAAAGGCCAGTATGGTAGAAGCTAATTCATTTCTTTCTTCTTTCTTCTATGTAACGTCCGATCCCCGACCCCGGATGACCCAAGGCGTGGTGGCCGAGCACCACCTTGTCACGTAACCAATCTTAAAACTGACTACTAACCCCACAGAGTACCATTACTCTTTTCAGCATGCTTTTTTCTCACTCGCATGCTTCCCAGAAAAACTCTCCGGAAGGTCACCTATTCCAAAATTGCTCCAAGCCAAGCATGCTTAACTTTGGAGTTCTCAAATTCTGGACTCCCGAAAAATAATATGCACATTAGTGATATGGGTATCAATTCAATTCCTTTTAACTCTTTCTCAATATGGGGTGTTAAAATTCACCCCCCCTTTAGGACACAACGTCCTCGTTGTGTCTACAATCTTCCTAGAATTTTTATCCCTGTTAGGCGGATGCCCTAGGCTCTTCTGTCCAAAGGCGCACCTCGCGGTCGTAGGATTGCTCTGATACCATTTGTAACGTCCAACGTCTGATCCCCGCCCCCGGATGACCCGAGACGTGATGGCCGGGCACCACCTTGTCACATAACCAGTCTCAAGGATGAACAGTAGCCACACATACTACCATTATGCTTTTCGGCATGCTTTTGTCCTCACTCGCATGCTTCCCGAACAAACTTTCCGGAAGGCCACCCATTCCAAGATTGCTCCAAGTCAAGCACACTTAACTTTGGAGTTCTCAAGTTCTGGGCTCCCGAAAAAATTGTGCACATTAGTGATTTGACAATTCAATTCTTTTTAACCCTTTCGATATGGGGTACTACATTCTATGTGATCTCCAATTGAAGTTTCTCTTTCATGATGGTTGTCCTATTAAGGATCCTACCATCTATCGTTTAATTGAAAGGCCTTGCAATAACTTTAACTCGCTCAGGTATAGCATTTGCTAGTAACAGGGTAAGTTAGTTTATGCACGCCCCTCTTGATTGTTAAAAAAAAAAATGTAAAATGCATCCTCGTCCACTTTTCTGTTTGTTTTATGGTTTTTAGTTGGATGATATCGTATTGTTTTATTTTTACCTCCATTGTTTTAATATTTTAAATAATTATTTTTTAATTAAATTTGTTTTAGTGGGTTGTTTTATCCTACAACTACCCACTATAACTAAACAAATTTAATACTCCATTCGTCCCTAATTAATTGTTAGGGTGGGAAATTTGTGAGATAGTGTGATAAATTATGAATTGCAAAATTTACCCTTACAATAACAAATAAATTACAATTGAATACAAAATGGAAGATGTCACCTCAAAAGTTGTGAGATAGTATGAGAAATTAAAAAGTTTTAAAAATAAAATAAGTGGTAATAATATTAGTTAGTGAGGTTGAGTGGTTGAAAAAATATAAAGGTAATATTGCCTTTTTTATTATAAAAATTTACTAAAAAAATGTAAAAATTAATTTAAAAAATCCATTTTTAATAAGTATAACAATTAATTAGATACGAAAAAAATAATAACTAATTTAAAAACCTTATAATAATCACTTTAAAGTTAAAATAATATAATGTCATCCAATGTTACAACACAAAACAAATAAAGGGTTAAAGGCACCTCAAATATGGGTCTGCACATCAGAAGCCCATCATCCTAAATCTCTCCTTATCATCTTACGGGTTTTAAGAATCCTGGCTGGACCACATTCAAGATTATTGCAGTCAACCTCTAAATTTCTTAATTTTTTTTTTATCTATTTTAATTCCATTAATTTGATGATATAATCACATTTTAAACCCTTCAAGTTTGAATCCTAAAAATTTGTAAATTTTCTTTAGACCCTCCAAATTGTAAATAAAAAAATTAAATAAAAAATAAAATAAAAACACTAATCACCTGACCAAATAAATAAATAAAGAAATAACTTCAGTCCGTATTATATTATCCAAGTTTTCGCCTTTCATTTATGGATAGTTTAAGTTAGAACCGTTTAATAAATAAATACTCCCTCCGAATTATTAATATAGAGGAAATTTTCTTTTTGGGTGTATTATTTATATATAAAATTTTCTTTAAAAATAAATTTTTAAAGTTAAAATATCTAAAATATCATTTCTTAAAAAAAATATGTATAACTAACTTTTTTTTAAAAAAATTAAAAATTTATTATATTAATTATGAAATAATCAAGGACAATATTGGAAACTAACTTCATGTCTTAATCCCGTGAAACGTTAATTTTCTCCATATTAATAATCTAGAGAGAGTAATTTTTATTTTTTTTTCAAATTCAAAATTTTCTATCCATCTTTTTACTAAACTTCATATTTTTACTAAACAAATGTAATATATTTTTATGATAAATTCTCCCATTTTTCAATTTTACCTTTATTCATTAATTATTAATATATAAACTATTTATTTCCATATATGATTATGATATTATTTTTTTTATTTACTATAATGATATTATAAATGCTTTAATATTTCGGTGGATTGTGTGTAGTATGATATTAAACTTAGTTATACAATAATGTTCTTAAATATGAAATGGGGTATGGAAAAGTTCACTATTGTGTTAAGATTCCATTCTATTACATTATTTTTCATCTCCTTAAGCAATGGAGTGAGTGGTGTGGCTATTTCATTTTATTCCACTCTCATGTTGATAGATATTATCACATCCGAGCAAGCCAAGTACAAATGTGAAGGGGAAGTTTCATAGGAAAAATATGGGACTATAGGTTAGATAAGATAGGGCTTATATGTATTCAAAGTCCAAAAACAAGAAGCAGAGAAGACGGGCCCATCATGATGAACCATGTGGTTTTGAATCCCACGACCATCAATAATGATACCGCGTATGCTACTTTATCAGTATAGAAATTTGACTAGTTGTTTATAGTTTGTATGCTACCACTAAACTGTTTGAGGAATTGCCCTTGTTATTTGTTTCTCTTAACTTACTACATTTTTCGATTTCTTTTGCTTTTCAATTTGTTTAAGCTTTGATAGTGAGTTTCTTATTTTGATTAATCAAGTTAGTGGCCACAGGAGTTATCAGTTATGGTGTAATTGGTATTGTTAGTGTCTGAACTCACATTCATAATATTCGTTTATGCTGGATCCTCCGGAGCCGCTCCCCAACTCCCACACAAATATGATATTGTCCGCTTTGGGCTGGGGGCGAGTCTGCACGGATTTGTTTTTGAATACCACCACCCAAAAGGCCTCATACTAATGGAGTTCTCTGGATGCTTTATATACCAGTCATTATCTTTTTGTATTACCGATGTGGTATCCAGTCATTATCTTTTTGTATTACCGATGTGGTATTGGATTTGACACCCCAGCCGTTTGAAAGATGTCTTCTCCAACCCTCATTCCCCATCCTTAACATAAAGAGAAAGGTTGTATTTTTTCTCTCCAACCCACCTCCCCATTTCAATTTCCAAAAAATAATGAGAGAGAATGACTTTTTTCTCAAGTCTTTCCCTATTAATAGGGTTTTATTTTGACCCCTCCCTATCTTTACTTTTTAATTTTTAAAATTATAAATGTGACCCTCAATTTCTATTAATTGTATTTTCTATCAAATCTATATATATATATATATATATATATATTGTAGTGGGTTAGAAATCTTAGCCCGGTTCGGAATCAAAGCCCAAGTCCAGGCCCAGGCCTGCTAATTCTGAGAGGTCCAGGCCCAGTAATTCCGAGGTTGCCCGTTCCTTCCGAGGCCCATCAACCGAGTAAGCAGACTGTTGGGGAAATCCCGGATTCTGCGGATCATTCCGCGTGAATCTTGTCAGGATCAGGTACCAACCACCAAAACCTCTATAAATAGAAGGTTTGACCTCACAAACAGGGACACGCGAATACTTACCGAAACTCTGCTAAAATTGCTACTCAAACTGCCTTCGACTCCGATTACACTCCGGTGAATGCCTCACGATTCTGATTACGATATCAGTCTCAATTAACTGAGCCCAGAGCTCACTCAAGTGCCTGTCAACAACCTTCCGAGGTCATCCATCCGACAGGAACCATTGAACACAGGAAGTTAACTTTTTCTCTCATTTTTTTTTATTTCTTATTCGTTTTCAGTTCAAAGCTGACTTGAGCGTCGGAGTGCCTACGACAGACACCACACCGGTGTCCCCATGTCCGCTCGAACGTTTCTTACTCTTTTGCAGGATACCTTGACACTTGGAGTCGGTCCACGTTTTGCCCTGAACCATCCGGTCCAGTCAGTCCGGATCGACTGTAGTTCCGAACCACTACATATGTATATATTCATTATTTGATTTATAACTAATTTTATAAAATAAATATAGTAAAAATAAAAATTGATTTATTAAATAATAAAGAACTTTAATTGAAATTTAATATTGAGATATATAATTTAAAAAATTAAAATGATTAATTATTGATATAAATAATATAAATATTATTTTAATAATAATAAACTAAATTTTAAGTAAAAATATACTTTAAAAAAATTGAAATTAAAATATATAAACTTGAACATATTCATAGAACTACAAATATAATATAAATATCTTAAAAAATATAAAATTATTTAAAATTATAATTGTAAATTAATAAAATAAAATGTATATATTTAAACTTCCGGAAGAATATTACTATTTCCTCTAATATTAATAAAGTCTTAATTATGAGATAAAATGATTTAGATTTTTTTATGGAGTTGTTCAGAAAATTTTTTATTATAAAATACAATTCTTCTATTTTAATATATTAACAATTTTGTATGTCTTAAATAGGTTGAATAGTATATATATATATATATATATATATATATATACTCCTTTCATCGCATAAATTAAATGATATTTTTTTTATTATTTTATTATATTTAATTTTAAATTTTATAATATAAAAAATAATTATATTAAATAAATTGATTATTTAAATATTAATTTTAATAATACCGTATAATTATAAAATAATATAATTTATAAAATATAATAAAAATATTTATTTTTTAGTCCCGTCTCTAATATAAAGAGGAGATAGTTTGGAATAAATTTAGAAGAAGTGAGAATATTCTCACTCTTTAATTTGAGGATCGAGGATAGAGGGGTTGGAGTTGGCTTTAAAACATCTCCAACCAGATCCTCAGGTGCAGGATTCATCTCCAACAAAATCGCTAATTCACGGTTTAAAGAAAAAAAGCGCATCTTGTGAACAGCGGCATGATATATGGCGCAACGGTTGGGAGGACCAAATTTGCTTTTTAATTTTTTATTATTATAATATCAGTGCTCACTTCTGCTTTTGTATAATGTTTATACTATATTTATTATTTTTTAGTTAAATATTATTTAAACTTTAAAATCTCCAAATATGGTTGGAGATGCTCTTAGATATGAATGGCTAGATTTTTAATTGAACTTCCTTGAAATAACTGTTAAATCTAGTGACTAGACAACATGACAGAGGCCATGTACCAGCTATCATGGAGTCACTACTCTGGTGGGCTTTTAAAATTTATAGAGGTTGAATCAATTATTTCTTTGCCACTTTGCGTTTTTGTTTTTATTTGTTAATAGATTTTTCGTTTCATTTGATTTTTGAATTGTTAGAATTTCCATTGCTGCCTAGAAACGGGGAACTAAATTTTTGATTGTTTAGAAAACTTGCTGTGATATGTACAGTAGAAGCATTTTTCATTACCTATAGAGTTTAACAGAATGTCCTTTACAAAATTGATTAAAATAATAATAATAATAATAATAATAATAATAATAAACCACCGTAATTTTAATTTAAATAAGAATGTCTAAATTATTAGAGGGTATGATTAGTAGATATAAAGAAGGTCCAGTTGTTGGGCCTTTGAGTTTCAAACCTTTTCAGATTTGAAGAAGCCCAAATCTACTTTCAATGCATTGGCTCTGACTGCATCTAATCTAAGGCCCAACTTACAATGGTTTTAGTGTAAGAGTGGTGATGTTGCCACCCACGTAATTTACATCTCCGCCCCAACTACCAATTATACCCTTATGTCAAAATTTGTATTTACATCTTAACCGCTATCTATGTCTTTATACTAAATTAAATACACAATAATATAGAATATATTATAATTTAATAAGAGTTAATTAAAAAAGAAAAAATATATTTTTTAATTTTAAATAATTTATTAATATAATAAAAATTAATTATTATATATATATCACATTATTATTATTTAATATAATAATATATATATTATTATTTAAGTATAAATATATTTTTTTTCATGTATTTTTTAATAAGAATTATTAAATTAATTGTATATAAGCTGTATAAGTTTTTATATATTAATTTGTAAAATTTTAATTAATGTATAAAAAATAAAAATAAAAAATTAATATTTTTAAATTTATAAAAAAAATTATCGAAATATTAATATATTTATTTAATTTAAAAATACAAATAAAAACTCTTAAAATTTATTATTTTAAATTTTTATTTAGTGACTGAATTAATTAAGAATATTATTGAAATTCCAATAGAATTAGAGTGAGAATATTTATTTGATGATGACTGAGTTAATTAAGGATATTATTTAATTAAGAATATTATTAGAATTCCAATAGAATTGGGGTGGGAATACAAGTGGAAGGGGTGCAGTTATCGCTCCTCTTAGTGTAATTCTCCTTCAAAATAGTGTTCATAAGTCCACAAGCAAGACATCATCCTTGTAGAGAAACACATTACCTCTTCAGGCCAACATAGGGATAGACATAAACATATAAAACTAGTTATTACCAACACACAAAGACTGTCCATTCAATTTGCACAAAGAAACAAAAACCCACTTGAGAGTCACAAATCTCCCAACCATTTTCCTCTTGAACTACTTGTTCTCTTCTCAATGGTTTCTTTTTTTTTTTTTTTTTCATATTATTATTAATTTGGATTATTATCCCTTGTATTACTTAAGAAACAATCAATGAACAAAAAAGATAATCTAGAGAGATTCCTGTCGGTAATCAATGAATAATGTAATATGTATGGCTTATTACCAACAATTAACCTAACAATTTCAATAACTATAATCATTAAGCATGTTCAAATGTTAATTGGCACCCATATAAGAAGCAGCTTTTGCCAACCAACTATTTTCTTATCTCCTACTCATTTCCCATTTTTGTTGTAAATTATTAGTATAATTTATTTGTAAACTTAATTAATTGTTTTTTTTGAATATTAGTAAATTAATATGTTTGTTGGACATATGCTTGGGTAGTGTGTCTTGAATTGGAATAGGAATAATAGTTGATGGTAGGAGGTAAGCACACATAACCAAAAATTTCATTGAAAAATGAAATGAAGATTTGATACTTTAAAGAGAATCCAAGGTCGGGCATTAAAACCAAAACTCAATCTATTGATAAAAATGTTAACTTTTCACGTGCAACAAAGAGGGTTGGTGAACAAAACAAACAAGAAAAAGCATAAAATAAAAAAGTGAAAAGTTTTTGCAATTCTCCATAAGGATGAAAGAATCAAGATGAGGAATAAAACCAAGGCACGCACACGAACATCCAGTCAAATTTTGGTGGGTGTAGACATTCACATATTTTTATTTTTATTTATTATTTTTTTGAATTTATAGAATATTTAACATTCTATTCTACCGAGTGAATGAAAGATGAATTGCATTTTGTTTTTTAAATTTATAATATGAAGTGAGTTTGAGTTGGATTATTTGAAAAGGAGTAAGATCTCTTGCTATTGTGGTGTGAAAGTGCTCTGATAGCACTTTCCCAAAGTAAAGAAAAGAATCTATCTATAAGGGTGAATAAGAAAATATATATTGGAAAATAATGATTTTGATTTATGTAAAAATGAATTTGGGAAGCAGTAAATTTAGTTATATGAGGGAGAAGGAAAAGTAAGAAAAGGTTGTCGAGGAAACAGAAGATAGTGGGAGACAAGGCAAAGTTGTTGGTGTTCTTCTTCTGATTATGACCACACTCCCTCTCTCTCTCTCTTCTCTTCTGCATTTTATACAAGTGCAAGTGCAAGTGCTTGAGTTATGTCACATTCATTGTTTAAACTTATGTCCTCCAAAATCAAGTGAACGTGTCAAAGCCCACCCATTCATTTTCTTTAACACCATAACTGCTCCCAATTGCAATATCTTAACCACACCATTACAAACATTTAACTTGAAACTCCAGTTTGGATTGGTTTCAAAATATATAATTATGTTGTATTTTTTTTAATTTATTGTATTGAATTGATATTTGTACTGTATAATTATGTATTTATATAATTTTTGATTCCTATTAATGATATGATATTATTATAAATTTATAAAATGATCATAATACTCTTTCATAAGTAATATTATATATATTTTTTAATTTTTGAAATAATATTTTAAATTTATTTAAATAGAAGTATAAAGTTATTCAGATTAGCATGAAAATTAAATAAATATATTTTAGAAATATGAAAATTTAAATAAAAATAATAATAAAGTAATAAAGTGATAAAAATAAATGAAAAATATAAAAATATAATTGTACATTTACTTCAATGGCGGTAAAAAATAAGAATTTCAAACTGATAGATACTACTAATGAATGTTGCACTATCACTTATACGGTAGTGGTTCCAACATTACATTTAGGTATCCTAAAAAATAATAAAAAAACGTCATTTGAAGACCTTAGAGACATTAATTTTATATTTACGGTAGACATTCAAATACTCAAGTCAGTCTTGAAATAAAAAAAAAAAAAATTAAAGAAAGAAATGATTTTGAATAGTACGATTTCTTTCGAAAGAATGTTACAGTTGAATATTAACATCGTAAAGAATTGAGTTTTAGGATCATGACTAAATTGATGATGGAAATCAGGAAAAATCACCCATGTGTGATTGAGAATTTGAGTAAATAGCAATTTTGTCCGAATTTTTCGGAGTGAAAAAAGTGATGTCAATGAGTGATGTTTAGATTTTTATTTATAAAAATTTGAGATAGTTGTTGGCAGGATCTGTCCAAATTCTTACGGAATTCGAAATTCTTCCACATTCCACCAATAAAAAACTTCTAATAAAATTTGGACAACCGATCAAACATGTGAGTTTAAATCTTCAACTAAAATTTCAACTTCAACCTAAATCTTCTAACTTTGAGTTTGGATCAGTTTATTGATCCCGGCAGAACCCGGCTCCGATAATCATGGTTTAGTAAAAATATAACATAATACACATGATTCAATCAAACTATTAAGGATTCCATAATCGATTTTATATAGAATGGGAAATCAAATCATCCAATAACAAACCATATATATGCATGTACATACAAATACAATATAAACACCAACACTTATATTGGCTGTCCTTTTCTCTTCTCCTACTGCATATCATTATCTTCAGATATGACACTCAAAAGTTACACAATTAATTATCATTTGAGACTTATATTGGAGTCTTGTCCAATCATCATCATCATTTTATAAGGGTGGATTCACTTATTAACATTTTTCTGGAGCCGTACGTAATATAATGCCTGATGTTATGTACTACCTAACCCAACATCCATATTTCACTCACATCTCATGATATATATTTTTTTTTTCTAAAAAAAAAAGAATATGATCCTCCTAAATTTTTGTCTGCATTTTTTAAAATAAACTTTATTTTTAAAAAAATTTCTTTAATATTATTAATTGAAAAAATTCCTATTTTATCTCATAAAATTTATATTATATTTTATAATTTAAAAATATTAGAAAGCACGAAATAATTTATTTGTTATTTAATTATATTTTAAATTAAAATATTAAATTTAAATTTTAAATTTAATCTGTATTAATTTTCATCGAATCGTAAAAATAACTCTACATAAAAAAAAAATTTACCCGGAGTGAAAATATATCCATAATTTTAATTATTCAAAAGGATTGTAAAATTATTTTAAAATTTTGACAATATAATTACTTTTTTTAATATATTCAATAATATATTTTAAAAATATTTAACATAATTATGTGTATGTTGAGAATCATCTTGACTTTTTATTTTAAAAGTTAGATATTTATTATTATTTTTTTTTTAAAAAAAAAGAAGAAAATATAGTGAATCCAATCAAACCTAAATCCATTCCGACAATCTCTCTTCTGCACATACAAATTCAACAAAGGGTTGAGAGTTTTGAGAATATAGTTTCATGTTGTCGAGAAGCATTGATTGTGAATGGGAAATATGTACACATAATGCACATACATGTTGGTGTTATCACATCCCATGACAGTCTAAACATGCGTATGCCCTATTTTTCAATATTCTTATCATTAAAGTTGAATTCCTCTCTCTCTCTCTCTCTCTCTCTATTCAACATTTTTGCATGCCTTCATCCTAATATAATCGTGATTAAAACTTGATTTGAATGGCGGCTGTGAATAGAGAGACAGAGGTCACTTTCCTAGGCCTACCCTAGAATAATATGGCAAGCAACTGCAATGGAGGACTATCTTGGCTCAATCACTATATATACTTTTCAAAAGTGGTCTATAATTGTATAGTAAACTTTTCATGGACTCTTAAATATATTATCGAAGTATATTATTTTCAATATTTACACACACCATAATTAATTTAATGAAAATTTATTGCATAATGTAATAGAATCACAAATTTCTCTGGTGGAATGTTGTCAGTCACACTCAGGTGGGATTTATATTCCAATCAATATTCTAATATATATATATATATATTAATATCTCTCCTCATAATCATTATACAGTTAAAAGGGAGATTTCTTTTAGGGTGGGTGAAAAAGGGTAGGGTCTTTATCCATTTTGTAATGGGTTGGGTAAAATCCTGCCCATTTATTAAAAATTTTGATTGGATTGGATTTTACTTAAATCCATTTTAGTTTGGATAGGGTAAGGGTTTATCTAGGATCCAACTCAAATCCTTACTAGACTCGCTTCAATTAGGAGAGTCTCCAAATCGAACAAATTTCAATCTCTCATCTCTCGCGTGTCTTCACCGTTGCCGACTGTATTTGCCGACTCAAACCCTTACCAGACTTGCTTCAATTAGGGGATTATCCAAATCCAACCAATTTCAATCTCTCATCTCGCACGTATCTTCACTGTTGCTGACTGTATTCGCCATTAAATCCTTTGGTGTCGTCATCACCTATATTTGTCTTCGAGTCCTTTGGTGTCGTCATCTCCGATGAATCAATTGTGGCCATTTAATACTGTCGCCGCCACTTGTTTTCACTATTCATCGACAATCGATTCTTCTTCTGGTATATGCTACTTTTTTCGAACAAAATAGTTTCTACTGATTGCTATATACAGGTTGTTAGATTGCTCTGTTTGTTTAATTTAATTATAGAAACTTGAAACTACAAGAGATCAAAAGGTTTATGTGGGTTATGAGTATAATTCTGAAGTTCATGTTTGTTCTTCTTCACTTCAAAGTAATCTCTCTGATTCTAAAACTAGTGTTGGGTTGCAATGTACAGTCCTCCATGTTATAGTGGGTGGCTTTTCTTTTTCAATTAAAACGAAAACCAAATCTGGATTCATCTTTTTCAATGACCCCATTTGCTTTTTTTTCTTATTACTAATTTTGTAGACTTGTTGAAATTATAGTGGGTGGCTATGAATGCACAGTCCTCCATGTTATAACTAGTATTGGATTTTTCTGCTTTCGTTTAAGTTTATATTTTAATGGATGATTTGAAACAAATTGCTTGCTTTTGGAATATGATGTTTGTAACGTCCGGCCCCCGCCCCCGGATGACCTGAGGCGCGGTGGCAGGGCGCCACGTCATTCAAAATTGGTCTTAAAGCTGACCACTAGCCCCACAGACCACCATTATGCTTTTCAGCATGCTTTGTCCTCACTCGTATGCTTTCTGGGAAAACTTTTCAAAAGGTCACCCATCCTAAGATTGCTCCAAGCCAAGCACGCTTAACTTTAGAGTTCTCAAGTTCTGGGCTCCCAAAAAATAATGTGCACATTGGTGATATGGGTAGCAATTCAATTCCTTTTAACCATGTCTCAATATGGGGTGTTAGAATGTTGATTTGATCTTCTAATTGTTATAAGCTTGTAGAATGTGATATCCTAGGGCAGGTAAGAAGCCACAAGGTTGTTATGTTTATGCTTTTAGATGTAACTAGCTAGTTGTGAGTTTGTTTTCATATGTTTGCTTTGCTGATTTGGTGAGTGAACTTTATATGTTCTGCTTTGAGTTATATTATGCTGGTTGTATCCTTGTATTGCATGTCCAAAATCTGGTGTAGGTCTTTATTATTATAGGCTCATAAAATTGGTTCTTATATGTAGTTCTCGTTTGTTGAATCTTAAATTAGAGGTTATATTGGGAAAATCCTGGACAACTTTGTGTCTACTGTTTAGCACATTTTAGCCTAGTGTTTTTGGTTAAGCTTATTATGTTCATATTACTATAGTAATGATGAGATACCAAAGGTACCCTATCCAGTTTAAGTTGGGGCTTGCCATTCTAGTTGCTTGTAGCTTGTTTCTATATTGGCATTGAAGATAGAAAGTTTACAGTAAACTCAACAGCGCCTCACATATGATTGATTGGGGATGTGGGTTGTTTATATATTGGCAGTTTCAATCATATGTTGTACTGTACATATAATGTTGTACATCTAGTATCTTACAATTTCTGGAGAATAATAATGTAGAAGAAGAAAACTCATTTAATGCATTATTGTGTTTGTATTTTAAATAGCTAAGAAGATGCACTATGCAAGTGTTTAAGGAAGAAGGTCTTATGCTTAATTTAGTTAAGTTATTGTTTTTAACTTGATGGTGTTCTCAACTTCTAAATACTTAATGCTGTTTTTGTCTTTTGAAATGTTAATTTATATTGGTAAGTGATTATCATGCTGTTTTTGTATTGTAATTTCATTTCTGACTATTATTCTCATGTTGTGTTATTATTACTGTGTTTTAGATAATTGATCTGATACAAGTTTAAACGTTCATTATTATGTAAGATAAAATGACGATGTGCTGAATATTAATTTTCAGGTACTCAAACAACATGAGTAGTTTTGATAATAGTGAGATGCAATCAACTGGTAATGCAGATGAGATGGAGATTCATCCTAGTACTTCACAACTATCTAAACAAAAACGAAAAAGGTCTGTGTGTTGGGATTATATGAATCAAGATTTAGTTAATGATACTAGGATGGCCAAGTGTAGTCTTTGCGGGAAATTTCTTAATGCTAGTGTAGAATTGGGAACAGGTAGTTTGAAGAAACATGTGGAAAATTGCCTAAACTTACAACAACTTGTTGTTGATGAAACTAATTCTTCACCATTTGATAAAAACATGGGTAGAGTAAAGGTAGCTAAAATGATTATTATGCATGAATTACCTTTACGGTTCATTGAGTATTCAGGATTTCAAGACATGATGAGTTATTTTCAACCTAAATTTGAGCCAATGAGCAGAAATACTTTGAAGAATGAGATTTTTAAAATATATGGCAGTGAGAAGGAAAAGACAATGAAGTTTTTGGATAGTTTAAATAGTAGAATCGATTACTACTCATATGTGGACCTCTAGTACCAAAATGGGTTACATGGTTGTGACTATGCATTTTATTGATAGATCTTATGTATTACATTGTAAAATTATGAGGTTTCTTCTTATACCAAGTCCATATGCTGCAGAATCCCTTAGTAGGGAATTAATGAAATGCTTGATTGATTGGAACATAGATAGAAAATTATCTGCAATTACTGTAGATAACTGTTCTACTAATGACTCTATGGCTAGTAAAATCAAAATCAATTTTCTGATACATTGTTATTGGGTGGAAAATTGTTTCATATGCGTTGTTGTGCGCATATTTTGAATTTGATAGTGCGAGAAGGGTTGAAAGTGATAGATGGTTGCATTGAAAAGATTCGAGATAGTGTCAGTTTTTGGATAGCTTCACCCAAGAGAATCGAAGCATTTGAAGTTGCTGCAAATCAATTGAAAGTGAAGCATTCTAATAAGCTTGTTTAGATTGTGCCACAAGATGAAACTCAACATATTTAATGTTGTCGGTAGCTCTAATGTACAATGATGTTTTTATTCGGTTGAAACTTAGTGATCCCCACTACAAATTTTTGCCAGATAATAGTGAATGGAAATCGGCAATGATAATGGTGAAGTATTTGCAACCGTTCTACAAATTAACAGAAATATTTTCAGGTAATGATTTTCTTGATTTTTTAAAAATATTTGAAGTAATTTTTTGTTAAATTAAACTGCTAATAGAGTTTTGCATAATAGAGTTATTTGAATTTCCTTTTTAGGTACACAGTATCCAACCGCTAATGTCGTATTTCAGCTGATTTGTAAAATGAAAGATGGAATACACAATTGGGTTACATCTTCTAATGAAATGATTCAAACAATGGCGACAAGTATGCTCATAAAATTTGAAAAATATTGGGATGATATACCTAATTTAATGGCGGTTGTAGCATTTTTTCATCCTAGGAATAAAATGTTGCTGATTGATTTTTAATTTGATAAGTTGTATGGTTTGGATGCTTATAATCGACGAAGTAAAATGCTTGAATTGATTATGGATTTAGTGAATGAGTATGAGTTAGAAATTTTAGTTAGTACAGTCTTGCCTGAACAAGTTGGTGATTATTCTTCTATACCTGCTTCTGATGTATTAAATGATGATGAGGAGTTTGAGAGGTATAAGCTTGAGACACTTAGAAGTAGGAAAATATATTAGTTGGATAAATATTTAGAGGAAGAAGCTTAATCTAATTCTCCCAATTTTGATATTTTGCAATGGTGGAAATTGAATGAGACTAATAATCCGACTATGTCGAGAGTTGTGAAAGATATTATAGCTATTCCAGTCTCTACTGTGGCTTCTGAGTCTGCTTTTAGTGCTAGTGGTAGGTTTTTGAGTCCTCATCGCATGAGATTAAATCCAAATACATTAGAGGCGTTGATGTATGCACAAAGTTGGATTTGGGCTCCAATTCGTGGTATGAAATGATTTTAAAGTTCAAATTTGTTATATCATATTGTTATTTGAGTAACTACTTTATGTTTTATTTTGTTAGCTAGTATCTCAGAAGATGAAGTTTATCCTAATTTAGATGAAGAAGATCCATGAGTTGTACCTGGATGCGAAAAAGGAATTTCTTAACTGTTATGGATTATGTGATTGTGAATTTTTTTTATCTCTATTAATTTTGATCTATAGTTTGATTAACTAATTTTTAGATTTAGCTTTATATGTCTTAATATTGTTATTGAAATATGTTTATTTATGCTTTATTAAATATGGTATTAATAGAATGACTTTAGTTACTCTAAAAAAAATTTGAAATTCGTTTATGTTGATTTAGTTATATTCAATTTATTAGATTAATAGAATAATTATTTTAAATGATATATATATTTTTAAAACTGTTATAAATTAGTTATAAAATAGTCACATAAATATAATAATAGTGATAGTGATGATGGTAAAAAAAATACAAGTAAGTTGTCGGTCAATATCCGGTCAATACTGATCAAAATCATAGGGTCTCTAGTAAGGATTTAATTAAACCCTTAATTTTATCAATAAGGATAAACCCTTATCCTTAATTTTTAAAATAGGATTGGGTAGGATTTAGACCCTCAAATTTTTTAGGGTCCAATAAGGGTTTGGGTAAGGGTCTACCCAAACCCTTACTTTTGACAACCCTAATTCCCATCAAAGCACAACAGGTTTTGCCTATTAGCTAAAAGAATCTGTTGTTTCGTTTTTGGTCAAAAAATTTAAACTTGTGGTTTTTTCATCCTAGTTATTGTTCATCCAATAACCGAGGTGTATTTTTGTAATTTTAAATTTTTTAATTTAAACAAAAATACCATATATTAAAAATAAAATAATTATTTTTTAATTTTTTAAATTAAAAAATTTAAAATTAAAAAAATACCCATCGGTTATTGTTGATCACTAACAGATGAAGAGTCACACGGATGGAAAAATACAAGTTTAGGTTTTTTGGTCAAAAATGAAATAGATGAGGTTTTTTGACTAATAGACCAAACATGCAGTGGTGTTTTGGGAAGCTTCCTGAAATAAATAAATAAACAAACCATCCATTGAACAAATAAAAAAAACACGACATAAATAAATAGTCGGCCCACGAAAAAAGTAAACAAAGTTTTATGGTTTTATTATCACTGCTTTTCTTAACTGACTTTCATTAATTAAAATAAAGTGAATAGGACTTCATGACATTATTCCATGATAAGTCCTCTTTT
Source organism: Cardiospermum halicacabum (assembly GCA_031304145.1). Lineage (NCBI taxonomy): Eukaryota > Viridiplantae > Streptophyta > Magnoliopsida > Sapindales > Sapindaceae > Cardiospermum > Cardiospermum halicacabum. The sequence continues at coordinate 10,341,752 of CM062393.1, forward strand.
GAGGAAAGAGCCTTGAAAGGGAAAGCGTGTGTAATCTCATTACCTGATTAGTGAATGGAGGAACATAACCGAATATCTGCAGCCATATATATCTCTTTGATGTCATTGACTACTGTACCAAGCATATCATTAGAATTTTTTCTAGAGTCAACCTATTAGAAAGGGTTTGAGAGTATAAGAGTCTACTTTGATGGAATTTAAATTACCACTAAGAGCTTTTCCCACACTAATCCTGCTCTAAGGGTTAAAGCGTCAGCTAAGATAGCATACCCAACATCCTTCTGGTATATAGAACGGGCCTCCAATATATGACCCAAATCATTCCTAATACACGTTCAAAATCCAAACTTTGTAGAAGATGATTTGTATGTTGCATAGTGTTCATCTTCAGACAATAGGAGGGGGACCAGACAACATCTCTAGACACAGGGAATGTACTAGTGTCACAAGAGTTAGAGGTGATCGATGATTTAAACTCATCAAGAAAGGAGACACACTAGTCATATGCCAAACATTGATCTTGAATAATGTCGCCATGACGAACTCGATTGTGTCATTACTATAACACTCTCAAATTTAATAATTAAATTAAAATTTAATTAAAAATAAAATTACCAAACAAATCGTTCCAAATTTGCCAAAGAAGAAATCAGAATAGTTCGAGACTCTTGAATACTTTTTGCGCCAACACAGATAATAAGTCTTCTTCCAGCGATTTAGTTCCATTATGCCTGTTAATGATTTGATGAAAAGTGGACTGAACCTAGGTATCTTTAGTTCTTTTACATTGAAATAGAGAATAAGCGAGGTCTTTAGGGTTCTTGTTGCATAGTTGACATTTTTGGATTGAATATGATCTTTCTATGAAATAGATTTAATATTTTCGGAAGCCCATTGACACAAGCTCTACAGGTGAACACTTTTATCTTTGGTGGAACCTTCATGGACCATAGCGACTTTTAGATTGTTGAGTTCGATGTTGGATCAGAGGATGAAGCTTGAGAGTGTTCAAATAGATCAACAACTCGATAACCACTTAAATAGTACATTCGCCTCATTTATCATAGTGTTAAATCCAACTATTTAGGGAACTTCTTAGTGATAGGGGCATTGCAAGGATTGCATTAGCTTCTTCTTGACAAAATGTAGATAAAACCACTCTTTTATTCCAAATCTTGTTTTGACAATTTATGGACTCTGCAACTCAAGAATGAATGTTACCATTACCACACTAGGTTATAAGGTTGATTAAAATGGGATCCATGGATCCGAATAGGTGCAAGTCGATCTTCTATCCTAAATATTTCTATGAAGCCCCTACATTAGTAATTCTCTACCCCAAAGAAGACCTTTCCATCCATGTGAAGTCCTTACTGTTTGGTTAACCTCCGTGAAAGTTGAGTTCCTGAAAAGCACATAAGAAGGCAGCAACAAGGCTGGAAAAATATTTTAAGATCCGTCATGCTTGCTAGGAGAGCTTTATTAAATAAGAACAGTTCTTTGAATTCTAACCCTCTGAAAGCTTTAGTCTTGCACATTTTATTCTATCTAATCCAACTAAATTTCCTAACATTTTCCACAAACTCCACCAAAATTTAAAACATATTAAATTAAGATCCTAATAGGAAGATTTGGGCAACTTCAATAAACTCATGATATAAGTTGAAATTGTCATAGTGACAGCCTTTAGTAAGATCTCCTTCCCATCTATAGAAAACATTCTTCTTTTCCATGAATTTAATTTCTTCCATATTCGACCTTTGATGTTCTTAAAATTCTTCTTTTTATTACTACTAGCTAGAGTAGGTAAACCAAGATACATTTCATTAGTCTTGTTGAGTGCAATGCCTAGAATTTACTTGATTTGACGTGCTAGAGCTTGAGAAATAGACTGGGACACCGACATAGAGGATTTTTGTAAATTGACCATTTGCTAGAAGCACGCTTATAGACAGTTAGGATTTCCTTCAATATAGTGACATTTTCCGCTTTGGCCATGCAAAATATAAGGCAATTGTCAGTAAATTGGAGATGGCTCACTAAGGGGCTACCCCTACAAATCAAAATTCCAATATCATTTTCCTTCTCTTCATTTATTTTGATAAGACTTGAAAGAGTCTCAAAGCACAAAATAAAAAGATAGGGTGAAATTAGACATCCTTGACGCAGTCCACGAGAGGCCTGGCATAACCCAAATTTTCCCCATTAAAATTAAAGCTCAAGCTAGAAGTAGAGGTATAATATATTATTCTACTAACAAATTTAGAGGGAAGATTTTTTTTTTTCCAATACTCTCTGGAAAAAATACCACTCAACTCTATCATAAGCTTTGTTCATGTCTAGTTTGATTGCAAGAGCCCTTTTGTTTCATGTTTCATTTTAGAAAGGGAATACAAACATTCAAAGGCAATTAATGCATTATCATGGATGCTTCGGTTATAGATGGAAGGGAATTGATTTTTGAAAATGATAGAGTGGAGCACTAACTTGAGACGATGTAATATTTTTCGAGACTACTTTATAAATTACTGAGCAAAGGTTAATTGATCTGTAACTGAACACCATGGTTAGGTTTCATATTTTTGGAATAAGGGTCATAAGTGTGTGGTCCCTTATAGAGTAACCCTTATTCAGAATTTTAAGACATGTATTTGTGATGTCTTTACCAACTACATGCTAAAATTTTTGGTAAAAAATTTGGTTGGAATCTGTCTTCACCTAAAGCTTTAGAAGGTCCCATACTAAAGATTTCTTATCTGACCTCATCGGGATAAAGTTGGTAGAGAGACTTGAGATATACTAGGTAGTTAATTTAGTAGATATAGGAGTAATTGCCTCTGAGATGGCTCTATCTAATGAGAGGGATGTTATAAGGAGCTTACTGTAGAAACTATATCTTTATTTGATGTACAACTCAATCCATTCATGTCTACCCTATTAATTCCATTTTTTCATTTTCTAGAGGAAGCTCTTGCATGGAAATATTTGGAGTTACAATCGCACCTTTCAGCAATCAGTTCTTGCATGTTGATATCAATAAACTTCCTCATTTTCTAACAAATTCTCCATTTTCCGATTGAGCTGTTTAATTTTGGTCATGATACCGTCCTCTTCTGCTCTGGAAAATAAATCATTTATCATCTTTTTTGTTTGTTCAATTTTCTTTCTTAATGAACCATATTTAGCTCTACTCTAATTTTTAAGCTCGGAGCCAAATCAGACAAGCTTTTTAGTAACATTACAGGTTGGATCAAGTTTATTCTAGCATCTAGCAACCAAGTCAAAACGCTCATTGTCTTTGAACCAGTATGATTCTAATTTGAAAATATGATTCCTACTTTGTTGCATTACCTTGCCAAATTCAGTAGAAACCAATAACATCTTATGGTTTGAGGTACCAAACCCCAAATGAGAAACTGTAGAATTTGAAAATATTTGGCTCCAGTTTACTGAGCATAAGCAACGGTCTAGCCTCTCCAAAATGTTTGCTTCGTTTTTCCTCATATTTAACCATATGTAGCATAGGCCCATATATCTCGGCTCCATAAGTTTGCTCTTATCAATTGCTTCTCGAAACATTATTCTGCCCTTATACTCAACCTAGACTCCGCCTTTTTTTTCTTTATATCTTGGAATGGTGTTATTTCATTGAAGTCTCATCCTACCATCCATGGCATTAGGCCTGCGAAGAAGATTCCAAAGATGAGTTCTCTTATGGGGTTTGAGGTGGCCATAGGATCTTGAAAAATCTCCATGAGTACCCCGAGTCCTGGTTAATCACTACATCAATGTTTCATTTAGACTTAGACAACACTTTAAGATTCATCCCGTTCTTCCAAAGTAAAAGCAAACAACCTTTTTTGCCTGTACTATGAATAACCTCACAAAAATTATATCTCAATTTTTTTTTAAATCAATTGATTCATTTAGACTTAGACAATACTTTAAGATTCATCTCTTTCTTTCTAAGCAAAAGCAACCCATCTTTTTTGTCACTCTACTATGAATAACCTCGCAAAAATCATATCCCAACTTTTTTTTTTTTAAAATCAATTGCTTTGATGTTAAAAAGTTTTATTTATGATACAAATACCACATATGGGAAGCTTCAAAATATGTATTCTTTAAGGCTTGGAATGCTCTAGTGTTCCCTAGACCACGAGCATTCCAAAGTAAGAGTTTCATGGTGACCGGCAAGCCAGCTGGGAAGCTTGACCAGGCTGGCTTGCTGATATTACACTATTTGCTAATACTTTCTCATCTTTTACCATTTTTGCAGCAGGTATGAAGGCAGAAAAATTATCAGCATTATGTTTCTAGATAGAAGTTAGGCTCTACTTCTTGAGTTCTAGATTGGTTCCATCTTCGAGTATAGGTACAAGGTCATACATATTGTTCTATTCCATCTCTTCTGAGTTTGAGTATCTATATTTTTAGAGAGATCATTTTTAGACTTTACTTTGTCAATCTCCTCAATGATCTCTGCTTCATATTCGCTTATGAGTTATGTAATTGCTCTTGAGTTGTGTTTTCCATCATGCAAGTTTATAGGGTCTAGCTCCATATTAGCGTGTTTAGAAGAAGTATGTTGGGCGGTATCAGGGTGGTGGAGGGTATAGAAGTGAGATGGTTTCCTAATGAAGGACAAGTCATTTGTGTTGAGGTTTCCACTTTTCCTAAGCAGTTTATATTTTCAAGGGAGATTTTGGATTTGGTGTTTTATGGGGATAATCTGGCTAGTATTTTTCTAGGTGAGTTGTATGAATTGTGGTATAGTTTGGAGGTGTTGTTTATGGGTTGACTTTCTAGAGGGTTTTCCATGAGTTTGTTTGGAGAGTGAAATTCAATTATTTTTCTGGCTGGGATAATGGTAGCGGGGTGAGACTTGGAGGTTTATCTCTTTACTGGTCTTTAGAGGATCTATAGCAGGGCTAGACAACCTTCATCTTGTGTTTTAAGTAGAATGACCATAAATACAATTTTGGTTTCCAGCAAGGTTCAGGTTTATGTCACTTTTCTGTTTTGTGGATGAAAGGTTTAGTTCTTTTTTGTATTACTAGTTCCAACCATTTTGCCTTTGGATCTCTACCATCCTTTATGAAATTGACTCGCTTCTACTTTCCCAAAATAGAACTTTCACATGGAACCAAATCGACAGATTTTAAACCTTGCAGATACCCCTTTGAAACTAGCATTTTCATTCCCTTCTCACTCAGGTATCCAAATTTGTTATGCGATAAATTAGAACTCGTTGTACTATTACCTATAATAACCATGTTTTCACACCCTACAATAGTATATAAAGTTCCAGTCTTTATGCCTCGTGCTATCACTATAGTCTCTTTCTCCAATTTTTAGAAAATTTCCCCAAACATTATTCTGTAACTTGTTTCATCTAGCTAGCTAATAAAGATCAAATTTTTCTTTAGATCGGGAATATATTTAACAACGTGCAACTTTCATTTACCTATATTTGAATTCTTGATACATAGTTCCTCCTTTCCAACAATCTCCGAGGATTTATTATTCGTAAGATACCCCTTCCAAATTTTTTCAGACGTGATGTTCTGAAATAACTCTCGAGTCAAAGAAAAGTGGAATGATGCACCTAAATCAAGTATCCAAGATTTAATCAGATTGTCCACACTAAGAATTAAGGCATCCTCAACGTCCTCTGTAGAATTTAAAGAATCATTATTTTCACGAGCTCTATGATTTTTGTTCTTTTTTGGTTTAAGACAATCTTTCTTGAAATGTCCCTTATCACCATAATTCCAACAAATAACTTTTATTCTGCTGTGAGTTTTTCCCGCCCCCTTGACTTCAATCAACCATGTTTACTATAGCCACTCCTCGACTTACTAATTCCCTTACCCTTAGCACTGAGTGCATTATCAGATGAATCCTATTATTATTATTATTTTTATAAATACTCTTGCTCAAAACAACATCTTGGACTTCATTATTTGAACTTCTCAGAACCACGAGAACTACTAATTGCGGAAACAACAATGTCCCATGATTTGGACAAACATCAAAATTAAAGTCTAATCTCATCATCAAAATGAATTTTAACATAACTTAATTGACTAATAATCCTATGAAATACATTAATATGAACTACGAAAGATCAGCTCTCAGACATCCAAATTAAACAAACGATGATCAAAAATACCTTATTCATTGCCGAATATTTCTCATACATATTTACCAAAGTCTTCGATAATCCTACTGTCGTTTCTCCTTTGTGATGTTGAATGCAACTTTTCTTGTCAACGTCAAACGGATTAAACCTAGCGCCTCCCAATCTTTCAGAACCTATTCCTCTTTAGTCATGACCTGCGGTTTCTTTCCAACAAAGGTTCATGAAGACCTTTCTAATACAAATAATTCTCAATCAATATCTTCTAAAAATTGAAATCCTTTCCTTCGAATTTCTCAATTCGAAACTTGACTATCCATCTTCACATATTGTTGTGATACGAACCTGGCTCTAATACTAGTTTTTAGGGTTGAAACACCGCAAACAATCAAATGTAAAGTGCAAAGAATGAGTAAAATAAAGAGACACAATTTTTTGTGATTTGCCAATCTGACTAATTCACGGCGACTAGAATTTCATTTTACAGTGATTACATTTAGGGAAAATAAATATCTATAGTTTAGGATAATACAAAGTATAAAAATAAATTGTCAAATAAAAATCGCACAATTAAACGCTTCAATTATATGTGTTTGGTATATTCCTCAAAATCCATTATCATACTTTATGTGTAATTTACTATCGTTCGGGTGAGTGTAATTAAAAAATATTAAAAAAATATATTTAAATATAATTAATAAATTTTTAATTTAATAAATTAATCTAATAATTATATAGAATGATAAGTGTGAAATTGAGTTTAAAAAGTATAATGATTAAATGCAATTAAAATTTTAAGATGATATGTAGAACTATATTCTACTGGTATGAATATCTAAATCTACTAGATTGTTGTAAAATTCTGAGAAGTTAGATTATCATGATAAAAAATTGTTTAAAAGTCATTACTTAGAGTCCTAAGTAGAATAATCTTTAGTAGATAGGGCATATATGTAGAGGTATATAGAATAGAGATAAAAAGAAGAAAAATGGGAGTGAATGAATCAGGAGAAGCAATGAGAAAGAGGTAGCTAGGATGCTCTTTGGTGTTGGCAGGCTTTTATTTTCATGAAAATAAAATAAAATGAAAAAAGGAGGAAACATATACCAAGAGTGAAAGGGAAAGGTGTCAAGGAAAAGGCAAATGTAAACCAAAAAGAAAGAATATAGAAAGGAAGAAGAAACTTTAGATGTGACTATTGTCTCCCATTATTCCAAACATGTCCACTTCAATGGAGTGAGGGACCCCTCTTGCACTACCCCCATTTCATTACAACTATTTGCCTCAATTTTTCTTAATTATTTATCAGTATTGATTAATTAAAAGTCTTCAATTTTAAAAGTGGATTTCATGTTTACTTTACACTAAGAGAAATTTTTTCTATTTAAAATTATGAAGGGAAGAATTTTCCAAAATGAGATTCAATTATCTACCTGCATGAATTAAAAGATTTTTTTTAAAAATAAATTTTAAAAAATTCATTAGATAATCCTAAGATGGTTCAAAAATTACAAATGATAGTGTCAATTCTAAGGCTATAGAAATAGCCAAAAACACAGTAAAACAAATGGCCACACACAATCAAAATCTAATTGGAATCAATATTAATGCTACTATTTTCATTTTCATTTGTATTTTTGATATATGAATAAAACATCTTTTAAGAATATATTTTTACCAAAAATGTTTGGACACCCACCCATCTTCTAAGGATCAAATTATAATTATTCAAAAATTTATTATTAAAATATTTTTTTTTATTTTACATGAATTTTCAACTAAATTTCATTAAAATTTATAAGAATCAAAAATAAAATAATTTTAATAGAATAAAAGAAATATGGATAAAAATAATAATAATAAAATACGGTAAGTTCGGATTTTTTTTTAAAAAAAAAAAGAAAAATACACCAATTTCCGTTTTTTCCTCGTTGTACCAGTGTTAGGGAGAAAATTTTTCAAATTTTTAAAAAGAAATTTTGGATTTTGGTGGAGCTCCAAGAGATGGGTCCAGTGGTGGTAGTACGCTGGCAATTGGTGGTTAGACAGAGGAGAAATGATAGAAAAATCAATTTTCGACAACTCTTAATTTCATCGAATCTCCTTCATTTAGCCATCAATTACCGAGCACCACTATTAGACTCGTCTCTTGGAGCTCTAATAAAGTGAAAAGGTCTCTTTTAAAAATTTGAATTTTTTTTCCGAATATTTGTAAAATGCAAAAAAATGAAATTAGTATAATTTAAAAAATTTAAAAAAAAAAAAAAAAAAAAACCTCAAACCTACAATAGTTTTTTTGGGATTAACCCTAAGAAAAATAAATAAGAGTACATTATAAAAAATACACCTAAAGCATAAAAGAGATACGGCATAAACTCCATGAAACTATTTAATTTTTAATATTACCATAATGATTCCGTAAATATCAATTAATGCATTTCGAATTGCACAATGAGCATTTCTATTTTTCATTCGCCCATGTCTTCAAAGAAAATAGGGTCAAAAACAATGTTTTTAGTTGAAACCATATTAACGTTCGGAGTAAGAGCTTCTATCCAATAGTTGTTATTTGCATCCATATCATGTTCATCTTTAATACTCATATTATGCATTGTCGTGATTGTAGAACTTCAAATGCACGTTCAACACTTTGTTTCTATTGGCTTCTTGTTTCATTACAAACAATTTCTTTTTATTATCTAAAGGCTTCTAAATGTTTTGCACAAGTATTGACCATTTTTGGATAAATATCATTAGCTAATAGTAACCGATATCATGTTCTTTTTTCAAAATTATATAATGAGTTTTAAGAGTTATACCTATAGCATTGTTTGCAAACAAAAGAGTTGTTTCTAAAATATTAATATCACTATTAGTACTCAGTAAATCAAAATAAGCATGTCATATCCAAAAATCACAATTAGTTACCACCTGTAATATAATTATTGGTGATCCACCTTGATCGGAATATTATCTATCTATGTTGTTGGACAATTCTTCCACTAGCAATGCACACAATCAAAGCTCCCTAACATTTCAAAGAAACCATATTGCTCAGTTATATGTAGCAATATTGCTACTTTTTTCTCGATGGGTGATCAAAGTTAACGTTCCCTAAAAACTTCAATAACTTAATAAAAATTTTGCATACTCTCAATTACATTATATTCTCCTATTTTAATATATTCATTGGTGGAATCAGTCACTGCACTGAACCATACGGTAACATCTTAAAAACAGTCACGGCCTTTTTAAAACAAGATAATTTAGGTTTATCAAGTGCGTCATAACGTTGTTGAAAGTAGTTATCATAACTATCTACAATATGAACTCTACATAAGAATAGACTTTTACCCATTCAAAATATCCTTCTGAACATTGTTTCATTATATAATAGATTATTAGCAAAGTAGTCATTCCACGAAAGTTGGTTGACATCTTCTAATCACTGATTAATCACCTATTAATTAGGAATAGATACTCTATGAATTACCTGATTTACATCTTCTTGTCTTTCATAGTGGTTGATCATAAGATCATTATTGATAAGAATACAAGTTAATAGTAAACGCCGTACTCGATCTTGATGTTGATGAGCTTGTATAGCTAGTATTAGGTTAAGTTCAAGGGAAATGAAGAAAAAGACCATTTTTTAGTATATTTACAATGAATGACAGATAATTGTATATTTATAAGTGAAAATTCGCAAAATTAGACCTTATCAACTTTTTTTATTTTAGTTTTAGACCAACTCTAAAAATTTTTCACTTTTAAACTTTTTTATATAAAATTATAAAAATAAACCTTTTTAAAAAAATTGCAAAAGATAGCTTCCCGGTATATGCTACCGGGAAGCAGACAAAATTTTGTCAACTTCCCGGTGTATAATACCAAGAAGCAAAAAAATATTTCCTGGTATTACACACCAGGAAACTGACTTGATTTTTGCCTATTTCTTGGTGTGTAATACTAGGAAATGATTTTTTGTTTCCCGGTATTATACACCGGGAAACTAAATTTCAGCTTTGTCTATTTTCTGGTATGTAATACCGGGAAATTGCTGTGTATTTTTTTTAATATCGAAGGGTAAGATGGTCATTTTGGTCTATTTTTGTAAAAAAAAAATTTAAAAGTTTAATTTTGTAAAAATTTTAATGTTGGTCTAAAAATATAATTTTTTTAATAAAAAAGCTCAAAAGTGTAAATAACCGTATTTATAATGTACAAAAGTCCATTCACAATCTAATTTTGCCCAATGTCATTCATAAAACTCGAGATTTTTCAATTGGTTAGCTACAACATATTCGTATTGTGTTTATTAAGGTTTTTATTACATATATGTTCTTATTAGGGTCCCGTTTAAGGTTACGGGTTATCTACTTTCTATCCAATATCATTCATGAGACTAATCGGTAAAATCTACTCTCTACTATATAAATACTCAATGTGTATCATAACATGTTATCACAACTTTCATTTTCTTTTCTGTATATTCATACAGAAAATGAGCATATGTACTACTTCATATTCCATATAAAAAGACAAGTTGTAATATTCTATATATCCTTAACATCTCACAAAATCCATCATAGGTACAAACCAATCTTTGTTATCACTTTGCTCTTGTATCGAAGTAGAATACAATTCATTACTATTTCTCTTGAAAGATAACATCCGACTATATCACTCGCTTCAAAATTGAATGCATGTAATCGTACTACTATATGAAAGTTGAGAGGTTGCATCCGCCAAATTGAAAATTTAAATCCAAGTTACACTTCACAACAAGATGTAGGGAGTATATTATTTTCATTACTTATATTATTCTTTCCATCTGTATTATAATATATTAGAACTTGTTATTCATTCTTATTTGATATTATTGGATTGAGCAAAAGATCGGCTAACGCAAGAGACAAAATATGAAAAAAAAAATTTAAATTCAAACACTTATGGTCAATTCTCAAAGATACTTAAAAGTACATAGACGTCGTAGAAATCAAAGCACAAGTAATAGAAAGCGAACTAGTTAGACAGAAGCATCATAAATAGATAGTATTGCTAATCATTCTTAAAGTATGTTTTCATTCCATTTTGAATTGAATTAAGAATTTAATAATGTAGAGCAAACGAATCATGATGGTGATTCATTAGCTAAACCTTCGGTTAGAAATAAAGAGAAACGGAAGAAAAAAAAAAACCAAAGTGAGAAAAATAAAAATTTATAAAAACCACACAATAGAAAAATTGATAATAATAATAATAATAATAATAATAATAATAATAATAATAATAATAATAATGAAGAAGGTACAGTAGAGTTTCAAAATTCTAAAGCATTATTTAAACAACACAACAACTTAAGTCAAAAAATTGCATGAAAAATAAAATTCAATAAGTCTAACAATAGTAACAAATTTAAATAATCTTGGAGAGATGATTATTTATCTAAAATTCTAATTACATGTACTTAATTTTCAACCCCTTAAAAAAGTAATGGAGAAAAAATTATTTTATAGAAAAAGTTATATCAATTCCTTAAATTAATAATTATCCAAATTTTATATTAAATTTATAAGATGGATCATTCTGGTGAAACCTCTCCTTTTTTATATATTTATGAAATAAAAATATATATTTATTTTTAAATTTTTTTTTATAAATTTAAAATTATATTTAAATAATCTATTATTTTAATTTAAATTTTCAAATAAAAAATAAAATTATCCTTATTTTATAAATTAATTTTGAATAAAAATTAAAAAATAGTTAGAACAAAATTACTTTAATTAAGATCTCATTAAATTATTGTTTAAAACACTCATACTCTACCTACCTAAAATGAGCTAATGGTACTCATACCCTAAATATTGTTATCTAATACTATTAAACACACTTTGTCTTCAGCTTTGATAAAATATACTAAATTGGAAAACGATAGTAGAATGAAAACGCTTCACAAATTGCCAAAAGAGCAGTCATTTTTACTAAATACTCATCTTCTCTTTTGCAACAAATTTAGTATTACTGATAGTTAGTTCAATAGAAATACATAGTCAACTAGGGAAGTGCATTTTCTTTTAACAAATGGATCGCTGGCTACAAACTTGATTTTACAATTTTACTAAACAACCAAAAAACATTAAGAAATATTCCATATCCGTACTCTTTCTTTCCCTTTTACCTTCTTCCGAATTCCAATCCTCTTTAATCCCCGACTACTATCTACCCATAACATTTCATCACCAAAATAAACAACTTCCACCATCACCACTTGTGTAGCTCTTCTCTTCATAACCCCAACAAAATGTAATAAACTAGGGTAATTGGCAATGCAATTAGCATTCCAAATATAACACTGCATCAATTTTTCAATAATAGGAAAATAAAAATTAGAAAAGAAAATTACAATATGATTTTTAAAAAAGTAAAGTAGTAATAATGATGTTTATAGAGAGACTCACGCTGTGCTGAGAATATCAGGGTGTACGTTGTATTCCTTAGCAAAGACAAAGGGGACAATTCCTTGTGGAAGAGCTGCCTGTGGGGTTTTTCATTTTTTTCATTAAAAAAAAAAAATCCAGCATAGCAAACACCAAAAGCAAAAAGAAACATTAGCATCTTTTTTTACAGATGTTTTGTTCTTCATTATCATATAGTTCACAATGAATTACTTCTAATTTAATTCAAGACATCCAAACAAATGTTCACAAAATATGTGTTTTAGTATACTATTTTGAGGAAAATGTGCAATTAATATAAGTGACAGAATTGACCAAAAATGAATGGTGATGGTGATAGTGATTGGTGGTACCTGAACAATGGCAACATGAAGAAGAGTTCCTCTGAGACCAACAGCAATGGAAGCAGCAGCCATGACAGCAGGACCTGTAAGGAATCTCACTGCCATTGCGAATGTCGCTACAGAGTTCCCACATGCTATGATCCTCGGTTGCAATGCCATGAACAAACCTGAAAAGTTTTCAATTTATTAGACAAGATCTGTGATTATAGTAAACAAGGAGGGCTCGGTTGTAAATTAGACATGTTAAAGCTAAATAAATAAAATAAATAGTTGGATATAATGATAGCTGTGTGTAGCACGCAGAGAACAAAAACTGAGCGAAAAAGTAAAAGATTTTATACTAGTGTTGCCAAGAAAAGAGAAACCCTCAAGCCAGCCAACCAACCAAACACACTATGATGACCACACCACTGTTTTCTTCACTAGTGTTTGCTTGCTTGCTTTGTCCACAACATTTAATTATGAAAAGGCAAGAGAGAGAATCGCAAAAAGAGATCTTTAAGAGAGAATTTCTTTTCTTTTCTTTTCTTTTATATGCAAAAAGAAGAAGATTTTTAAGTCATATTTACTGACCCAGACTGAACATGGCCATGCCTAGACCTGCATCTGACAGAATAGAAATGGACTTGGCTATAATGGCAGGCATTTGTACATTCCACCTACAACAAACAAAATCAAATCAATCAATAATAACTTCTTTTTTATTTTATTAAATATGTTTGGGTGACATGACAAACATTACCTGAATGAGACTAGAGACCAAGTTAGTCCAATGAGACTGGAATAAGTGTTTGGGTTTCTGATTAGTTTCCTCCAAACCATGATCAGAATAAGCCTTGTCATCACACTTGTCGGTGGCATAGCTTTTGATTTTCCATTCTCAACACCACCCTTTTCATTTCCCGCTTCATTGGTGTTCCCGTTCATCATCTCAGCTCCTCTGTTTCCGAAGCTGAAATCGTCTCTTTCCATGTACTCTTCATTGTTCTGACCCTCCACTGCAAATACAATAACAGTTAATAATGATATTAATATTAATAACAAAACGTCGATATCATTGAACAGAAACTTTACCTTTTCCGGGTGAAACAGCGAGTCTGACTTCAGCTTTGTGGTGGTCATTGTTAGCGGCATATTCATGACTACCAAATACATCAGAAACAGGGGAAGCACTTGAACTCCAGACAAACATATGCAGATCTCTTGAGTCTTCTGTTTTCTGATTCCCATTAGGTCTCTTGACTCCACCACCAGTAGCATTATTACTATTAACGGGTTTAGACCCGGTTGGAGAAAACATTCCCGGGTTCGGAGCCGGGTAATGGGCCGCAGCAGCTGCTGCTCCGCCTTGCGTGTGGTAATGAAATCTTGACTTGTTACCGTCCTCTTCGAAATTGGACGGTCTCGGCGTCGGACCACGTGAAGCAGAGAGACCATAAACGTCATTAGCTCCGAAATTAGAGTTTCGCCCGCCGGCCATCATGGAGTAGAAATCAGTGTGGTTGAAACTGGACCCGCGTGGAGTCGGGTTTCTTGAGGATTGAAGAGAGTAAATCTCCGCGTTTGTTAAGTTGGAAGGACGTGGTGTTGTTGAAGACAAGCCTTGTGATCTTCTGGAGAAGATATCCGATCTCGAAGCGTTTGATTTTCTAACCGTCACATGAAGTTTCCCGTCTTCTTTAATCTCGGCATCGGTCTCCAACGGCTGTCTTCCGTCCAGCGACATGATATCAGAATCGACATGAATGGAAACAATCGACCCAGCTGTGTCTGGAAACTGTTCTGAGATTAGCATTTTGGCTCCCCTGTATTCGAACATGAAAAGCATCAAGGTGTACCAAATAATACACTGAAGAACAACGATTTGAACCATTAAGCTTCCAGAGAAATCACCATACATCCCTTTAAGCAAAGGAATACCCATGACGAGTGTATTAGGCAGAGTAGAAAGCGAAAACAGAGTAATAGTCCATTCAAGACAGCCCCTTTTACTGACTTTGGTCCAGATAGCAAGTACAACTAAAACAATAATCTTTTGCAGAGTATCAGCAGCTATGAACCTGAAATTCATCGAATAAGGGTCGTTGGAGGAGATGAAATGGAAAGAAAGCAGAGGAACGGCGAACAGAGCAACGAAACGGTTGATTCCAGAGCACTGATCAGGACTGAAGATCTTCCACCATTTCACTGACCCATAAGCGAGAATCATCGCCACGTATAGTGGCACCATCGCAGTCATAACATGGTAGAAATCTAGAAGAGTAATCATCTTCTTCTCCTCTTCAAAACACCAAAATCTGTTTTCTTTTTCTTTGATATTATGTTTCAAAGTACAGAGAGAAGAATATAGCTCTGTTTGTTGGTGTGGTTGTGATGATGAAAAGAAGAGCAAAAGAAGTGGAAGAAGAGCATGTGTTTATGGGGTTTTGGAGCAGTGAAATGGGAAATTTTTTATGCAAGTAAACAGAGCTTTGAGAGCTGTGAGCAAGCTTGCACTTGCAGTCCCCAAAGCAGAGTGTGAGAGAGAGAGAGCACTACACAACAGATGAAAAGAGAGATATAGATAGACAGGGGTTTTTAATTTGTTTTCTTTTTTTATTTTTTTAAATAAAAATATTAAAAAAGTGTTTTGTATTTTAGCAAATTGTTTTGAGTAGTGTTTTATGTTTGGGATTAAAGAGAAAAAGTGGTGTTTGGGTGAGTGGGAAGAGAGGTCTGTAACAAACAAGGTGTGCTGGTGGTGTTGTGTGTTTCTCTTCTACTTTTTCTTTTTCCAGGATTCGCTTTTTGAATTTTATGGATGGATGTTATTATTATTACTAGACACACCACTAATTTTATATTTATATATATATAAATAAATAAAGCAGGTAATCTCCTACAATTTTTCACAAATTTTTTTTATTAATAAATATAATTATCTAAATCTAATATAATAATTTTATATTTAATTTCATATTTTTTTATAAAATCAATTGTAATTAAATAATTTTTTTAAATAAAATTGATATTCTAAATTCAATTGTTAAACATAAAATAAAAAAATAATTAATTTTATATAATATATGTTAAAAAATCTTATATTATCATATTTATTATTAATTGAATATTTTTTAATAAATTTAAAATTTAATAAAATATTAATCAATTTATCTTTAAATCTCATTTCTTAAAATAATTGTTTGGTTTTTAAATTTAAAACTATTAGATATTACATTTGAATTTTATGTTAAAATTTTTAAATATTAATAACAAAAATAATAATACTACATCAAATTATCAAATATACATAATCAAAAATTTTAAAATAATTACATCAATATATTCAAATTTGTTTTTAAATTTTGAGTTAATTGCACTCACACCCCTGAACGATGACAAATTACACATATATGAATATTTTGGTATTAATATACACTCACATCCCCTTATCCAATAACAAAATCTTGTTTAATTAATAAATTTGTCAATATAATAATAAAATTTGCAATTCTGAATACGTTTATATGAGAGTTAATTGCACTCATACTCTCTGAACAATGACAAATTACACATATATGAATATTTTGGCATTAATATACACTCACATCCCCTTACCCAATAACAAAACCTTGTTTAATTAATAAATTTGTCAATATAATAATAAAATTTGCAATTCTGAATACGTTTATATGAGAGTTAACTGCACTCATACTCCCTGAACAATGACAAATTACACATATATGAATATTTTGGTATTAATATACACTCACACCCCCTTACCCAATAATAAAATCTTATTTAATTAATAAATTTATTAATATACTAATAAAATTTGCAATTCTGAATACGTTTATAGGAAGTAATGTTCATTTAAAGTTAATTTTACCTTATATTTTCACTAACTTTTATGGAGAGAAGGGGTGTGATTGTATATTAATACCAAAATGTTCATATATGTGTAATTTGTCATCGTTCAGGGGATGTGAGTGCAATTAACTCTTTATATGATGTAATGTTCATTTAAAACTAATTTTACCTTATATTTTCACTAACTTTTATGGAGAGAAGGGGTGTGATTGTATATTAATATCAAAATATTCATATATGTGTAATTTGTCATCGTTCAGGGGATGTGAGTGTAATTAACTCTTAAAATATAAAAAAAGTATATTTAAAATTATAAAAAAAGTATATTGATATGATAATATAAAAAAATATTGATGTAATTATAAAAAAAAAGTATATTGGTGTAATCAATAATTTTATAACAATTTGTTTTTATATTTAATATTTTATAATAATTTAATTTTAAAATTAAAAATATTTTATTAAACAAAAATTTATATTTTATTTTAAAATATTGATAAATCAAAGAATTAATTTTATTTTTTTTAATTAATAAAAAAATTAATTTATATTGTTGAAACTAAATTGATAGTTAAACAAAATTAAATCCATAATAATAAAATAAATTAGATATTTACTAAATTTAAAACATTACTTAAAAAATTAAGAAAAGAGAAGAATTTCAATGTTTTAGTTTTTAAACTTAAACTTAATTTTTTTTTCAACCTTATAAAAATACATTGCATTATCTAAAGTCTTAAAAATGTTATTGAATTAATAAAATAAGATATAAATCATTTTTTAATAATTAATTTACAAATTATTTTATTATTTTAAAAAATTAATATTGAAATTTGACTATATTGAAACAATCTTATTAAACTAAAAAGATAATGTTTATTATTATTATTATTATTATTGGACTAGTTATATATATATATATATATATAGTTACGGTTGTTTATTCTTTTAGAATTTTTTTAAATTAAAAAAAAAAAAAAAAAAGAAGTCATAATGGTCTCGAGATTTCCTCAACTTACTATATTTTCAAGTTAATCCTTCAACTTCAGAAATGGTCAATTTAACCTAACTTACAAATGTTAGGTTAATTAAGGGCTTTTTGTTCATGTGGAAGTTGAGCTATCAGTGAAAATTGTTAACTTAAAAATATCAAGTAAGTCCTCCACATAAGCAAAATTGGCTTAATTAACCTAGAATTTGGTATCTGAGGGGCTAATAAATTGACCATCGTTGAAGTTTGAAAACTAACATAAAAAATATAATCAAATTCAGGGAAGGCTAGACCTTTATGTCAAACAAGAATTCACTTTTACCAAATTACTTGAACTTGATCTAATTAATTTCGTTTTTTTTATAATTTTTTTTAAAAAAAAAGTTTCAGTCTAATCTGCCAAACTCCACCTCTTCCATCAAAATTTGGAAATATGAATTAGGTATACGTTTCAAAGCCAAATGTTTACTTTATTTATTTTATTGACACATAGATTTCTCTCAAATATCTTTTAAATACTCAAATATTTAATTTTATATTTATAAAAAAAGAAGTTTTGATGGAAAGAAATATTTTATACTCAATTGTTGTTTATAATTGTGAAATTATATTAATATATTAATATAGTAAATTTCCTTGATTTTCTCCTAAAATCTTCACAAAAATATGGTTGATCATCTACATCATCCTCCGATCAACATCATTTTGCTAAGTTGGTCGGAGATGTTTCTAATGCTCAATTTGTCTAGTATCTTTTGAAACAGCTTACTAGTAATATGTTTTATAAGAATACATGTTAATTGATCTTCTGATTTCACAAAATAGAAACTAAATCTTTTTTTTTTCAAGTTTTTCTTTGATGAAATGTCTGTATACCTTAATAAGTTTCGTACGATCACATTGAATTGGATTTTGTGCAATTTATATAGTTGCCTTATTGTCACAAACAATATTATAGTTGTACTTATAGTGCAACCAATCTCTTTTAGCAGTTCTTTTAACCAAAGAGTTCAAAGAGTCATTTTCAAATTTCTCTACATTCAACTTTAGCACTTGATACACATGATAACTTTCTACTTTTTACTTCCTTAAGTAACAGATATTTCTTCCCATAAATGTAAAGTGTTTAGATGTTTTTTTTTTGTTAGTAACTCTTCATGCCCAGCATATATCAGAATGTATCGATATTCAAATGATTTCATTTTCTAAACATGAAACCTTTTCATGGAGAATATTTGTGGTAGTGTATAATTTTAAACACAGCTCCCAAATGATCTTTACTAAGATTATGCATAATTTGTCTTACTTAACTCATTACACAAACAATATCATGATAAGTGTGAGAGAGGTAAATAAGCTTTCTTACTAGTTGTTGGTACTTTTTTTATTTGTAGAAACATGACCAAGGTGTTCACTAAATCTATAATTTTGAACTATTGGAGTGCTTATTAGTCTACATTCAAGCATCCCAGTTTTTTACTAACAGATCAACGACATATTTTCTTTTATGACATGAATATCTATTGTTTTGACCGAGTTACTTCAATTTTTAATAAGTGCTTAAGATCTCTATGGTTTTTCATTTTAAATTATGTTGTAAGGTGCTTTTGCATATTATTAATCTCCTCTTTTACATCTCATATAACTATCATAACATCAACATAAATGATTAGAGTAGTTATCATTCCTCCTATATGTTTCAAAAATAAAATTTGATCTAAATTGCTTTGTTTTTAGCCATATTTCTTCGTGGCTAGACTAAATCATCTGAATCAAGCCCTTAATGATGGCTTCAAGCCATATAATGCCTTTAATAACATGCAAACAACTCCATTATATGAGAAAACAAAAACAGCTAGAATATCTATTTACAATTCTATAACAAGATCTCCATAAATGAATGCATTATATCACATCAAATTGATGTGAAGGTCAACCCAAATTTACATAAAGTGAAAGCATCACCTTAATAATGTTCAATTTTGCTATTAGTGAAAGATTTCTTGATAATCTATGCTATATGATTGTTTGTAACCTTTTGGAATCAGTCTTGTCTTGTACGTGTCTGTTATCTCATCTTTCTTATGTTTGATAATAAGCATCCATTTGCATCCTCCCATTTTCTTTTCTTTTGGTAATTACACGACTTTCCAAGTATCAATCCTTTGTCAAGCCTTCATTTATTCATTTATCGTATGGACCCATTTAGAATTGTTCAAAGATTCTTACATTGTATTTGGAACCTCCTCAGAAGATAGCTTGTGTATAAAGGCTTTTAAGTTGTTTGGGGTAATCCTCATAGTTAGCAATTAGATATTATGAATATCTCTTTACCTTCAATAGAATTTAGTGAATATCTATTTTGTGGCTTGCCTTAATTATGTCTGAAAGGTAACTTGTAACTAACATGATTATTTGTACTATCATTAGAAAAATGGATTTCAAAATGTACCTTATGATTGTTATCAGAGACTAGTCTATTGATACTGAATGACAGATACATTCATCTTCGACTTTGTAATTCTCTCTCACTTGCCCATTTCTAATCTCATTGGTCACCTTCATTGGAGTTCTAATTATCATTAGCCTACCATTGGTCACCTTGTTTCATATGGTATTTGTATAAGTTATTTTATAATCTACTACAAGACATGTATCCTTACTTTCTCAATTGTCTACAAATCATATATCCCAACTTTCCTAAATTTTTTTCTATTATTCATTAAAAGTGCCTTAAAGAAGAAAATGATTTCTTTTATGGATACTAACGTTCATGTTCAAGAAAAGTTACATTCATGGTAACCTAGTAATGCCTTATAGTTGATTTATAGCAATCATAACCTTCTTCATGTATTGTATACCCCAAAACATACTACAAATAACACAAGGATCAAGCTTGGTTCACTAATTTTTGTGAAGATGGACATAACCTATACAAGTAAAGACCCATGGTGGAAATTTCAATGCAAAAGATAGTGAGACATGATAAGTCTAAGCTTGTAATAGAGTTATAATTTAGGATTCTAAAGGGTATTATGTTCATCAAGTACAATGTTGTTAGAGCTGCATCTACCGAATACTATTTAAATATATTTATTAATGTCAAAAGAGCATAAACTATTTCAAGAAATGTTTATTCTTTCTTTACCCAACACCATTTTATTCTGATGTTTAAGGACATGTTTCTTTCATAAGTAGACAATGGAGTTTGCAATATTCATGTAACTCCTTATTGTCATATTTCCTACCATTATCAGACTGTAGAATTTGTAACTTAATAGAAAGTTGTGTTGTAGTTATAGAAGGAAAAGAACAAAAAATTCTAACTATCTTATTCTTATTTTTCATTAAAAAAAAAGAGAGAAAAAAGTCCAGTTATTCGAGTGTTATAACCAACAAAAGTTACAAATCATCTTATTCTAGTAAAAGTTGTAATAGGGACTGGTCACGGAACATCAAAATAAACTAACATAAATTTTTTTAACTCTATTTTATTTTTATTGGATAGGAAACACGATGACTTTTAACCAAGATGCAAAAATCACACTTAAACATAGACCGATGAAAGTTGAAAAACAAACTTCGCAAGTAAAAAAAATAAATAAAGGATGTCTCAATATGTGGTGTCACAACCAAATTTTCCTTTCTTTTTCACTCATTTGAATTATATTATTTGCTCTGCCACTATTGAAATCCTCTATGTAATATAGACCATCTCTCTTAGTACCACAACCAATAATCTCCTTAGTGAACACATCTTAAAATAAATAAAATTAGGACATATCAATATGTTGCATTTCAATTCTCTAGTAACTTGTCCTATAGAAAGAAACATATTTAAAAGTGATAGAATAAGTAATGTATTTCTCAAAGGTAGTGATGAAGAAATAGCTGTTTTTTCAACCATATGACTAGGTATTGCAAACTATTAGCATTATTAATGTGGCTTCAACGTGATTAGCTAGATTCAATTAAATCTATAGGATTGAATTTCATATGATGGGTTGCTCCAAAATTAAAAATCCAACCATTATTACCTAATTTATTTACTACAATAGAATTATGCAAGGTACCAAGTTAACTCTCTTACTGTGGTATAAGAGAAGGATAGGATTCAACAGCAGCTGAGGTCAAGGGAGGATTTTGTTATATTAATATATGATGCTCACCTTGGCTCACATTTTCCTTTTGCCTTCAGTTTATGCCACAGCTCTGGATATCCATTTAGTTTGAAAAATAAATCTTTGAATTATTTTATATGCTTTTACAATTTATACAGCATTTTTCCTACTAGTGCAACTTCACCTTAGATGACATATTATTTATGTCAGACATCAACTATTGTGAAGGTTTTTATCCTCTTACCAAATCATAGCCCCACTAAATATGGCCCCTTCTTTTGTAAGCATCACTGTTTGTCTTTGTATCTTCACGATGAACATATGCATAAGCTTGTTCAATCATTAGATGATTATATTTGTAGCAAATTGGCTTTGACCTTGTTTAGTCAATCATCAACCTTATCTAAAAAGATATAAACTCTATCTTCTTATAGCACAAATATATATCTTTATATATTTGCTTCACATATAATTGGATTTAGGTGCTGAAACTCGATCTCTTTCTCAGTTTTAGAATAGTGTGTGCATTATGTTTAAATAGATCCTCCATTTTTTCAGTCTCATCACCTATTAGGATTGCCTTAAATAATAAGGATTTAATTTTAGAAATAATTTACTCATATGAAGAATTTCCTATTTTTAATATAGATCTACTTCTTAATTGTTTTATTGTACTCATTAGTTGGAAGGAGACAAATTAGGAAAATATATTTGATGATCACTTTAAATAGATTTTTCTCGTGGAGGAGAAAGTATCGCATTCCTTTAGGGCGATGACACTACTACAATATTTCACAAAAATATCACTTCCAATAAATCAGTTTTTCATAACTGATTTAAATAAAAAGCTAACGGTAATGGTTAATGAAAAAATGATATATAAAATTTTAATCATTATATTTACATCATTTTTTTAAACTCTTAGACAAAACTTCACACTTACCATATCATTGTTCATCAATAACCGTAGTAGTTGAATTTCCAACTTTAATACATCATCTAGTTAATGAAACCGATGTCTTTGATTTTTTACTCCATATATATTTTAATTAAAAAATTTGCTATTTAAAAAATTATGAATATTAATAAGAACTTCATATATATATATATATTTATGTATAAAATTTATTTATTTTATTATAACAAATGAAATTCAAATTCTGAAAAGAAAATAGAGGGGATTGAAGAAGGTGAAAGGGTAACGTTCTTGGTGAGGAATAAAAAGACTTTTCAAGTTCAACTTTTCATAACATTACTTTATTTGGATTTGTTGTCCTGGTTAATAAGGTTAGTTATACTCTCATGTTTGTTGTCTTGATTCCAAAATAATATGGTTGATTTTCTTGTTATGATTTGACGCTTTCATCTTGTATTTTTTCTGATTGATTGGAAAAAAGAATGAAAAAAAAAGACTGAGTTTTTCACAAAAAATTCTCTCATTTTTTACATTGTTGGTGTCAAGTTTTCGGTATTAAAAAGCTTAATCCAAAAATGCAAGAACATGAGAGACATCAAACAAGTTCATTCTCAAATCATAACATGTCTATACATCCAACACATCACTCTACTTAATTTTCTTATCTCTATCATTCTTTTCTTTTGCGCTTTATCAGATTCGGGTTATCTCATCTATGCCTCCAACGTTTTTCAATGTACAAACATCCCAATCTCTATGTTTATAATATTATGATCATAGCCTCTACTTGTAAATCAAATGATACTTACATGAATCAAGCCTTGACATTGTATAAGTAAATGTTCTCCAATGGCATTGTTCTAATTCTCTTACTTTTGCATTTGTTT
Organism: Cardiospermum halicacabum; assembly: GCA_031304145.1. NCBI lineage: Eukaryota > Viridiplantae > Streptophyta > Magnoliopsida > Sapindales > Sapindaceae > Cardiospermum > Cardiospermum halicacabum. The sequence continues at coordinate 10,365,464 of CM062393.1, forward strand.
TAAAAGAGTGTGCGGGGACAATTAATAGTCTTGTGGGGTCTATTATTCATGGTAAAGCAATCAAGTTTGTATTGTGTAATGATGTCTTATGCATAATTCTATGTTGGGTTTGTATTTGACTTGTATATTTTTGTGCAGAGCTAACAAGGTGTTCGATGAAATGTCTCATAGAGGTGTGGTTTCTCGGAATATGATGATTATTGGGTATTTGAGAAGTGGATATTTTGGATAGGGCTTTGGACATGTGTAAGAGAATGAAGAAGAGAAATATTATTTCCTAAAATTCTATTATTACAAGGTATATTGAGGGCGGCACAACTAAGGAGGATTTGGAATATTTTCGTGAAATATACAAAGTTTGAGGTGTGATGGTGTCGTTAAACTAAATAAGATTATTGTTGCTAGTGTGCTTTCAAGTTATGTTACTCTTGGTGTAATTGAAGGTAATCATATAATACAATTATTGTTGCTAGTGTGCTTTCAGGATATGCTACTTTTTCTGCTCTTTTAATTTTTTAAAATATTCACTGCAGATGGAGGGGGAGGAGAATTACGATCAAATGGACATTGAAACTGTGAGGAGTGAATGAGTTTAGTCTATTAGTAAACTTTATAATTAGTATGTAATTTTGAAATATCTTTTGAAGTTTGGTTTTGTTAGTTGGAAACTATACCACTGATATTATGATGATTAGCGGTATAAGTTATAATTAACTTGAAATTATATGTAAGCAGTTCTTTTTAGCATTGTAGTTTGTTATTTGTTATAAAATTTTAATTTTATTACATTTATTTTATTTGAATATAATTTTTCTTCCTTGTATATTTTATTTTTAAAAATAAAATAAATAAAAATAAATCAATTTTTTTTTTAAAAAAAATGATGTTTTCTGCTTTCATAACTACATCAGTTTTTCTAAAAAATGATGTTTGTTTGTTTATTTAAAATATCAGTTAATTGAAAAAATGATATATTTTATTATAAAAAAACATCGGTTATAAACCAATGTTATATAAATCAATTTTTACATCGCTCAAATAGACAATGGTTTTAAAAATTATGAAAACCGATGTATAGTATATAAAAAAGCTGATGTCTTTTAAGATTTTTGTAGTAGTGTGATCATCATATTAGTATCTTGTCCTTTTATGATGGTGATTGTTAGATTAGAGTCCTACCCTAACTGGGTAGTGATCATTGACGTTAGGGTCTCATCATAAGGAGATTTTGAATTGGGTTTGGGTTCTCATTATTAAAGATACTTTGTATTATTACGATGGGGGCTAACCAGTAAGGAGTGTATTGGGGTCGTCTCGACATGGTTTGAGTTGTTCGCTAGACAGAGAGATTGATTGAAAGTTTGGTTTGGAAAAAGGTTGTCCCACGTTAGTCAGAGAATTGATTGATTATGATTGAGAAATAAAGCTAATTTTATATGGAGAAAAAGTTATTATAATAGTTTTGTAAATCTTTTTCTTTATAGTTAAGTTGTTATCTTTATGTGGATTAGGTGTTTTGCCAAACCGCATCAAATATTGTGTTTGTTTCTATCTTATTGTCTTGGTTAAATTGAACTTGGAATTTGTAAGGAAGAATGATAGAACGAAAATCCCTTACCTTTCTCTTGAGGTCATAAACTTAAAATGTGTCACAACCATCAAAGTATGTAGTTGTGACGACATCCACATAATTTTTACCATTAGATATCTAATATAGTTTTTTATGAACTTTAAGTACATGGAGTTAATGAGTCATCCCTTCACTATAACATTCTTAGTTCTCCATTTCTTGACTGTTTTATCTATTTCAAGAGGTTTGGACAATCTTCATTTATATATCCTAGTTGATTTCTGCCTAAGATATAAATCTCTAAAATTTAGGACCAAAGCTCATAGTTCATATCGTCCAATTTGATGTCAATTGCCACCATCACTAGTGTTTGAATAAATATATACAATATCTTATATGTTTACGTTTGTAAGTTCTGAGTATGTACTTAATATTGTATTGTCAAAGAATTTTATAAAGTAATATCATCGCTAATTGTCTTCATTTCTTTATCATTTTTTGTTATGCCACGAAAAAAATATCATAGGTATGTGATATTTTTTTCTCTGATACTGTATTAACATAAAGACTTTTTTCATATATCTTCCTACGAAAAGTCTGACATGGTCCTGATACACAATGTAGGATTTTGGCGTAGCCAATCATCGAATAATATGTGAACATGATTTTGAATTCTAATAGGAGGGAGACAAAATCAAATGGCGGATATATATATATATATTAAATCCATCCATTTTTCTCTCTCCTATTTAATTCAAAATCATGGTTCATGTGTCCCCCGATAATTGGTTGGGCCAAAATCGTATATGGTGATTCAAGATCATGATAATCTTTTCCATCTTCTAAATATTCAAACATTTAGGGCTCATGTAAAGTCCGAAATTTAGTTAAAAAATTTTTCACTTATTGTTTGAGTATTTTGAAATCGAACCTTGAAATTATTCTATTTTCTCTCTTATAAATTCTAAATTGGAATAAATAATAGAAATAAACTTGGGCAAGTAGAGACTTGTGACACTATGTATAATTGGAAGCTTAGAGTCTATTTAAATTGAAAACTTTTGAAAAATCGATTTTGGGTCAAAACGTCAATTTTATAAAAATGACCATTTTCCCTTTGGATGGAAAATTTCCATTTTTGAAACTGGTGTTGAATTTTGAATTGAACTACTAAAATGAATAGAAGTGTCGAAAAAGTGAACCGGTGAGAAATGAACTCGAAATTTGATTGGGCCCAAATTGGCCAAATCCACTTTCAAGCCCAAGGGTATCATGAACACCATTCACCTAAACCACTAAATAGCCCCATATGTATTATTCATTATCTCTTCCAATTCCCCATTTTCTTACAACACTTTCTTACTCTATTCACACAAACAAAAACATGTATTTTGCATTCGCTAAACCCTATCCATCACCCCTCTTCCAGACACTATCTAGACAACCCAAATCACCTCCACTCCCCCTATATCATCATTGAAAATGCTTGGTTCTTGGTTTTAAGGGATTCTTAAATAAGGTAAACGTTCATTTTTCTCTCTTTAATTCTATTTCCGAAAATGGATTTTGAAAAAGGTTCAAGATTACTTAAAATTCATGTAGGGTTGATTCTTGATGGTATTAGGATATTAGTGAATGGATTTTAAATACTCAAGTTATGATAGAGCTTCCAAACAGAACCTAGAAGAGGATATCTAATGTGTCTCTACTATCTAGACTTGCCCATGAGTTTTATAATTGAAATTGATTATTAACATTGATATTGTTATATGTAATTGAATATTGGTATTGATTTTGTGTTACCCTTAGTTGGACCCTTCAGGCAACCAACAAGGAGAGAAACATCAAGAAAGTGGAGACCTAACTATTTGATTTGGAGTCAAGTTTTGAAACTTTGTTTAAGCCCTCCATTAATTTATTGATGTTGTGTGTTGATTGAATAGAGTTTTTGCATTAAAGAGTGCATATTGATGAGTATTTATGGTAATTGTGATGAATTGTTGATCTTGGGTGTTATTGATGCTGTTGTTGGTTATTGATGATATTATGTAAATATTGAGGTTATTATTGGGTATTTATGGAAATTAGTGTTATTGATGATTATTGGTAGAAATTGATGATCATGGGTAAGGATTGTTGTTATTGGTATTATTGCAACATAAATGAAGCAAAATTTGTGGAAATGATATTATTGAGAGGTATGGGTTGATATTGTCAAATGTTGAAATGGCCTAAACTAGCACATTTAGTCAATATTCAATTACCTATTCAAATTGACTTTCTATGGTTGATGAATATCATATTGAATTGAATCATGGTCTATATATGTAATGGCTTGAATATTGAGTTTATTGAATAACTTGATTAATGATGTTTGTTTTTTTTGGTAAAAATACAAATGTCCTTAGACTTGCTTATAGAAGATAGGAGATAAGGCAAATGCCTAGGGATTAGAAGTACTTCAGTATGAAAGTATCGTGTTTTCAATGTGGAGCCATATTGCGACTTTGATCCATATTGTATTGGGACTTTGGTCCATATTGGAACTTCGTTTCATATTGGAACAAAGGCCCATACTGAATCCCAAATTTTATGTTATAGTTTGTTTATGGTCAAATGGTTAATAAAGTGGAGACATTAGATTGGTACCGCTAGTTGATTATATTGATGATTGCGATAAACTTTTATGTAAGTAAACATGTGTTAATAACTTGATCACCTTGCATGTTGAGATGGATAAACTTGCCTATAATGATAGGAATTGATTACACAGCATTATTGCCTATTGATGTTAAATCTTGATACTAAAAAAATGAGTTATTGCCATGTTGGGGAACTTGTCGTTCGTGTGGTATTGTCGCAACCAAGTGACCAAATAGGTCAGTTGTGCAATATCATAAGCTCAAACATGTTGGTCGTTTGGTATTTGGTTTGTACATATGTATTATTTGGTATCCATAGAGATTGCATATTAAAATTAGGGGCATTTTGATATCATTTGGTTGTGTTTTAAAGTTGAAAAAAAATGCTCAGATTGTAATTTTGAAGTTGCCAGCCCAAAACGGGGTAATTTTAGTGGGTTTCCAAGTTAGAAACTTGGTAACAATTCAGTCGTCTCAATTTTTCAATATGCTAAAGTCTTTTCTGAGTGGGTTGTCGAATTATTACTCGGTAACAAATTCACTCATAACTCCGTAATTAGCTTCAAGTTGAGTCTTCTTCTTTAAATGTCGAGCTACAACTCGGTCAGTAACTCGGAGACAGTATCTAATTCAACATTCTGAAGTGAAATTTCTTGTCTAGTTGAGTTACAACTCGATAAGTAACTCAATAAGAACTCATTAAAGCCATGGGTCAAACCTTCTTAGATAAGTGCCGAGTTATAATTTGGTATACAACTTAGCTCAGTGTTAAACCTCTGAAGTCGTTTCTTAATTTGGTTGGCGAGTTACAATTCAGAGTTTAACTCGGTAGAGTCCCCAGTCACAGTTTTCTCCATATTTCTAACTTATGATTAAATCCTGCACTAGTTTCATAAATAAGCATAATTGTCATCTGCAAATAACATGCACCAAGGTATATCATCATGTAAGCTTCTGGTCAACTCATCCATAACCAGAGTAAACAAATATAAACTAATGGTTGAACCTTGATACAATCCAACGATAATAGGAAAAGATTCAGTGTCATCACCCACTATTTTCATATTAATGGATACATCCTCATACATATCCTTGATGATGTTAATATACTTGACATGAACTCATTTTCTTTCCAAAACCACTAAATACTTCTCTTAGTACCCGATCATATGCCTTTTCCAAGTCAATAAACACTATGTGAAGATCATTCTTCTTTACTTAGTACATTTCCATTAATCTTGTTATGAGAGAAATGGCTTCCACAGTAGATTGGTTCTCTGACACTCTTGTAGTCAGCCTCGGCCTATGCTTTATCACTCTTTCCCATATTTTCATTGTATGATTCATGAGTTTGATTTTCCTGTAATTTCTACAACTTTGGATGTCTTTTTTTTTTTTTTCTTATTTATTGATATTAGAGTACTCTTTCTCCATGCATTATGCATCTTACATCATTTCAATATAACATTAAAGAGTTGTGTTTACTAGAGAACTCCCAATTCTTCGAGGCTCTTCCAGAACTCTATGAGGATACCATCAGGACCACATGCCTTACCAACCTTCATATATTTCAAGGTTTCCTTTACTTCACTTTGTCTGATAAGCTTATACCAACTGAGATTTCTATCTGTTTCCAAGAGGTTATGAAAAAAAATTTCATGCTCCAAATTTGAAAAGTATGTTAAAACAGGATTTTCATCTCTCCTTTATCTCATTATCCTCTGTTAGCACGGGATGAGTTTCGTCTTCAATTCATTTAACTTGACGTAAGTCTTTACTTTTCTTCTTCTTCAGTTTTGTGAGCTTTTAGATATCTTTTTCTCCTTTTGTAATGCCTAATTATTTATAGTGATTTTCTAGTGTTTTACCACGACCACACTAATGGTCTTTTTACATATTTCTTAACTATCCTATATTGGTATAATTTGACGTAATTAGTAGTCTTCTATACCACTCTCATTTAGCCTAAATCACCTTTTGTACCTTCTAATATTTTATTTAGTATAAATATTGAAATAAAAAACAATAGTATAAATTGAAATGTAATATTTTATGAATTTCTTTTTAATATAATATTTCCTTCAGATTCTTAATTATTTTAAAAGTTAATATAGTACTTAATAATTTTAATATTTCGAGATTATAATATCTAACTATACAAATTACTTGTAGAACTAACTATTATCAGGGCTGTCGATGACCAAGAGTCATCTAGGTGACGACACATGGCCCCAAAATTAATAGGGCCCTAAATTACAACTCAAGGCAACAATACAAGCCCCAAAATTAATAGACCCAAATCACAACTCAATGTAACAATCTACGTAGGTTGTACTCAAATGTCTGATCTATTATACATTAATTAATAGTCTATTCATGTACATGATATTCGATTATCCGTAAAATGACCTAATTTAAAATTCTTTTTGGGGCCCAATTTAAATTTGGGGCTCCAATTTAAATTTTGTTCCGGGGTTCCAAATTTCTGGAGACGGCCCTGACTATTATAACAGTAACCATTAAAAAAAATAGTTAGTATTTTCATAAAAATTACCTAAAAACAATAGTTAAAAAAATAAGTTAAATGTTATTCAAAACTTTTAATTAAAAATATAAATGAATGATATTCGAAACACTTCTAATTCTTATAATTCTCTATACTCCACCTTGATCTTGTCTTATACTCGGTTCAAGTAAAACACTAGTCTTCTCTTCGTGCACAAAGAGTGGTGGAAATTTGCAAGTCTTTATCATCATATTCATTTGTCAGACCACATTTACTATTATAGTTTGCATCTTATCTTTTCTTTTATAAGAGTACATTTACTATTCTTGTTAAATAGTTTGCATCACATCTATTGTCTTTATGTAGTTTGCATGTAATCCAAAGCAAACCAACTCAAAACTCATTTTAATAAATTATCCTATTTTTAATATTATAATCAAATTAAAAATAAAATAATAATAATATAGCTCTGGGAACTATCATTTTCATAACTATTAATTATATCATTCTCAATTTATATAATTCTGCTGTTTATTTATTTTTAAATTGTCACTTTCAATTTAGGTAGTATCTAAAACAGATTTTTACTTGAGGAATCAAATAGTGTTTATAAATCTCAGGAGTTTTTTTCACCAGTGTAGAAATTCATATAATCCTTCCAAAACATTTATATTTATATCTATACATACAAAATATATAAACATATATTTTTTTTCATTGAAATATTAAAAGAGTCAAGGATCATGGAAGATAAACATTTTATAAGAAGCAAATTCAGCCGTTAATTATTTTATTTGGCTTATTGGAGTTTACTTTGTTTAATTATTTAGAGGGTAAATAAGCTGAAATTATAATTAGTCAAAGATTTTAATATATACTAGGTAGGTTGGGTCAAAAAAATGTGGAAAAGCTGTAGATGTTGATCATATGATTTATAGGTGAAATAGCAATTTTCTATGTAACATTAAAGAAAAAAAAAAGTGTATAAACTATAAAAATAAAAGCACACCTAACTGATAATTGAATTATGATAATCATCTGCTGCCAATATATCTTTTTAGGGTTTCTTGCAATGAAATCCACTTTTCGATTATGTTTGCTACGCTATACCAAATAATATCCCAAAGTTCAATGCATTCCATACAAAATCAATCTAAAGAATAACAAAAATGGGATACATTGAATTATTATTTTTTAGCCTCATTTCAATAATAATAATAATAATAATAATAATAATAATATAGTTTTGTTATAGAATTTATTCAATTGTTATTGAATTTATTCAATTGTTATGTTGGTCTATTATTTTTCCCCTTAATTAATTAATTAATAATAATATATTTTCTAAAAAATAATGATATTTAAACATGTTTTTCATTTTATTTAAAATTATTATGATCTATTATTTTTTAAAAAATAATGATTTTAATTACATATACTACAGAAAAAAATAATAAAATCTAACATTAATCAGATCAGATTAATTTCTTTTAAAAAATTATTTTAAAAATATACATTAATAAAATTACAAAACACTATATTAAAAATTTTATTCATTTTATTATTTATAAATTACAAAATATATAAATTATTGGTATCGTATTATTGTAACTTATATAAATAAAAAAATTATTTTATTTACTATTTGCTATCAATTTTAATTGAAATATTATATTAACTCTCGTATTCAAATAATAAATAAAAAATTGATAAAAAACGAATAATATGTGATAGAATTACTTTATGATGATAGATATCTTCAATTGAGGTATACTTTGGAAACCAGATTTGAGAAGATTCGAGTTGGATCTCTTTTGAATGTCTAAATGAAGATAATAAAGGTGTAGTGTTGTAGTAATAATAAATAAAAAAATAAAAAAGTTGAGTTTCTAAAATATTTGGTTGAAGTGATAAAAGCACAAAAGCATGCGTTGAACTTAATAATGATCTTAGGGGACATGCTCTGTCTAATTACAACTCACAATTTAATAAAAACATTACACTATTTATTTTTTAAAAAATAAAATAAAAACTTTGTTTGAAAATTGAAATTTGAATAACCCCATGCCTTAATTGCACGCATGGACATACAGTTGTTTATGTTTTCCATGCCCATCCACCCATGCATGTATGTCTTGCTTTTTTAAATAATTAATAATTACTGATATCACAACAATTAATTATTAATGTTTTTACTTTACCACACCATGTGAAAAAACACAAACAAAGAGTGAAGGAGCATGCAAAGTTTCATTCATTGCAACATTATATTTGTCTTTTTGAATTTTAATGAAAATATCATGTAGTTAAATGGATCATTATTAGCCTTTTTACCATTGCTTAATAAGTAATTATGGTTGGATGATGTTTCAAAAATTTGTCTATGGGTGATGCCATGTTTTCAACTTGCTTAGGTCACAAATTTTATTTTATTTTTCAAATTAATTATTCAATTAAAAGAAAGTATCCATTTAACTTCCCAATTTCAAAATATTAAGCTAGTTTAATCCATTTTATTAATGGGAGATCAAAAGCACATTTAGGGTCATTTATATAAATGACTTTGAGTGTGATTCAAGTAACAAAAGGTAAATCTCTTTTATGTTTCTTAAATTTTATTATTTGGTCAGAATAACCGTTGGATCCAATTAGTTTTATCTTCTTTTTTAACCGTGCTTATCATTTTTATTATAATCGATTACTCTATGTTTAGTGGTACTAGTTAAAGTTAGTGAAACTTCTCCTATATTTAGTAATTTAGTTTTAGTTTTTAAATTGTTTAGGTAATATCTATACTTCATATTCATATCACTTTTATTCTATTTTTCAATAAAAAAAAAAGTGAATTACCGTATTTCTTTCTTCATAAAGTGGCTCGCTAACCAAGAATACCTAGGGTTTCATCATGGTATCAGAGCCTATAACCTTTAACCAATCAAACACAGTTATTTAAAATCAATCTAGTCTACAATTCTAGCTTCCAACAATCAGAATGATATTTACAAATGAAACAGAAAGACAATTAAGCATAATAGCCTGCCAAAGTGGACACCTCTTACACCTTAAAAACTCCAATCATCCAAGAATATCACTAGTAAAGCGCAACTTTCACTAGGAAAAACTTCAATACTTGGAGTAGGTCTATCAAAACTGCTCTAGGTACCAAATCCAAGCTGGGGTTCATAGATGGAACCTTCAGAAAACCACTTGAGGATTCAAATAACTTGAAGCAGCGGAGAAGGGTAGACTACATGGTCACATCTTGGATCCCAAACTCAATCTAAAAAAATAGTGCAAGCTCTTCTCTATGTTTCCTTTTCAACACAGCTTCAGAATGAGATAAAGGATCGGGAGAGGCGAATGGTCCACTAATTTTTCAGCTAAAGAGGGACATTAGTTCCATGAATCAAGAAAACTTGACAATTGAACAATATTATACTAAACTAAATGTGCTGGGATGAGTTCTTTTTATCTGCTGCCAATTCCTCAACCGGGTCATAACTATCAAACTTCAAAGGCTTTAATGGATATTATGTTTTCAAGACAACTAATGGACTTCTAATGGATTGCATGAATATTTTGATCCCATTAGAAACCAAATATTACTCATGGAACCCTTACTAAGTGTGAACAAGGCATTCTTGATGGTCACTAGAATGAAGAAGTGGATGACTGTGCAAATTCAACTGTATAGTGAGATTGACTCAACTGCACTATTTGTGAAATTTCAAAGAACAAATTATAGATCTAACTACAAGAGAAGAGAATAAAAAAGGTCAGAAAAGTAATGTCCACACTCTGGAGTTGTTCGACATCTTAAATAAGGATGTTTCAAAACATTGGGTATCATGGGTATTATGACTGATACAAGATACCAAAGGATCAAAGGTCATCCCATAGTGGGAAAATGTATACAAATATAGAAAGTTCAAGCAATTCGAATAAGGCAAAAGAGGAGGACAGAAAAAGAAACCTCACATTTAGAACTATTGGTGTAGACAATGAAATCACAAATATGATACAGCAAGAGATCATAAAGTTTATGAATAAAATTAATCTTAATTTCTTGAATGTAGAGACATTGAGTTATTCGAGTTTTTATGTGATCTAGAAGTAACCAGCAACGTGATTCACTTGATGGGTCTGTTTTGAAGGTAGAGAAAGCTGGTGTGATAAGATTACAGTCATATTTAATTCTTAGTGACATATTTTTCATTCCTACTTTCAAGTTTAACTTAATTTTAATTCAATTTTAACCAAGACTAATAAGTTGAAATGTTGTTTCAATGCATCTTATTATGTGTTTGCGAGATATTATATTCAATCATGTACTTGAAACAAGGAGTGGAAGGGAACCACTACATTTTGAATATGGTTGACAATCTTAATGGTTCTAGTTCCTCTACTAAGGAGTCACATATATCATTGGAAACTTTATCAAATTCAAAGCATTATATTTCAACCTTCACCAGTCAAGTTCAACCAAATCAGTTTAAGCTGTGATGCTACAGAATGGGTTATGCATCCATCAAATGCCTTGAGAACATTTCTTACATTTATTCTGATCTTAAATTGTCAAACTTTGAATCATGCATATTTGTCACTTATCAAAAACAACATATAACTCATTTCTTTAAGAAGTATAGTCATAGATGATAATATTTTCAATTTGATCAATGTTGATATTTGGGTATTGTATAAGCATTTTTTTACTTCTAGATCACCATATTTCATTGTTGTGGTTGATGATAAAAGTAGAGCAACTTGGATTTGTTTTTATAAAAAACTAAGTTAGCCAAGGTTTTATCTAGTTTTACTAAATCCATCCAAACTCAATACAACTTACCATGAAAACCATTAAAACAAATAATGGGAGTGAGTTCAGTTCACATTTGTGTCAAGAAATATTTTAAAGAATATGACATATCCGATCCAAGAACCATAATTTATATTCTACAATACAATGATATGATTGAAAGGAAACACAAGGATCTATTGAGCCTGGCCAGAAGTATGTTATTTCAAGATAATCTCCCTTTGAAAATTTGGGGAGATGCTGTTCTCATAGCCAACTATATCTCAATAGAACCCCTCTCCTCTACCATAGGATGGAAATCACCTTTTGAAGTTCTCAAAAACAAGCTACCAGACTACCATTTTATGAAAACTTTTGGATCCTTAAGTTTGTAGCCAACACCATCCCTCACAAATTCAAGTTTGGTTTGAGAAATCATAAGTGTATTAATTAGGTTATATAACTAGTTAGAAAGCATATAAAACTTCTAAAATATCAAACTAATAAGGTCTACATTTTTAGAGATATCTACTTCTATGAAAATGTATTTCCTTACGTTAAAAAATTCAATGATCTATCTCCGTTCTCTACTTTTAATGATAATTTGTCAATACACAATAGCAAATCCCAAACGAGACATGTGACTCTTCAATACTCCTGTATATCAATATTAAGATAAAAGTGACCATACAAATATTTCTTCCAATCACACGGTCATGAATAGTGTGGTTAATGAACATGAATCCACTTCAAAACCACCTAACATATTACAAGAACATGAATTAGAACCTGTTCAAATAGAAGACATTGAAAAAATTAATGAATCATCCCAGCCTGGTCACTCCATTTATGATCCTCCCTTTAGAACTAGCGTTCAAACTAAGAAGATTCCATCATTATTGTCTAACTTTGTATTTAACACTAATGTTACTTCTTGTCTTCTTATACAAGGTACATACACTGAGATATGTCAACAACCATAATTCAGTAAGTCTCACTTGTGCTTTCTTATGAATATTAAAATTGTCTATCAACCAACAACATATGGATAAGCTGTCAGACATGGAATGACAAAATGCCATGAATAATGAGTTAAAATTCTTGCAAGATAATGAAATGTAGGATAAAGTTTAATTGCCTCAAGGGAAAGAGCTAATTGATTCTAAACAGGTTATATAAGGTGAGTACAATTCAGATGGGACTGTAGAGAGATACAAGGTAAGAATGATTGCCTAGTGGTATAATCAAATTGTAGGTATATATTACTTTGACTCATTCTCACCCGTAGAAAGGTAGTCGTGATAAGAATATTAAAGGTAGTCGTGATTAGAATATTTCTTACAGTAGCTGCATCAAATGGTTGGACAATGGAGCATATGGACATCAATAATGTCCTCCTTCATGGATACTTAGAGGAAGATGTCTACATGAAGTCATCTGATGGATGTGATATCTCAAAAAATTTCTACTTTCACAAAACTTGCAATACTATTTTAAACATCTATCATGTGTTTTCTATATCTTAAAGTAATAAAAAAATATCATTGGAAAATATTATGATAAACAAATATATCAAAATCTTAAAGAAATTATTAGTGAAATGCATAAACACAATCGCATTCGTTAAAATAGCATAGTAACAACTCGAAGAGCCCCTAACATGTTCTAAAGGTAAACTTAGATGCATTTCATTTCTTGATCCACATTTAATGGTATCACAATCTCAAATTGATTTTTGAGAAAACGCTTAGTCTCCTCAAGTGTTTAAATAAATCATTAATCCATAGAATTTAATACTTATTCTAACTTGTCAACTTTGCTGTCAAAAATTGAGATACAAGCGGAAAAAACCATTTTTCTTCCCCACAAATAAATTGGTGCACTTCATTATAAAGCACTTGACCTTAGCTCGTTTAAAATTGTTCTATTAGTTTTATATTTCTTTAGCTGCAATATTTTTTATAGAGATTTTAAAATAATCATTTTATATATTTAAAATCGTTTTATTTTTGAAGTTTTAATCTCCAAGATAAGGTTTCCATTTAGTACATGTTCATCATAACCGGTATATCATTTAATTTTTTAATTTTTATATATACATATATGAGTTAATCCAAAAAAAAAATCGCTAGTTTGACAATTTCTCCAAAAAACCACACCAGTTTGAATTGTCTCCATTTTTTCCACTTTTCTGTTACTTAACAGCATGGTTATTGTTCATCCGTTAGTGGATGAACAGTCGCCAGGAGCATTTTTGGAATTTCATAATTTATAATTTTTTATTTTAAAAAATAAATAAATGTTAATGTCTCTGCAAAACCTAGTTCATGACATCTTCTCCTCACTTGACTTATCTCTCGATGTTATCTCCGAATTCAATGGGTGTAAATTCAAAATTTTCAATCACACTCTACTTTCCGAAATTCCTAAATTGTCTACAAAGAATAAACTTCATCACGACCACGGCGGTGCTGCTACTAATATTTTGGGGATGATGCTAAGGAGAAAGGTAGAGATAGAGGTTTAGGGAATGAAGATGGGGAACCCATTGGTGGTAGTACGAGCAATGGTGGTTGTGGCATTGTTCCAACGTGTGCCGTCCAAGGCGATTGATTCGATTACGTTATTGAGAAAGCTAGAGAGTGATTCGAATTCGATGACTACAAGAATAAGAGAGCATTGAGAGATGTGGAATGTGAGTTTGGGGCAGTTCTGGCGGTGGAGATGGCGTTGAGGAGTATAATGTAGTAATGAGTGGATTAGATCTGATGGAGTTTCCGGAGAGTGGGAAGTCTAGGGTTATGATTTTAGGGGTTGATAGGATTTGTTTGTTAAAATAGTTGTCTGAGAATGTGCCATAGAAACAAGAATTGCTAAAATCCTTAGAAATGTGCAATCTAGGGTTATGGTTTTGAAATTTTCTCTGATTGGTTTTTATGGTGGTTTTTATGGTGAATTTGTGTTCTTGATGTTTGGGGAGAATGATGAGTTTGTGTGTTCTGTGAAGGAGATTGGTTAACTTATTATTTTTTTTTTAAAAATTAAAAGTATAAAATTAAAAAAATCCAAAAATGCCCTTGGTTAGTGGGTACTCATATTGTTAAGTAACAGACAAGTGGGAAATCAGGGAATACTCAAACTGACGTGGTTTTTTGGAGAAATTAGCAAACTTGCAGTGATTTTTTAGGATTAACTATATATATATATATATATGGACCTGTATACCTACGGATATCCGCCCGTTATGGGTGGATATGGATATATATATATACATATATATATCCATTAAGATTGGCAGACAAATATGGATAGAAATTTTATACCAGCTATGGATATGGATAAAGATATGAGTATAATAAAATATCCTTACTTATACTATCTACTTGCAAAATAAAATAATAATAATAATAATTTTACTATTATGATGTGGTGCATTGTAGAAGTCAAATCCAAATTATTTTTAAAAAGAAAAAAAATAATTTTTTCTAACACTTAAAATTGACTAATTAATAGAGCAATTATATTTTACCGTTGAATTTATTAATATTTCAGTTAAATTTTGGTTAAAGAATTATATGAAACTTTTATATCTTAAATTTATTTTATTTATAATTGCAAAATTATATGTTATTTTGATTAATTTGATTATTCATCGTGATTTTGAACATATTATTAATAATAAAAATAAGGGAAATTTACATAAAATGAACCAAACAAAGTCTAAAAATTCAATACTAAACCAACAAAACTTTATTTCTATTTTTGAGTGATCCAAACTTTGATATTCAAAAATAGACTTTCACATCTTCACAAATCCTCTTCATAAACCATATTTACACCTTCATAGAAGAGTATAAAAGGTCTTCACAGAAGGATAAAATGGTCAATTTGGTTCATTTTTTAAAAGTGAAAATTTAAAAAAATTATTTTTGTAAAATTTTTAAAGTTGAACTATATAATATAAATAAAAGTTATAAAAAAATAAAAATGAAAATAACCTTAAAAATAATAATATGTGAATATGGGTGTATTCGCATATAAATTCATATCCCGAAGTATATATCTATATCCTTACCTGTTTAAATTAAATATATAGGGAGAATATGGATAAAAAATAAATTATAGGTAAAAATATAAATATTAAAATGTCATGTACATTTCCATCCCTATATAAAACTAAACAATAATATGTAATTCTAAAATTAAATATAAAACTTTTAAATGTATTTGTATAGTAAAACTATTTCCAAAAAAAATATTAATAAATAATTATTTAGGAAAGAAACAAAGGATGGATTAAATAATAGAGTTGATCGGTAATGATGTAGATTTAGTTTGTTGGAGGATGGATTCACATAGAATTTGCCAAACATTCAAAAATTTGACTTTAGCTTAGGAATTAGGGACATTTTGGGATAATTTAAATTAAGCCAAGCCACAAAAACAATGCTCACACGTGTTAATATTTGGTTTGTAACATGTTTTAATTCTGAATTGGACCCCAAATCCGGGGAACTTTTAAGCAAAGTCACAGTTCAACTGCCGATATACGCATGCCGTGCTATCTAAATTAAAAAATAATAATAATAATAATAAAAAATTGAACATTCTATTTTTTTTTCTTTTTCTTTAAAACCAATTTAATTTAATTTACGAGTACCATTCGGGTAAACTTAGAAGAATTTGGGCCTGGCCTGGAATTGTCTATGTCGTATTGCTCACACTGTTGTGAATGTTCAGCCCCTAAAGCCCACACACATTGTTTTAAATCTATTAGGGTAATTCAAAAGATCCACACATTGTGCGTTTTTTTTGTTTCTTATTTTTTAAAAATATTTTTTCTTAAAATAAAATTAACTTACATGATTAAAAGGGCTAGGATTAAAAAGTAATTTAAATTATTATCATATAAATATTTCTGAAAAAATAATATTAAATAAATTAAATTATTCAAATAATTTATAAATCTTATATTTTTAAAATAAAATAATAAATATTAAGATAAATGGAGATGGTAGCATCAACATACACAATTGAAGGATCATAACATTTTAAATAAAACAGTCCCAAATCAATAGTTCTGTGGAGATATTAGAGAACTTGTTTACTATCATTCCAATTTCCAAGTTGGAGGAAACTATATCTAGAAAAAAAAAATTCACTAGAAAAGAAATATCAGGTCTAATACATTAATTAGATATAAAATAGCACAAATTGCATTTTAAAATGGTGTTTCAAGATTCACAATAGACTCATCATTCTCTTTAGACCTAAATGGATCCTTATGGGGATCAAGAGAAGGAACTATTATTGCAGTGCGTTATGGATGAGTACTATCAAACTGAAATGTTTCAAAATATTTTGAGTATAAGCCTTCTGATGATCCAAAATTCCATCAAATCTATACTCCGTCTCTAAACCAAGACAGTATTTTGTCTTCCCTAAATCTTTTATTCTAAGTTCTAGTTTCAAATACTCAGCCGTCTTTTGGATCTCATTTTGAGTCACAATCAAATTCATATAATCAACACATATTGCTACAATAGCAAAATCAGATCTTGATTTTTGTATAAACACATATGGGCATATAACATCATTAACTACCATTCTTTAATCAAATATTTACACAAACGATTATACTACATTTCTCCGGACTGATTTGACCCGTATAACGATCGTTGTAACTTTACTGAATACAACTCACGAGATTTGTTCAATTCAGTAAGTTTCATAAAAATATCGGTATCAAGTGAACCGTACAAATATGCAGTCATAACATTCATCAAACACATTTCGAGATTTCACTCCTTGTTCAAATTAATCAAAAACCAAAAATGTAATCGCATCTATCACCGGTGAATACGTTTAGTCAAAATCAATCTCAGGAGTTTGTGGGAATCCCAAAGCAACTAATCATGCTTTATATCTCACAATTTTATTTCTCTCATTTTGTTTTCTAACGAAAACCCACTTGTAACCAACCGATTGGTTACCCTCTGGTGTTTTGGACCTAAAAATATTTCGTTTATTCAACGAATATAATTCCGTCTGGATTGCATCTTTCCATTTTGGCCAATCATCTGGTTCCTTGAAATCATTGATGGATTGAGGCTCATAATCATCATTCATGATATCTATAGCCATTGCATATGATAATATATTATCCGTAACAATATTTTCACGGTTCCACTTTTTTTTCAAATAATTAATGGAAATCTCCAAATTTTTCGATTCAAGCACCTCTCCAGAAGTCTTTTCCATGTTGGGATTTTCAACATCCACAATCTATACATTTTAAGAAGAACCGATAGTTTTTAAGGCATTCCTTCCACATCGATCTCATTTCTACTTCTCTGTTTCTGTGGTACAACATCCCTATGCTCAATAGGTCTACCACGTTTCCTACGGATTTCGGATGCCTCATTAGTTACCATCAATTTCAATTTATCAATTGGCACACCAGTCGAGCTGGTACGTTCAAACTAGCACATAGGATTTTATAACTCTAGTTGTCTCTATAAAATTATCTGGAAACTGGTTTACAACCATTTGCAAATGCACTATCCTTCATACATCATTCTCACATTGACCAGTACGAGGATCTAGATAATATAGCTTTTTATCATTCCATATAAGTTCATTATTCCTCATGATAAGAGTTTCATCTCTTCCAAGTCGTGGGAATATTTGCTCATCAAAATGACAACCTACAAGCTGTGTAGTAAACATATCCCCCATTAGTAGTTCCAGATATTAAATTATAGAGGGTGAATCATAAACAAACACATATTCCCAAACGACGCTGGGGTCCTATTTTTGTTCTTTAAGGGGGTATTATAGGAACATATACAGTAGAACCAAAAGTTCTCAAATGTCATATTTGGTTTATTTCTCGTTACAAGCGGTAATGGGGAAAACACATGATAACCAGTTGGTCTTAGGTGTATTAAAGTAGCTACATGTAATATTGCATGGCCCTTATGCGGAAATTCATAATTAAGTCTGCAGCAACAAAGTTTGAGCAATCATTTGGAGCATTTTAATTAACGATTCCGTTAACCTTTTCTGGGTATGAACATGCGGAATGAGATGCTTAACACTAATCCTGATTGACATGCAATACTCATCAAATATCCTTCATATAAATTCCCCAACAATATCCAAATGAATAAATTTAATTTGATAATATGAGAATTGTGCTCTTAATTTAATAATTTGGGTAAACAACTTAGCAATCATCATATTATGTCTTGATAACATACTAACATATGACGATCTAAAAGATGCGTAAATCAATACCATAAAATATTGAAACGACCCGCTTGGTGGATTAATCATTTCACCTATATCCCCTTAAATTCCTTCTAAAAATGATGAACATTCATAATCTACTTTCCATAGGGATGATCTAGCAATCAATTTCCCCTGTGTACAAATTTTACAAAAGTTATTATTCGATAACAAAATTTTCTGATCCCTCAACAGGTATTCATCAGAATTCTCAATAATCCTATGCATTATCGTGGATCTAGTATGGTAAAGTCTATCATGTCATAACTAAAATCTCTTTAGATCCAACACTTTCGCATTCACAATTACGTAGGTTTTAATTGGGATATATTCATATAATATAAACTAGATTAAAAAGTATGGAGCTTTTCAGAACAACTTTTCACCCAAAAACCAAGGATGTTATATAGAAACACACCAAATTTTTTTCATTCACATTCTCAATATGGTATCCATTACTCTTAATATCTTTAAAACTCAGCAAGTTCCTCCTTGATCTGCTCATAGATAAAGCATTTTGGATACACATTTTTTTTACCCCTTCAAGCAATATAATTGTTTTTCCATAACCCTCAATCATAATAACTAGACCCGAAATCATATTTATTCTAGCCTTATTTATAAGAGGATATATTCAAGAAATATTTTTCATCTATGAGGATAGAGTGGGTGGTTACACTATCAACCAAACATAAATCACGAACACTTTCTGTAACGTCTGCAAATTGGACCCAAAATTTTGGGCCAATTTGAATTTTTTTTTGGTATGTTTGGTTTCGAAAATTCCACAATGGAATAAATTGAAAATAATATTAAGAGTAATAATGAGATTAGTAAAAACTATTTTGAGACAAAAGGCTTAGGATCGAACATCTTTATTTAATTCAAAAAGTAAATATTAAAATTGGCTTTGAAATGGAAAATTGATCTTTAAGGGAAAAACATGATTCAATTGGAAGCTTACATTCTATTTAAATTGAAAATTTAGAAACACATTGATTTTGGGTCAAAACGTTCATTTTGATAAAATACCATTTTACCCCTATTGAGTGGAAAATTCAAAATTTAAAACCAGTGGCGATTTTTGATATAATATATTGAAATAAATTTTTTACAAAATAATTGAAGTGACGGAATTGGGTGTCGGGATTAAACGGGCTCAAAATTGGATTGGACCACATTTGGGCCAAATCCAATTCAAAAGCCTAAGTTGCTAGCCATTAAACCCACTCCACTTAGAGGTTACTATTCACCTTCTTCCCAAACACACTCCTTCACTTTTATATTTTTCTCTCTACACTACTATGAAACCGTAGGTACCTTCACTCTCCACCACTAAAACTATCAAAACAATCTTTCACCTTCGTTAAGCTTTAAAGAGGTTATTTCACCATATTTAAGTCTTTCCTCTTCAAGGTAAAATCCTCCTCCCTCTACTCATTTCTAATCCAAAAATGATTTGTATATTTTGATACTATAATGGTTTTAAGATGTTTTTGGGTTGAATTTGAGTTGCTATTATGTGCTCTTAGCTTCCATGGAGCTTAGATATTGAAAGTCCTAATTTTTCAATGTTGTGAAACCTTTATTTTATGAAATGGTATATGGGTTTTAGATATTGATACCTACAGATGTCTATTAGATATTGAGATTAAATAGGGTGTTATTAGTTTCCAATTGAATTAAAATGGTTTATGGCTCTAATGTCTATTTTGTCAAAATCCCTAACTTGAATAAATTGGGATTTTGTGTTCTTAAATATTGAAAATTATTAATTGATGATCCTAGGTGGTTACTAAGTAACTGTGGGTTAATTCTAACCTATTTGGAAATTCTCTAATCTCATTAGCATAATGCCATTAATAGAATTGTTATCTGGTAATTGAGTTATTGTTGGAACGTAGTGGTGATGATTGTATTGGTATTAGTGTTATAGTATGGTAGATGCATCTTGGTATTGGCTTATGACAAGTGGAAACCCTCACGAAAGCGACTTTCTAGCTTGTGGATCGGCGGATGCAAGGTTCGTATTTCTGTTTTTAGCCCTATACGATTGTACGTTATTGTTTGATGATGATATGAATGTTTATTGATTTGTTAATATGAAATAAATTGGTTAAATAAGATAACTATTCAAAAATTGAAGTGATGAGCATATTTTCCATGCTAGGGCACTAGAACATATATTCCATAAATGTAGAATCATGCTAGGCGATGTTATTAGGAATTGAAGTTTGGGTGGAGTAAGTCCACATATTTTGTGAATTGACGGAGTTAGGGTAGCGACATGAATTCCGCAATGCATTCTTGTTTGGATGTCATGATTATGTTTATTGTGATGAATATTTTCGAATTGATTGCTATTGATGATTGTTGATGCAAAATTGGTCAAATTGATGTCATTGAGAAACATGTATTAATATTGTGGTTTTGATAACTTGATATTGTTAATATCGGTAAAAATGACCTTATTGGTATGTTTGGTCAATATTTAATTACTTATTGAAATTGGTTGTTATGGGTGATGAGGAATTTACTGACATATAAAATAACTCAAAGAAAACAGAATTCCTATCAACGTCTATTGTAGTTTTAAAGATATCGTCTCCACATGGATTGTTTGTTGGAAAGAAAGAATGAGATCAAGATTTAGTTCGAATTGTCAAAAGAATTCATTAGCAACAGAATTGTAAAGTTCATAGAATTTGATCTAAGTTTTTAGACACTTCTGACTTCCATCAATCAAAGCAAAGATTTATGCTCAGTATTTCAATGATTTCAAACGAAATCGAATTGATTTTCTACTTTCTGTTGTTATTCCTCCTCTAATTTTATATTTCAACTCTAGATTTCAGATTCACAATCTAGATCATCATCAATGATCTGCTGAAAGATCTCTCGATTCAATCTAATAGATCCGAGTCACACAATTGCATATATCTCTATACTACAATTCATGTAACTAATAAGCACAATCTGCAGAAAAATTAGATCTATTGTCTATCTCTAGTACAATGATCCTCTATTCTTAGATGTGAAACTCAACCGCCATCTCTGATCTAAATTGTGCAACAGAATAACAAGATTACTTAACTCTCGTTCTTATAATTCAATTAACTCATGAAAACTCAGCAAATCTTACTATAATTTGAACAAAAAATTCACAGTTAGATTCCCAATTAACAACAGATCACAGCAAACTCACAGAGCATTAGCTAACATATCTACTTCAACAGGTTCAATTTAACACAAAATCATCATTGATATGCTATAAGATCTAAATCTTACCAAAGAAGATAGAAGTTGGACGCTGTCACAGTTTTCTCTTCACTATTTTCAAGCTAAATCTCAATGATCACAGAAAACAAAGTACAAAGCTTCTTCAAGAAACTTCAACGAAATAAAACTCTTAAGAATGAACAGAAGATTCTAGAAATTTAGCTCTGATTAATAAAATGTCAAAAAGGTCTTAATTGCTTCAACTGAGCTGCTATTTATAGAGTTTACTCAGTGACAATTCTGAAATAAAACTATTAAAGAAACACAAATTGGCGAAATATCAAATTTCCCATTTATGTCGCCTGTTTGTTCACTTAAACTTCAAGTGACATTTCGTATTATTTTCCAACTTGATCGCCAATTGACAAGTCTTGTAGGCGAAATATATTGATATTCGCCTTCATTATCATCAAACAACTAGGCGATGTTGCTTCTTCTCTCTTCCTCTGATATCGCCCTTTGTGAACTTTAGGCGAGAGAAGTCATTTGTTGCCTCCTACTGTATGTCTATTTTAGGCAATATTCCTCATTTAGCCTTGGTCTGTCGCCTGCTTCCACTTCTCTTTAGGCGACATCTTCTTTTGTTGCCTGAAGATTTTTCCAGTATTGGCGACTTGTTATAGGCGAGGAACTCATGTGTTGCCTTCTGCATATTTTCTTCTAGACGACTTTCATCTGTTTCGCTTTTTCCTGTCGCCATCTTCATCAAATGTGCAAGTGATATCCATAGGCGACATAATCTTCTCTTGTAATATTTCGCCATGATTTTAGACTTTGGATGAAATTCCATTTAGTCCTCATTTGTTCTGAGTTTTACTTTTTTCAGCTTCTTTTCCTGATCTTTTCATCCGAGTCTCTGTCTCACTAAAAATAGTCTAGAATTACTAGAAATCCATTCAACATTTCAACTATTAAGCTCAATTTTTACTCATTCAAGCTCATAAAATTCATCAAAATATAAGTAAATTCTAGACTTATCAATGGGAAAAATAGCACATTTAAATAAATTATGGCCTTTATGTTATGGCTTGATTATTGAATATTGATAAATTAGACTTAATGAATGTCCTATTGAAAACAATGTGCCTTGATGGATGAAAACGTGAAACCAAATGCCCTTAGACTTGTTCTAGAAGATAGAAGGTAAGGCATGCCTAGGGATTAGAAGTACTTCAGTACAAATATATCGTGTTTCTTGGTTCAGAAGTCATATTGGGACTTCGGTCCATATTGTATTGGGACATTGTTCACAGAGGACTTCAGTCCATATGGAGACTTCGGTCCATATTGCATTGGAACTTCTGTTCATATTGGCACAAGGATCCATATTGAATCCTGTTTTTTATTCTATGGTTTGTTTTTGGGCATTGGTTAATAAACCCGAATATTGTCATTTGTAAAGTATTGTAAATTGCTTTCAAGATGAGAATTGATAATGTTCTTGACATGGGCATTAACATTGTCATTGATATTGATATTGTTATTGAAATTGAAATTGAAATCGATATTGAGATTGATATAATTGAATAATGAAAAATGGTTGATAAACCTGGATGAGATGTTATTGGGAAACATGTGAAATTGTGTAACTTTGATATGTGTCTCACCTCTCTAAATTGTTCACAATTGGATGGTTGTAAATCATATGATGATGGTGTTAATATGGCTAATTGTAAGTTAACTAATTCATATAAATAAGTCATAATGGATTAATGTGGCTAATATGAAGTCTTGACTTAACTTGAAAAATGAGATTTCATGATATAAATGTATATATTATGCATGATCTTGACATATTTTGAAATATTGTTTAAACACCCTATTGATATGTTAATTTGGATTTGTGATATCATGATGTTAAAAGGGTTAATCAACTTGTTAAAAGTTGTTTTTGATAACTTGAAAATGTTGAGAATTGATAAGTATTGATGATAGGAAGTCATGGTAACAACATTGAACTTGTATTGTTTTGCTGCAACAAGTTGGCCAGATAGTCAACTTGTTTAGTTTCATTTGCCCAAATGGTTGGGTCGCTTGACGAATGAATTATTTGTATGCGTTGTTTGATATGCATAGATGATGTGTATAAAGTTTGGTTGCATTCCAATGTCACTTTGGTCGGGTTTTAAAATTGAGCAAATTGCTCGGAAAGTGAAATGGGCAAAAATCTGCATACTTACCATACTATAGCTCGGTACCCAATTTGGTACCCAATTCTACAACTAAAATTTAGCATTTTGGAGTAAAATTTTCATATGTTATCGAACTATAATCCGGTACCTAATTCAATAACTTAATTTGACATTCATGAGTAAAATTTTCATTTGTTACCGATTTATAATTTGGTAGACAATTCAGTATAGAATTTGGTACAGTGAAAGTCCTTAAATTGTCGGTCATCGTTCTCAATCATCCGGACTCCAATTTAGGTGTCATTTGCAGCTACAGATTTTTCATTAATTCTAGTTTTGAAATATGTCATTATATTTAAAAAAATATGGACATTTAGATTTTCATCTTTTAAATCTCCTCCAAGTGTATGTAAATTTTAGCTTTTGAAAAATATGCTTAACTTGTATAAGTCTTGCATCCGGACTCCAAATTGAGCCCCATTTATTTCTATAAATTTGTGATGATATCCTCTTTTCAATATATTTTTTAAAAATTATAGAAATAAAATAAATGATATTACAAAAATTTCAATCTTCTTTAATTGTATGAAACATCCTATTTTTGGGAATCAAAATTCTTGAATTAAAAACCTATTGATTGAATTGTCTCTAAAACCTTTTGAATCATTCACGTGATTTTAATTAATTGCTAGTGAACTTATCTACTTTTAACAATGCCAAAAGTTATTTTATTAGCGAATATCTTGTTGGCAAAGTGCCTTTAAAGGTATTTAAAAACACTAGAGTTTTTGTAACATGAGAACTTTACAATATGGTCATTTTGTTGATTGCTTCTTCAAGAAATGACCTTGTATCTTTCATTTTTTTTTGGTACCGAAATATATTTTGGTATGCAATTCGGTACTTAGCTCAGACAGAGAGCACATTGTTTTATTTTTTGTAGGATACCGAACTATAATTTGGTGTACAATTCAGTATTGAGTTCGGACATAGAGTATATTTTTCATCTTCCTGGGTTACTGAATTGTAATTCGGTAGAGAGCTCGGTAGGAAACTCGGACAGAGGGTTTTTCTTTTAATTATGCATGTTACAAAATTATAATTTGGTATACGATTCGGTAGTGAGCTCGGACAGAGACACTTTGAGTCATGCTTTTGAGTCCCTGAACTGTAGGTCAGTATGGAATTCAGTATGCAGTTTGGTAAGCAATTTGGCATAGTTTCGTAATGTTTTTCAAACCCCAAAAACTAAATGGATTTGTGGCCTGATTAGACCTTATTGATTGTAGATTGAAATATGCAATTGTTTGATTGACTGGTGATCTCATTGAGTTGAGTTGTTTGGACTAGGCGGGGTCTGGCTCATGAATTAATTGTCTTGATTGGTCATTATGAATTGGTTGCCTTGATTTGGTCGTCATGGTATAATTGTATTGATTGAGTTACTTGAATTTATTGTATTGATTCACTTAATTGAATTGATTGTATTGATTGAGCTAATTGAATTGATTGACTCGATTGTATCAATTTTCTTGTTGATCGCCTTATTGTTGATGGATCCATATGGTTAATGATAAGAAAAATGAGATTAATCTTAATGATTGGTAAACCATAGAATGAATATGATTGTGTGACATAACATGCCTCGATTATTATATTAGCATGATTAATTTCTAGGAGTTGATTGTGTTTGACTTCTATGAGTTAATGTGAGCTTAGAGATGTTCACACTAGAATTGTATTGTGTGTTAGAGCATTGCATATCGACAGAAAGTTAAGAGCATTTGCATGTGCTAGTTTGTGACATGGAATGCGAACCAGGCGTGTGTCTGACTTTTATTCTTTTTCTTTTTCCCAATAAATTGTGTTTTCAGGTCCGGTCGAGCAAGACATATGAATTGTAAGACTCTCATGGTGAAGTTCATTAATGTTGTAACCACTCATACATGTATTTTAGATTTCATCATGTTTGTAAATAGGCTCATAATGTATTTGAATTATGATTGTAAAAGATGTTTTATTCATTTGTAATTTGTAAACCTAGTGTGTGTGTGTATATATATATATATATATATGATATAAACCAAGTATTTTATATTTAAGAAAGTAATGTCTTTATTCGTCTTCCGCAAAAATATCATATAAACTGGTTGACTTTTAAAATTGTTTCTAAATTGTAAATTGCAATTACATTGTTAATGTGGCGGTCTGGACTACATGCTACGGTCTCGGACAGGGTGGGGGTTCGACGCTACACTTTCGTGTTTCTCCATACAACAAAACACATATATAAAAAAAAATATTTTCATGAACATTTATGACTTTTACCTAACATGTACATATAGAAAACTCAATCAGAAAATATTTCCATTAACTCGTATCAACATCATTTTCAGCCAGATATAATACATCAATTTCATTTCCATCACATCCCATAAATTTCCAAATATCAACATCTACGTCATCAAAACAATTTGACGTATAAAGTTTTAAAATTTTCAAGAGAATTTCATTTCCCCAAGCCAGATTCATACCATTTGATTCCACGGCTTGTCAACATGAAAAGTAAATAATAATCAATTTATCATTGGTTACTCTTTCTCCACCCAATACAACAACAATTTGGTGGAACTCATAATTACAACTAGTAGCCAATTTTCAAATAATGGATCCTCAAATCAATCTAGTAAAATCTGACTTTTAGAACATTCTTTTTCATGCTCATATCAATCTCTGAGCATTCCATATGATTAATAAATCCTTTCTGGACACAAAATCAATTTTCAAACTTTCATGGATGTGGTGCCTGATATTCAATAGTCTGGAATCTTTCCTGAGATAAACATCATTCTTTACATTAATTATATCTTGTAAGTCTCAGACTTGCAAATGTATTTTCACATCTGTCACCCATGTGCTATAGTTTTTACCAGACATATTTAGGGCATGAAATTTCAATTTCTCTACTTCTGGCATTTTCCAAATATTCATTTTTTAATGCCCGAGCAACATGCTTGTCATCAATAATATGTCAGAACGATCAACAACAACTAATAATATAAATTATAAACATAAATAATAATAATAATAATAATAATAATAAAAGCACAACCAACAATAAGCAAACATATGTATAATCAACTGGCAATTGGACCGGATTCTATTCTGGATATTTTGGGTCAGTAAAGTCCAACTTCCCATAAAATATCAATTTCAATTCCTTTCTGATCTAATTAATCATTCATAACATTCCAAAAAAAAAATCTCATATAACCTAGATAAATTAATTTCATCTCAACTGATCCATAATCCTTGGATCAAAATTTTGATTTGCCCAAAAACTCAGATATAATAGCTCTGATGGTCCAGAACAAACATATCGCCATCACTTTCTGATTTAGTAGATCCGATTATACGACAATCAAAAAATATATTTGTATTACGTGTTATAAATAAGTAATTGAATTAATTAATTAATAATGAAACAAAGAGAAGAGAAATTAAACTGGCATCAGTAACAAAACCAGCAAACTTTATTACTCCCTCCATCCACTTAAAGTGATTAAAGTGGTGGATCATATAGAGTAAGAAAGTGGTCAAACTATATTAATTAGAAAATAAATTGATAAATATAACATTGATTTATAAACTTGCATTAGCTACATTCCTACTTTTTAATATGGATAGAATAGTAAATTCACTTCTAATTTCATCTTGAATTGCTAAATGGAACACTTAAAATGAGACAAATAAAAAGTTCATTTTAATCATTTAAAATGGAATGGAGGAAGTATATCACAATGTCATTTGTAGACGGACAAATAACATGAGTCATTACTCATTTGCTAAAGAGGAGACACGTCGGTAAATATTTGGTTATTCTAGAAGCGGTAAAATCCACCAGTAGTGGTGCGCCTAAAATCCGGACCAGATCGAAAATTATCGACCCACATTTTTATTGATTAGAAAGATTTGGACTAATTATATTAGTCAATCCGGTCCATGTCTTTGTGGATCGGATCAAACCGGATCACTTAAAAATAAAAAGTATTATATTTATTTTTTAAATAAACAAAAATATATAAATAAAATATTTAAAATAAAAATAATTATATATATTTAAATTATATATAGATGAAATTTAATTATATAATAATTTTTTTAATATTTAATTAATTTAACTTTATTATAAAATTAATTTAAATAAATAATTATAATATTATAAAATAATATTATAAATATATATTTTTATATTATATAATTTATATATAATTAAATCAAATCATATTAACCAGGACCGAATCAACCAGTTTAACATTTTAATTGATCCATACCTATTTCTATTTACGTGCTCATATAAAATTATATATATATATATATATATATATAAATTTCTACTTTCTTGTTTGTAACGATTCCATTCCATCTATTCCTATGCAGTCCCACTTTTTTGTTCGTAACTATTCCATTCCATCTATTCCTCGTTACGAACTAGGGGTGCAAACAAAAACAAGCACTCGTGAACGATTCGGTCAAAACTTGTTCAACACTTAAATGGGAGATCATAAACAACATTTTATAGCTCGTTTAGTAAACGAGCCGAGCCCAAACAAATCCTTGTTCGGCTCGTTTATGTTCCTGAACAAACTCATTTATAGCTCGTTTATGTTCGATTAAAACTCGTTTGTGTTTGCGAACGAGCTCATTTATAACTTGTTTTATATTTTTTTTTAATAAAAATAAATTGTCAAATTTTGAATGGATATAAAAAAAAGTCCAAATTAAAAAGGTCCAAATTAAAATAGATGCCCGAATTAAAAAAAATATATCAAAAATAAAAAATTTAATTAGAATAATTTATCAAACCTAAGGTTTAGTTTTCTTATGACTAATAGTTTGTCAAGATAGTCACCGCTCATCTCTATTACCCCTTCTTTCTCTCTCTATTTTTTTGGTCATCAAGCTCTCAAGTAATTCCACCACCCATCTCTACCATCGTCGCCTCTCTCTATCTACTTTTCTGTCATCAAGCGTAAAACAATTTCACGCTCTTTAGCCTTGCTTAGAAATTTGCATCAAATCCAACTTGCTTCTCTACCACTTGGTGAATTAAATTACTTTTCTATATTTTTTATTTTTCTTCTTTATTTGTTTTGATATAGATTTCACTTGGATTGTTTGTTTATTGAGTCTAACAATTCAAAATTTCTGTTGGGAAAACATGGCTAGTTCTGATACCACTTGTTAAACAAATCGATGATCCATTGCAACGGAGACGAGTATTGGTAACCACAAAGTAAAACAACATACACAAGGCAAGAAATAGAGATAAAAATAAGACACAAGGTTTTTACGTGGAAACCCAAAACGAAAAAAAAAAAAAAACCACAGCCGTCAGGACGACGAGAGACTAATTCACTATGTAACAATAAAGCAATAGTTACAACCAGAATATCACTCTCTCACTCCCCAACCCAATTACATTGGTCACAGTCTCACATACAAGCTCTCCTCATATGGCTCTCACAGGATAACAAGACTCGATCCCAGAACTCAAGATCTCCATGGTCTCCATGGTTTCCAGGTCCCCATGGGGCACCTCCCAAATCTAACCAACTAGATCTACATTGTTCTCTCAGGATATCTAATAATAGATACAAGCACCATATTTATAGCATTAGGTTACTTAGTCACAAAGTAATCCTAAACCATTAAGAAAACCTTTTCCTATTTAGGATTCTCAAGGATCTCTTTCCTAATTAGAATCTCACATTAGGAAATACCATTCCTAATCAAATATGACACTTCCAAAATAGTCTTCGAGTCTTTTCCAAATTACAAAACAATTATGGATACGTAGCATACCCGAATTCTCGTCACAATCCTAACAATTTCATTGTTTAATATAACTTAGATTATATCGAAATTTCATGGTTGATGACTTTATATTGGTTCAACTCGAATTAATTATGAACATTCTTTTAAATTGTATTTTGAACTTAGATTTGTGTGATACTATTAGTATTTTTTTATTAATATTTTTACCGAAGAGAAATGAACTCATGGTTTGAATTAATTTTAGTTTAGGTTTAATTTAAATTCAATTTATTTTTATTTTTATTTTACTAGACGAGCTACTAAACAAGCAGCTAAATGAGCCTAATCGAGCTACTAAACAAGTAAAGCTCGATTAACTTAAACGAGCTACTAAATGGGCTAAGCTCAATTAGCTTAAACGAGCTGAGCTCGATTAATTTAACCGAGTTTAGATGAGTCGAGCTCGAACATAAAAAAAAATTATCGAATCGAGTTTGAACAAATATTTATAAAGCTCGTCGAGCTCGAGTTCGACTCGAGCCGAACACGAGCATCTCATATACTCGACTCGGCTCATTTACAATAAAAATAAATATATATATATATATATATATATATATATTTCACTAATTCGATATTGACCAATTTCAAAACCAACCTCTCCATGTCCAAACCTTTAACAAAATCTAAGTTTGATTTCAATATCAACCAATAATTCTATTGACCTGGACTGAAATAATTTTTATACCAGTCCATTGACAGGTATATATTTACATATAACAGGTTATGAAACTAAACCATATAGATAAACTAGTCTTCTTTGAAAATAATCCAAAACATTCTCGTCACATATGCGAACGAAAACAGCGTAGTCAGTTAGTGCGTTGTGCGGTGAGATGGAACAATGAAATATCTAGTGGTCACCGCCTCAACGCTTCTCCAAAATTAAATCCTCACCATCCATCACCTTCTCACTTCTCCACCATCAATCAACCCTGTCTTTCTCTTCCCGAATAACAACAATATCATAAAACAATAATTCTCATGACTATCTCATGAAAAGTCTGCGCGTCGCTGTTATTTTCTAGAACAGAATTCCGGTGGTAGGGACCGTTATCAGAGACGTGATTCCTGTCGCGTGAGCCTTACAAAAGCTTTGTGAGGAATTTGCAGAGAGAGGGAGAGAATTGGAGATATAGAAAGATATACAGAGAGAGGAATTTCAAGAAGCTATGGAGTCTCTTTTGGGTCTTTTGAGGATTCGAGTCAAACGCGGTGTTAATCTCGCCGTTCGTGACGTTCGCAGTAGCGATCCTTATGTTGTTGTGAAGCTGGGACCTCAGGTAAGGCTCCTTCCTTTGATTCGAATTCTTTCCGGTTTTGTTGATGATTTTGATTGTTTAGTGTTTTTGATGCAGAGATTGAAGACTCGTGTGATAAAAAGAGATGTAAATCCGGAGTGGAATGAGGATTTGACTCTTTCGATTTCTGATCCTAATGCTTGTATTAAGCTGGTCAGTCCTGTTCTCTTTATCTTTGCTTTCATTTGGCCTTTGTTAGAGTATCTGTTAGGCAACATTCTTGACTTTGATAACTACAATTCAATTTAATAAGTTGATTGTTGCTGAACTTATTAGTTTGATTGTGATTTCTCCTTATTTTTGGTGATGAGAAAGACCAAAACCTTGGAACCAAATCATGAAAATACATTCAAAATTGAAAGGCATTTGAAATGTGAATCCAAACTAAAGAACCAGGGCTCACATAGGCTTCAAGCTCCTTGGGGAGCAGATCAAACCATTGTTGTAGAATCAGGACCATTGTCTTGTTCTGAGATTTGTGGAAAATATTGCATATTGACAGGTAGTGTATGACCATGACACATTCACCAAAGATGACCTAATGGGAGATGCAGAATTCAGCATCGGTAAGTTTGTGGAAGCTATAAGGATGAGCTATCAAAGCGTCCCGAATGGCACAATTGTCACTAGAATTCAGCCGGACAAAGACAACTGCCTATCTCAGGAGAGCTGTATCGTGTGGTATGACGGTCGGGTTGTCCAAGATCTCTTCCTCCGGCTGCAGAATGTCGAATGTGGAGAGGTTGAGCTTCAACTAAATTGGATTTCTCTTCCTGGTGTCAGGGGATTGTAAATTTTCAGAAATTGCTTCTCTTGCCGCCTTTGCACAGCTTGTAACCTGCCCAACCCAGATAATGTGTGTTTTACGGTAGGGTTGGCTTGAGCATTCCATATGATATGTATGAGTACAAACTAACCTTGAATCTAAATTGCTCTACTGTCAATCTTTATTTGGTTGGTGTTTCGGCTATATATGTATAGGCATGAATAAGTTTTGATTAATGAAAACATGGATTTAATTTTAATCTACAATCATCTCATTCGTTTCTCGTCCAGGACCTAATTATTGGAAAAAACACTTGTAGTGAAATGATGATAAGTAATGTTCCAAACATGGCTACATGTTCATTTTCAAGAGATTTTTTCGAAAGTAATTTAATATAAAGTTATTTAAGTTGTAACTTGTTCATTGAAACCTTTTTATCCTTTTTTTTTTTTTTTTTTTTCTAAAATTTTAGTTTGTGATAAATATAAATCCAGATAAAATCATTTTTTAAGATACCGAAATAGAAGTTAATATAGGATTGTTTAAAATCCATTTACCAACTGTCCTTGAATTTTGAATATTCAAAATTTTGAAAAATAAATAAATTTAAGTAGAATTCTGAATATTCAGAATTTTAAAAAACAAATAAATTTAAGTATTTATTTCGATATCAAATAAGTTCTTAACAAGTATAACTTACCATGAAAGTTTCACATTTTCACATAGGCATTTTTGTGGGCTTGTAAATTTAATAAATGATAAATTCGGAAAATTATATTCTTCGGTTATAAAATTAAAAGAGAAGACAATGAAATGAAAAAAAAAACATGCAGACGTTGTAAACGGTGAAGTGCTATTCGCATTGGCTTCCACCATTATGGCTGCGTTTTATTAGCGTTTAGCGTTTTGCACCGCGTTTAACTTATTTTTAAGCGTTTAAAATAATGGATAGCGTTTAGCGTTTTAACTAGTGTTTTTAATAAATATTGTTTGGTAAACTAACGTTTTAATTATCTAATAATGTTTAAATGACGTAAAAGAACATGATATAAAAAAGATAATTATTTTTAAATTTAAAATATGATTTTAGAATGAAATTAATTTTTGTTTTCAATAAATAACAAAAAAAATAAATAATACATTTGTAATAATCAACTTTTTTTTTTGTGTCTTTATAAGAAATATATTTAATTTATTAAAATAAAAAATAAAATAATTAATTAAAAAGTAATTATCATAAAATAATTTGATAAAAAGAGAAATTAATTTGAAATAAATATGGATAAGGATAATTTTGGAAGAGTAAGTTCAAACTCTCTGATTAAAACTCTAAACGTTACTCTCAGCAACGTTTTAAAAACTCTGTGAAAAACTGAGGAGAAGATTATAAGATGAAGACCAAATACAGATTTTTAACGCTTTTAGAGTTTTGACTGATTCAAAACACTAGACTCTGTGAAAAACGCTAGTACCAAACATAGCCCATGTCATGTAATCTATAAATGTTACTGTGTCAATGCGCAATTATTTTACGTATATATAAAAAACTGTGAAAGCGGATGGTTGTACTGAATCAATTAAAAAAAAAAAGTATCTCACCTTCGAATTACTATTTTTTCCTGGGAAGATTCCCAAAAAACCACCGCAGATTTGGTCTATTAGCCAAAATACCTCATCTGTTTCGTTTTTGCCAAAAACCCTCCTTTTGTATTTATGGCCAAGTTACTGTTCATCCGTCAGTGATGAATAGAGAGATATTTTCGTATTTTATATTTTTATTTTAAAAAATAAAATTTAAAAATTTAATATTCTAAAAAATATATTTTTTTTTCTTCTTTTTTATCTTTTTTTTTCCTTATTTTTGTTTTTCTTGTTTTTTTTTTTAAATTTTTTCCTTATTATTTTTTCTTCTATTTTTTAAATTTAAAAATTAAAAAAAGGAAAAATTAAAAATATTTTATTTTAAAAATATAAAAAAAAAACTTTTCAAAATTAAATTTTATTTTCTTCCTTCTTTTTAAAAAGGGGGAAAAAAAGAAGCGAGGACAAAAAAAAGAAAATTATTTTTTTTATAAATTTTTTAATTTTTTATATTTTTTTTAAATTTTTAATAAATTTTTTTATAATTGTTTATAATTTTTTTTAAGTTTTTTATAAATTTTTTTTAATTAAAATAGAAAATTATAAAAATGCCCATCGGTTACTGTTCATCACTGACGGATGAACAGTAACTTGGATGGAAAAACACAAAAAGAGGTTTTTTGGCAAAAAACGAAACAGATAAGGTTTTTTGGCTAATAGACCAAACTCGCGGTGGTTTTTTGGGGAATCTCCCTTTTTCCTGTGTAGTCATTTAAGTGTTATATATATAAAAAAGGTGTGAGAGCTAGTATCCCGCTAGATAGACGGGCGTAGAGATGCGGACACCCACGAACAGATGATTTAACAGAATATATATA
This sequence comes from Cardiospermum halicacabum, assembly GCA_031304145.1. Taxonomy (NCBI): domain Eukaryota; kingdom Viridiplantae; phylum Streptophyta; class Magnoliopsida; order Sapindales; family Sapindaceae; genus Cardiospermum; species Cardiospermum halicacabum. The sequence continues at coordinate 10,400,081 of CM062393.1, forward strand.
TATATATATATATATATATATTCAAAACTAAAAAGAATATCAATCTGTTTAATGAAAGAAATATTTTTGAAATATAAACTAATGTACAGCGGTACATTATTCAAAAACTATTTCTAAACCAACTAAATATAAAATCTGGAAACATATTGATTAAAATTTGGTTTACAATTGAAATAGTAAAATATAACAAAAAAATCTAATACAAAATGTGAGGTGAAGTAAATCTGAAAGTTAATATCATAACTGATGCATTAAGTGATATGTATGTATCTTTACTACTCTCCACTTGACTATTCGAACTCAGCATTTTCTGTCTGATCAAGAAAATTAACATACAAAACAAAAATGAAGAGACAACAGGCCAGACTATCGAATGTCTGGTTAGTAAGCCAATGCCCAATATCCATACACACAATGCGTCATGTGTCTTAGATTAACAATTAATCATGAACACACAAAAATGCAACTTACCTAATATACTAGATGCATAAAACAAAAGCAAATAGAGAAGTACAATGGAATCATATAGCTCTGAATTGAGCTAAAGCTACCCAAGTTCATTATTGAGTAGTAAGTAGGTCCTCTACCTCTTAAAGTGTCTAAACAGATCGATTTTACCTTGAAAAGGCTCTTAACTTAAAATGACCATAACTTATTCGTTTTAAGTCTGAATCATGCTTATAATACCTTTTCGGAAAAAGAATTTGAAAAGGAAGAAGTTTAAAATAAAATTCAAAATGGAAGGGTGCTTGGCGATAGCTTTGGAGATAGGTAAAGGTAGTGTCAGGTTATGGCGATGCTGATTGGTGATAACTACATAATGTGAAGACTTCTGACGATGGTGCTTGGCGTTACTTGAAAACTGAGGAAACTGTCACCTGAATTCCGGCAAGACTATTTGGTGATACTTATCAAAGGAATATGGTACCGTTATAACTTGGCGAGGCAATTTAGAGAATTTCAATGGCTGGTTCAAGGTTTCGCCTATATCTTGGCGAAGGTATTAGGTGAAGGAAGTTTGAAGCCTTGGGTGACGTCTAACCCTTAGCGATAGATATTTGGCGAAGGATCAAATGTTTAGGAGGTATCGCTTACACTAAGGCGATGGACACTGGCGATAGGAATAAGGTGTCGCAATTTTCTACTTAGCTTGGTAATGAACTTGGCGAGGTTGTTAAGTTTAGAAATAGGTTTCGCCTAACTTCTACTTAGCTTGGTAATGGAGTTAGGCGATGGTTGGTTGATTACTCTAAGTCTAATTCCTTTTAACTTCAGCTTTTAAAGTCTTCTTCAAATTAATCAGCTAGGCAACAACCTAGTCTAAAGGCAATATATTAACACAATAACAACAAGCATTGCAATTCAGATTCATCAATACAAACATAATAGTTCATCAGGTTCACATACTAAAGATTACTTGTCCAGAATGCATCAAATATCTAAATACACAGTTTTATAGGCTCAGATTATATTAGATTTACAGAGAATGACAGATATATGCTAGAGTATATCAGATTAGCATGCAAATTGCCGAGCTTAACAGATGATGCCAGATTATAAACTCTGAATGTATCAGTTTCAAAGTGCATCATTATATGCCAGAATGTCTCAAATTATTATTTTAATGTCCATCCTTAGTTTAATAATGAAATCAGGAACAAAAACAAAAGGTGAACATAGCTCTAGAAAATATATCAGAGACCCCAGACAGATTGAGCAAAACTTCTAACAAATGGATCAAATATCCTAGAAAGTGATGTTATCACATCTAGAAGGCATTCAAGACCTGTATGTTTTCACGTATTGATGTATACATCTAATCCCTATAGCATGTCAGTCTTGTCGCTATCTTACCGCGGATATGGCTTTATTTTTCAGATTAAACAGATTATAGTTTCAACATTTAATAGATTCTATAACAGTTCAGATATCAACCATTTAGCAGTAAGTTGAACAGCATAATCAAAAGTAACATTCCTACATAGACTACAGATTTATATTTCATTATACTTTTAGGTTAAAACCATATTAATGTAGAAGAGAACAGACAATAACATACATAAGTGAGGGCTTAAACATGGCTACTACCTCTAATGTTAATCCAACCATAGGACTACTCCGGTTGGTGATCACCAACTCCGTCGCCCATACCACGAACAAACCAAAATCAATAACAGACTCAAACAACATTAGAAATTCGAAGGTTAGGGTTTACAACTTGTGGACAGAAAGGATATTGAAGAGTAGACCCAAGAACAGACGTTGATCTCTGAGTTTAGGGAATCGATTAACTCAAAGCATGAATCCACAATTTTACCTTCAAAACTCAATGTCAAGACTTGAAGAGTAGCTCAATAGTACTTTTGGACAGTCAAAGCTCTAATTAAACAGTGTCGAATAGAACAGTAAATGAATGAAACAATGCTAGCAAGTATCTGTGTTTGAGTTTTTTTTTCTGAGAGAAAAGAGTGGAATAATGGTTCTAGCGGCTATATATTTCTTTAGGGTATTAGCCTAGGTTTCACCAGTATTGGAAAATTTCAAGTAAGCATACTAAAGTTCCTTTATTTCAAAACATTACCCTATTTCAAAAATATTTACAAAATCAGACAAATAACAAAATAAATTTAATTTAGCCCCAGTTAGTGGATGACATAAGGAAAGGTGTGTTGATGTGGGCACCAATTAGAAGCCTCAGTTTCCCATTTATCATATCCAGTTGATTTTGATACGTTATATGTCGTTTACTTTCATCAATTTATCTTATAAATTACTTTCAATTCTTCTTTTCATCTACCCTATTCTATTTTTATATTTATAACACGTTATCAGCACGAGTATGCTCTGTGATTGCCACTAAGTCGAATCTTCCAGATCAGAAAGTGTGTCTAGTAATGATATTCTTGATTCCGAATATACGATCTGAAAATTTTGAAATTGTACTATTCACTTGAAGGTGAATGAGTACATTATATGGAAATCTAATATTTTTTTATCACTAGATATAGATTGTATGGAATTTCAACCACTAATAGTTCACAGAGAAAACTATCTGAGATGGATAATTGAATGCAATAAAAAACTAGTATCAAATAATCTACTTGAAACTGTGCGTAAAAAAATAAAGAAAGTGAACAACAAAGGAATAAATCTCTGATTCTAGTAATAACTCATCTGTATGAAGAATTATAAGAAAAATATGTAAATATGACAGATCCAGAAGATTTATGTGAAGAATTAAAATTTAGATTTAACATGCAATAAAATCCAATATATAGTCAAATTTCAAATGTTCCCTTGAAGAGGAACATCCATTTGGAAAACATCGATTTGGAGAATATCCATTAGGAAGATACGAGAATTCTAGAGCAATAAGATACATGTTATAGGTGTGATTCCACAACATGTCATTTTAAAATTTATCGCACTCCCAGATTAGATGAGTGAAGATTATTAGAATAGATATATAATATAGAACGGGATGTAATTTTAATTTTTGAATTGTAAATATTTGTAAATAGTGAATGTTATAAAAACGTAATATATTTTTGTCCAATTAGTATTATATTTTTCTATTTCCAAAAGTTGTGGATTTAATTAAAGAAATACTTGAAGATATTTGTTTAGCCAATATTGCTACAACCCATACGATCTTTAGAGATCCAAAATGTTTTTGGAATGAATTAAAATTCAATTGAAAGTAAACATTATATAAGATCCCAGAATAATGGAATCAGTTAAGAAAATGCCCCCAAAGTGATAATTAATATCCAGAAGTGGAGATAATCTAGCTAGAGTGGTTGAGATAATTCCCAGAGGTGAATTGAAAAATACTGTGAAAGTGTTAAAACAATGTCTTGAGATTATTTGAAGGGAAATTTTTTTTATAGGCCATAAAAAGTTTACTATACAATTATAGAGCACTTTTGAAAAGTTTGCAAAACTAAAGTTTGATTTTCACTCTATAGGCCATTCACAGACTGTGACCGTAATTCACAAACTGTGAGCATAATTCATAGAATCTGTGAATTGTAAAAATTCAGGGGTATGTTGGGAAACTTGGCTTATGGAGTGAAAACTAAACTTTTAAAAGCCTGTTTTTGTATATTTTTAAAAACAGGTCTATAATTGTATTTTGAACTTTAAAAAGTCCATTTTTTTTAGAATTTTCACTTATTTGAATTATTAACTTCAATTCATCAGAAGTGATTTAAAATGCTAAATTTATTTTCAGAAAATGAATTATAATCAGAAATCATCTAAGAGATAATTTGCAAATGACTATCGTAGGTCCTGCAGATCTATAGTTAATTCTAAACTCCAGATATAATTGCTAAACTAAAATCATTTTGCCTGAAGTTTGTGATGAATGGAACAATTTGAGATTTTTAAGATTTTAAAAGCGGGAGTGAATATAACTCTACAATATATCTTATTTTTAACAAATTAAAAAATGTGTGGAGAAATAAAAACTAATTATGAAAAGTTAGTGAAAAATTTTACCATTTCTATTTTGACCGGTTGATTTCTAAGTGTACTTATTCTTATGGATGACCATATTAGCCACTTTTATCTCAACCGCTACAGTAATGTTAGTTTGGAATCCAAAATCATCACATAATATGGACAATCAGAGTCTAAAAAAATAAAGTTCGAATAGGATTCATCAGTAGCACTATCAAAACGGACTGTTTAGATCCACCTGATATGGCCCACAATGCTCGTGGGCATTTACAAGTTTGAGCCCACGAAAGCCCATATTTTGCAAATATGAAAACTATGTTCAGGGGCGACAAGCCTATTTTTATTTTTTAATTTAGGGTTAATATATCAATGGGTACCTGATGTTGACTACATTTTTCACCTAGACACTCTAAGTTTTCAATGTTTCAATTAGACCCTTTATGTTGGCTTAAACAAATCAGTTGGACCCTTCTCGCTGATGTGGAAAAACGATTCAAGAGGGTTTGAAGATGGGCGCATGAGTTGTTTTATGCTGACTTAGCTATTAATCTGGTTTACTTAACTGGTTTATACATCCGGTTAATTTATTTATAACATAAATCGAAAATCTCTAAATCATTTGTATCTCATTTTCTTCTTTTCGCATTTCTAAACCAAATTTATGATGGAAGAAGATTTGTAGTCCATCTTGCGTCATTGTAAGAAGAGTAGTGTACTGAGAGTCTCATGGACAAAGGCGAATCCAGGACGAAGGTTTCTATCATGTTCACTTGATCGAGTGAGTAGTTGGTTTTGCTATCGTAATCATTTGCTTCATCTATCCACGAGATTTACGAAAAAACCAATAACTCTGACAAGTAAACACAAACCATTAACAAATACCAGAAATCTAACATTCACTCTCCAACTTCAAGAAGTCTTCACTTTTAGTCTCCTGGCTACGCAAAAAGGATTCAATGTTATGATTCAACTTTCAGCTTAGAGAATGTCAACCATTGATTTACTAATAACAATTGTTGGCAACACTAATTCAAAATCCTAGATGTATCATCGATGAAAAATCATTCTCAACTCGCTCTCGTTATGGTGGTCGATGAATAATCAAATGACTTTGGTTAACCCTAATTTTGGACCTAACCCCTTTCAAGTTGTTGCACACATGGTGCCACGTGTTCGATTTTTTTAATATATTTTTTGTACATGTCAGTGGAAGTGTGGATCACGCACAGGACCGTGATTTTGTAATCAACGAGAAGGGTCCAACTGACTCGTTTAAGCCAACATGAAATGTCTAGTTGAAACCTAAAAAACTTGAGTGTCTAAGTGAAAAATGTAGCCAACATCATGTACTCATTTGTATATTAACCCTTTAGTTTATGTAAATATACATCATATATAATTATATATATATATATTATTTTTATAATTTTTGTACAAATTATTCCGGAGTTCCCAGCAATTGTCTTAAATTATGTGAATCGAATTTCAAAAGTCGCGGTTTATATATATATATATATATATATATATATATGAGAATATGTAAAATTAGACTTTATAATATATATATATATAAGAATATGTAAAATTAGACTTTATAATTTTTTTTTCTTAATTTTAAATCAATCTTAAAATTTTTGCACTTTAGATTTTTTATAAAAAAAAATTGCAAAACTAAACTTTTGAAGGAAAAATTGCAAAAATAAACTTCCTGATGGACTGGGAAACATCTAACGGGAAATGAGCTTTCTGGTGAATTGGGAAGTATAAGACCGGGAAGCATAAAAAATATAACAGTTTTCCGGTGCAGAAAGCAAAACACCAGGAAATAGTTATATTTGGCTGCTTCCCGGTGTATTTTTGCTTCCCGATCTGATTCACCCGGAAAGCAAATCAAAACTAGAAAGCATGAGTATTATTATCAGTTTAATAATATTATTATTATTATTTTGCAAAATTATAAAATTTTAATGTTGATCTAGAAATTTAATTTTCTAAGGCATAAGGGTCTTAGAAGCCCCCGAACTTAACTATATTTTTCAAGTTAACCTTTCAACTTCACATAGGGTCAATTTAGGCCATGAACTTTCAATTTTTGTATCAAGTAAACTTTTTTTTTTTTTTTTTTTTACTGATGTAGAGAGTTTAATTGACATTTTAAAATTAACATATTTTGCTGTCAGATCAGCCTCCATGTCAGTAAAAGAACTTAATTGACCTATCATTTAAAAATTTAGAGACTAAATTAACCATTCGTAAAGTTTGAAGACTAACTTAAAAAATATAATAATTTTAAGGACTCATAACACCTTATGCAATTTTTTTATTAAAGTCCAAAACTACAACGTGTACATATTTATTTATTGTTATCCCAGCTTAAAAAAAGTTCGGTTAAGGGTTGCGCGCGAATCAATGACAAATTTTCACAGCGCTATTCAGTCGAGCAGGCCTAGGGTTTATGAAGCGGTTCAGTTCAAAGCCCGCCAAAACAATCAAAATCGAAACATAAACATGAAATCAACTTGGCGACCTCTTCTTCTCGAAAGGAGGAATGGAACCCGAACCCTGGGAGATTCTAGACCTTGATCTCGACCATCAAGAGGACTCTATTCTCGTCCCATGTAAACGCAAGAACCCATCAACTACTCTTTCTCTCCCCTCCACCCAAACCAACAAAACCCTTAAAACCTGCTCTGTCACTCCTCAGTCTCACCCGACCCGAGTAGTTCCAGGCCCCGCTGGAGCTGTTCAGTTGGCCATGCACCGGAAGACATTCTGCGAAGACCCAATTCCCACTCAGGAGTACATAAGGAGAGCGGTGGAGGACCCGGCTCATGAAGACGAAGACTTCTCTCGCTCTCCCTGGCTTCTCGCTGTCGACTTTGTTCGTCGTGCAGGTGACCCATTTCTTTATTTCTCCTTCGCTTTAGGTCAATTGTTGTTTATGATTACCAATGCTTTTTGCTTTTTAGGTTTGGTGGGTAGTGACGGTGTGGCGATTGGAACACCTTTGAGTCTTATCAAGTCTGGGATCAAAGACTCCAGAATTAATCAGGTGGGTAATGTGATTTTTATAGTGTGTTTGTTTCAGATTTGTTTTGAATTTTAGTGAGATTGATTTGTGATGTTTGTGTTGTGTGTCTTTACTTTGCTTAGGTTATTGCAATCGTCAAATCTAGTTCCCCAAATGGCCTTGGGGATTTGATGGTGACTCTGAAGGTGAACTTTCGGACTCCATGTTGATTGATTTGTTTGCTTTTCTTTTGAGCATCGATCAAGATATCTCTACATGGTGTTTGATTTTTATATGTTTATTGATTTCTCCGAAGATTAATAAGGTTTCCCTAATGTTGGTTTGATATTTGACTTCAGGATCCTACTGGGACGATTGATGCTAGCATTCATCGACGAGTTCTTATGGAGGGAGAATTCAGCAAAGATTTATCCATTGGTGCGGTGCTCATACTGCAGAAGGTCGGTTGTTATCAGATTAAAATTCTAAGTTCTGCTTCTAGTGGTGCATTTTTATTCAATGGCCTTTGTACTGGAGAGTTGATTGATTGATAGAAGTGTTATTGTTTTCACAGGTTGCAGTGTTTTCTCCTTCTCGATGCAGACGTTATCTTAATATAACACTAGACAACATAATCAAGGTATGGATTGTTTTGTTTAACACTCATTCAGGGTCATGGTTAGTAGTGGTTTACACAGCTCCATAACTGTGATGGTGTCAGTTTTCAAGTTGATAGTATGGTTATCCATGGTATAATCGTGAACTGAAATCTGTTACTTCAGGTGAATAGTAATATATTATGTTGGGTGATTGCGAATGCAGTTTATTTGCATATTGGTACTATTACTTGTGTTAATGTGTTTGGTGTAAACAGGGAACTGCTCAACCTGTAATACAAACCTGCAATACAAAATGTTGGGTATGAAATGAAACCAAGCTTAATAATTTAAAATAACATACATTTACCAAAGGTCCTCTCAGCTATGCTTTGAATATAGAACGAGAAGAACTGCTACCATTTGTGGGAAGTTATTAATACATTGGCTATCATACAATCAGCCACTTAATTATGTATTATGAAAGTAGAATTCGATTGGTTCTCTCCATTGTGCATGCCATGATAAATTGAATAAAATGCATTCACTGTGTTGCATTAAGATTTTGTTCTACTTAACATGTTACACTAAAAGTGCCATTGTTTTATCATTCTGGCATATGAGATTGCAAGTACACTGCATTTAGATTCCTAAATCTCCAAATTCAAAATCACTTGCTGTTCCAGTCTTAATCGAGACAAATCATTTTGTAATCCTCCAAATACATTTATGCCCTTTCTGTTGCAGGTCATATCTAAGGACTGTGAAACACCATTAGAACTGAACCATAGCAGTTTAACGGACAAACATGCTGCTGCCCCAGGTGTGTTGATACCGCCAATCCTAGCTGCATATTTTTAATGTTCCTGCCTGTGTTTTGAAATATTAGATATTCGATTTAATATTGGCAACAATTTTATTTATTAGTTCTTTTAACTCTGTTTCTTGATGCCCTTCTTATTACTACAGAAACTGGCGAGAAGTCTCCATCGCCCCCTAAGATGACTCAACCCTCACAAGGAAGAACTGAAGGAATCTTGAATAGTCTTAGACAAAATGCTAATGCAAGACAGACTGTACCTACTGATACACAAATAGAATTACCAAATCCAAGCAGTTCATTTGGTGCAGGAGGCAGCAGAAGCCAACCTTTTCATTTAGAAAAGGAAGTTTCGATGGTAAGGGATGCTGCTGATGAACATACAAATGGAACTCCAGCTAAGGAAATCAGCAGTGATGAAGAGATTTTGCTGGAGGAGCCAGGAAACAGAAGTCTATCTGGTAAAATCCAGTTCAGTAATACCACACAAAACATGGATGTTGGTGACGCAACCTATCGTCTTGAAAACAAGAATTTAAATGGATATGAGAAGCAGAAGCAGCAGCAGCTATTAGCTTCAAAAGGTCCACCTCCTGAGTGGACAGATGAACAGTTGGATGAGCTTCTCGCTTTTGATGATATCTAAAATGGCTTCTCATATTGGAGTATGTTTTTGGTGTACAGGGGCTTGTAAATGAACTACTTCCCTATACGAGATATCCAATTTTGCTCATATGATATCAGAGTTTTCTATTTCTCAAGTTGCTTTATTATTAACCTTCGCGATGATGAAAGTTTTATCGGTTTATATCAACTGTTACCTCAATTTTACCATACTAATCTCGAGAGATGTACAAATACCCTTGAATCGGAATGTCAGGAATACATTTAGCTGGAGTTATAACAACACTGAATGACGTAAATTCATCATTTATTACTTCAATCTACGAAATGATTTAAAGATACTTGAATATTTGTGTAAAACAAAGCTAGGCAAAAAATCAGCCCCACCAAAAGAAACATGCCCTAAACCTCTGAAATCATTCACGTAAAGCCTCATTTAAAGATGTAATTGCAACCCAAATGTGTCCTAGAAGGGGTTGAAAAAAGAAACAAAATTGCACTATATTACAAATTTAGTAACAATACCTAATGCGCTTAATAATGTCGGTTCTAATTACCTCTAGAAAGATATGCCTTCTCTTTGCTACAATGGCAGTGGACAAAAGAATACTGTAGAACGTGAGACTGTATGGCAATCTACTTTCCCAATGGTCCTCGGACAAAAGCTATCAGCTGGCATGGAGATGAGAATCAAATCTGAGATCGTTACCACATAACTGGAATACAGTTCCTCCCATCTATCCGAACATCTTCCTTAACCTATTAGCGGACTCGGATGCTCTTTTGTTGGTTGGCTCCAGCACCAGTGCATATGAAAAATCTACATGGATAAAATAGAAATAATGGTTTCTAGTCCAGCAGTTCAATGTAAGAAAATAGATGCTCAGACAGAAGTATGGTAAGAGACTCACCTTCAATTGCTTCCTTATAATAACCAAGCATCTCCCTTGCTGTGCCTCTTCGCAGATATGCTTTCACATTCTGATAAATAATGACAAATTGTATAAGTGAAGAGTGAATATAAGACTACATGATATTTAGCACATGAATGCTAGATGTTTCATACAAACAAATCAGTTGACCAAAAAAAAAAAAAAAAAAGAAAAGAAGTTACCTTCTTGTCTAGGTTAATGGCCTTGGAACAATCAGCATCAGCTTGAATGAAACTGGATCGGACACAAGTATTTTCAACATCACTCCTTTTGAGGTAATTTGGATAATAACATAATGAAATCATAACAGTACCTTCCCTGCTCAAGATGTGCAGCAGCCCTGTTACTGTAGTAGGTTGCATTATTTCCACTGAGCTTGATAGCCTCTGTATAATAGTTGATAGCTTTTTGCCATTGTTTTACTTTGTATGCTTGGTTACCCTAAACCATTTCAAATTGAAGTACATGTAAGAACTAATGATGAAGCAGAGAACACAAAGAAGGATCGCTTATACCATATTAGCCTAAGGATATAAAACAAGTATTGGAAATAAAACTAGTAGTGCTTTCTATGCTTTGATGTCCATTATGAAACTCATCCATGAAATAATGTGTTAAGAAAACCATGCTACTTTTCACATTCAAAAAAGGCAGAAGAGCACAAAGGGAAAGGAACACTACACGAGTTGAAACTTCTATTCAGCCATCTAAAAACACAACAGTAGTCCAATGATGAGCTGTTGGCAGCAATACTAAATAACAGAACACTGCCAAAATGGGGATACAGTATAGTCCACAGCATAAATATATGGCAGCAATACACCGTAAATCAACAGACAATGGGGATACAGTATAATAGGCAATAAAAATCATTGTGGAGCAAAACAGGTTCACAGAATGATAAATATGCATCAGCAGAGACAAATGGGTAACCTACCTTCTCTTTGGCCATCTCAGCAGATTCTTCCTGGCTGACAATGTTACTTGAAGGTTTGGACGAAGTGATAGCAGTAGCCTGCTCTTGCAGAGATGCATACATACTATTTACAGTGTCCAACAAGAAACGATCACCTCCATGCCTGGCTATGAATGACACTGAAACTGGACACCTGTCATGCTGTCCAATTGGTACAGTGACCTGAAACATCAGAAAGTCAAAAGTTATATTAATGGTTGATTATGAGTTATCTTGTTAAAAAGAGAGTATAAACGTTTTACTGTTATCAAATAATGTTTTATTTTCATAATTATGAATTGACCTTAATTATGCCAAAACTCCACAGTAATTTTTGATTTGACTATCAAGAAAATATAAAAACTGTAGATCACCTAGCAGTGCCCCTACAAGTGTATAGAGGTCAAAGCACAAGAGAATATATACCTGACAGCAGCCTGATATACTAGCAATACTCAGTAGACTAAATGCACAAGTCTGATAATCCTCTGAAAATAGTTCCTTAGCACCAAGCTTAGGAGGAAGATATCCAGTGGTAGGGAGTACAAGTAATCCATCATCCTAAACATAAGATCAAACTCAAGCATGAGCAGTTGCAAGCATCAGATACACAGGTCTTCTAGTAGTCAAAGAAAAAATATATAATTGGACCACATGACAGAAATCAAGTTTTGGACAATCAATATCTTACACTATATTACCCAAAAGTGAATGGCAATCTGGGGGTTTTATATAAGATATGCACAGAAAGAGACCAACTTTTAAAGTAGTGAAATTTTTTCTTTAGTCTCATTTAGAGATGAGTTCTTGTTGCTCATGTTGTTTATCTCCCTCTCAAATAACCAGCAAAATAAGACTTGATAACTTTCAATTTCTTGTGATTCGAAAAGAATCCATCTAAGTATTGAAAATACTAGATTAAGAAAATAATTTAAATTAAAATAAAAAAATAAAAAATAAATAAAAATAAATAAAAAAAATCGTATCCACATGTATGACTGGGACGTATATTAAGGTGGATAGATGGATGACTATGTACAGATGACCACATATTAAATGAAACTATTTCGCATAAGATTAGGGTAGCACCATTAGGAGGAGTGCGAGAAGGTTGATAAAGATGGTATGGACTTTTGCATCAATATAGACCTTTTGAGGTTTCGGTCCATTCATAAGAGGATTATATGTACTATGTAGTCAGGCATGACTTTCTAACATTTAGTACTAATATTTATTTAAAGACAACAAAGTTGAATCAACCTCAATTGAATTGAATTGGTGTAAAGGTTTGTATTTGTCGTTTCCAAGGTGGTGTTTGTTTTTCCAACAAATAAGACCCATAGTAAATGTTTTGCACTAAGACAAAAGAAGATATATAAAGACGTCTTAAAAATAGAAGTATTAATATACAGCATTAAAAAGAGAAAATAAAGAAAAAGGCCAGGCATTCTGCATCCAAAAGCACAATTAACATAATAAATGAGCAATAATTGCTGAACATGCACAAAGACGATACTTCCACTGAATGTGTTACCTTCAAAAGGGAGTTGATAGCTAACCGCATCTCATTCCTGATAGACTTGCAATTTTCTAGTTCAGAATCATTCATTTCTTGTGCTTCACTAATTTGTTCCGTGATAGCAGAATCCAAGGTGGGCTTCACTGAGTTAAGCCACTCTTCATGATTATGTTTGAATTCATGTCTGCAGCAAAAGGAGATAGATAAACATCAATACCAAGGGAGACATTAAGGAAGAAAAAAAAAAACAAAATGTTTCTATACTAATACTACTCACAAAAACATCTAGCAAATATTGGAGAGTTACAAGCACAACTATAGAATTTGACAGAAAACAAGAAAAAGACGATACATAGCCTTATTGCACGGACATAAAACACATTTCATTACAAAAGTAGAGAAACTTTACTAATTAACAGCTCGGATATTGAACCATTAACCAAATTTGTATATCCACATGGATCGGCGAAGCAATATATTTCACAAATAGCCAAAAATCATATCTAAGTTTAAATTATGAGAGTTCAAACACCAACACAAAAACAAACTCACGATAATTGCCTCACCCAATATTTTGTTAAATATTCGGCAGAACATTGCATTCTAAAAACTTAGTACCAAACTTAGCACTAAGCAGTGTAGAATAATATATTCATCTCTACACCAAATATACTAATTAAGTTAATCACAAAATTTCAGCTAGTGAACTGAATGTCTTTGTTGTAGTCATGTTATGATCATATATGGATATAGTGAATACTGTAGAAAAAATCTTAAATGAAAGAGCATTGTTTTGATACTCTTTACAGCATGCATGTGAACAAAGTCATACAAAATAAACAAATCAAGAAAAATTAAATAATCCACATGAAAGAGTGTTGTCTTGAACAATTTAAAGAAATATTTCATTTTTCAAATCAAGCAAATAGTAACTGATTTAGGATCTCAAAAGGAAACGGCAGAACAGATTTGTACATAAATCTAAGTGGCAAGCAATAATATACCTAGGATCGCTAGCATGACAGCTGCTACAAATGAAAGTTGATAGCAATCACAAGACACAAATAAAATTAGAGATTTTAAATTGTAATGTATAATGTAGGAGCTAACTACCTTTGTAGAAGCCGCATAACACTTGCAAGCATCCTCACTGATGAAGTATTAAGTTCACCATTAGCTCTATGAAATCCTTTCAAGCTAGGAACTTTAGAAATAAGGTAATTTCCAAGATTTTCATGCTTCAACACTTGTCCTGAAGAAGTTAATAGATAAATAATCAGAAAATAATTTTAAAAAATAAATAAAAAAAATAATAATAATTCAGTAAAGAGAGTAGATACAAATAGAGAGAAAAATTATGTGAAAAAATACTTTTGATCAAGATCCAAGTACTTACTCCCAAAAAGTTTCTCAGTTGACTTAATCACCACCTGATCAAGCTTGTCAATAGGAATCTTTGAGAGTTCGAAACAATCATCGGCTATTAGAATTTGTCGAGGATTACGTTGAGCAGAAAAAGGAAGTTGCATAAGGACATGCCCAACACGGCGTAGAATATTAGGATCCTTGGCAAACCACCCTACAGCAATGATTTCAAATGTGAAAAAGTGCTGGTAATATAGACATCAAATTACTAACAGTAAAACATAATAATAAATACAAATGGCAAAACAGTTGTATACATACATATATATATATATATATATATATATGTATACAGTAACAGTTGCGCAAGAATTGTGCAGCCAACTTAAGGTAGAACTGTTGTTATTAAAATATAAAAAGTTAAAATTTAAGCACCAAGGTCAGAAGCCTATTTAGACCACTGTACCCAGTCATATTTTTGTCTCAATTTTTTTTCTCCCTTCAGAAGGGATTGGTGTAAATTTAACCACACATAAATGGTCATTTTGTATTGCATCTGAGATTCATTATGGAAGGCCACTGCATACAAAGTGAGAATGAAATCATATATCTATTTTAGATGAATGGATTAAGTTATTCATGACTATGCTTATCTTGTATTACTCTAAACTGAATCTGCTATATGGTAATCCCTTACACAGTGTGTCCCAAGTAACTATTAAGAGTTGAACAACAGAACAATTCAGCCTTAAACTTTTGCCCTAACTAACAATTATAATAAAAGAGTAATAAAACTATCCGCAGTATACTTACTCCTAATTAATTGCTCTTTTCTGGAATCACGATATCATATTTTAAGAACCCCAGAACAATAAAGAGCTCCTTATGAGAAAAAGAAATAAATAATGACAAAAAATCTAGATACGGGTAGATGCAAAATTAAAGAAAAATTAAGAATTTCACTCGACACATTACAATGTAATGGTAACGATATCCTTTTCACATTACAAAAGCATATGAAATTGCCCTGAGACATACCAACAGTGTCAAGACTTGTCGAAACAGGAATGATTCCCATATGAGGTACAGCACCATGAGAGGGTCGAAATCCCATGATTCCACAATATGCAGCTGGAACCCTCACACCACCGATAGTATCAACGCCTGACATAAATGTACACCATAGTCACTCCACGGAAGTAAATTCACGTATTAAAACTAATGAAATTAAATGAGAAAGTCTATGAAATGTCTATAACATACATGAACAACAAAAAAACATAAATCCACTGATTTAGAACAGTAGCAAATTATGCAACTAGCTGTTAGACTACATAGCAAAACTGAAATAAACATGCATTAGAGAAATTCATAACATGTAATCTAGAACAGTGAGAGAGTATGATTGGGTTAACCATTAACTGTCAAACAATTCAACCATTGTCAAAGGCCATAGCTCACTTTGTTACCTAAAAAGATACTAGTACAAACAAATTTAACTGCACATCACATTAGTACACTCCGCTTTTATCAAATTGACAACAAACATGCAGGGCATATGAATAATAATTTATCAAAGATTAGAGCAGCGCACCCAAAGAGAAGTCAACAAGCTTTGCTGCTACAGCCACAGCAGCACCACTAGAAGATCCACCAGGTACTCTTGAATGCTCAGCAGGATTAGTCGGCGTATCATAATGCTTATTAGTCCCATTGATGCTGATAGTGAACAAAAAAGTTTTAAAAAAATAATAAAAAATAACTGACCGTAAGAAACACATCAAAAACGCAAAATCTAAACATACATATGAAACCCCGCATAAAGGAAACTGGGAGTGCATGTACCTCATTCAATAAGAATATATAATTGGATGCTATAGAAAATACACACCTGAAAGCGAGTTCATCCACCACAGCCTTCCCAACGCAAGTGGCACCTCCTTGAACAAGTGTAGAAACTACATGTGCAGTTCGAGAAGCTGCCTCATGAGTCCTTGCCCAGTCTGGATGTCCAAAACCAGTCACATACCCTTCAATATCAAACCTGGAAAACCATAAAAATAATCAAACACCTATCAATTTAAAGAATCTGAAAACAAATAGCAACGCCCAAACAAATAAACCCTCGCAACGGAAGCCAAAACAAACAGGTTATCACAAAACAACCATATATCAAAATCCAACAGTTGTCGAGTTGAGAGGAAGATTCTTACTGATCTGAGACAGCGAAAGTGAGCGAGGTGAGCGGGTGAGGAGCCTTGGGAGGAAGAGGCTGAGGCGGAGGAAGAAGTTGAAGCCTCTCAATAAAAGCCCCAAAGTCCTGTCTGATGCTCTTCTTAAGCTTTTTGGTCATTAGAAGAATACCAGCTATGCCCAAACCAAGTAGAACCCATAAATTTGCAGCGTTCGAAGAAGCCATCTCTTTTGTAAAGACAAAATACAGAATCCAGAGAACGTAGCAGAAGATTATGAATAAATAGAAAGATATAAGAGAAGAGAGCAGAGAGTTGGAGTTGGGAGGACCAAAACCTAGGAGGTGGAGGTGGAGGTGGAGGAGAGTGCTGTGAAGGTGATGAGGTTTTGGAAATGGGTAGATTTTCTTGGCGGACGGCTGTTGTGGTGTATAGTTATATAATCTCTGCCTTATTATTATTAATTAATCTAATATCAATCCTCCCTTAATTTTATTACTATTTTTCTTCTCAATGAAATGATGGACGTAATAATTTTTATTTTTTTTATGAATTAAATTAATAAACCATTTAAGAAATTAATTTTTAATAAAAAATTATATAAAATAATTCTAATAAAATTTAAAATTTTAAAAATAATTCAAATTAATTTTATTATATTTTTATTTATTTAAATTTTGTTTTTAAAAAATAGTTATTCATAGCTGTAAAGTATTTCTTCACAAATGAGAGAAGAGTTATCTTCAAATTTTTAATGGGTTATTTTTTATAAATAAAAATTTAAAAGATTATTTTTGTGAAATTTTTAAAATTGGATTACGTAGTTTAAATAAAAGTTATAAAATGATAAATATGAAATTCTCTTTTTTAGTTGAGGTTTTAGAAAATAATAAAAACATCTTTTTGTGATTTTTTTTTTTCATAAAACCTCATTAAAAAAAAATCATAAAGTCGAAAAATGAGGATTATATTAATTATTTTATATTTTTTAAATTTTTTAATTTTCGAAAGTTTATAAATTTAAAATGAAATTTGGTTGATTTATTAACTTAATATGAAAATTTGGAAGACTTATTTTTAGTAATTTTTTTTAATAATTATTGATATTTAAAATATCATGACGACATGAACTTTCCAGGTATTATTGTTTGTTATATGTGCATGGTTCGAGTCGTGACAGGAGTAGAATAAATACTAACTATAATGTCCGATTTGTTGGGCCTAGAATTTTTAAATTTTTTTTGGGTAATTTAGAATTTTGGTCAAATTTTATTGTTGTTTTCCTAAGGTAGTTGTCGTTTCAAGGGGAATAAACAGTGCTACGGATTTCGGTCTTTGGATCTTATTGTGTGGCTTCGGCCTAATTGATTTCGTTTCATTATCGGTACTAGATTAAGGGCAATCAACTTAATAAACCAGTAATTTGTTATACTTTGGATGATTGGTTATTGTCCTACATAAACTTGTTTAGTAAATTATAATGTTAGTTACCGAATTGTAAATTTGATTGACCTTATATTGAATAAATGCAGTCAAACCATTAAATTAGTCAACTTGCGAATTCGTTTATGTTGTGCTCTTCAATAATTATTATTGTTTAATTTGAACTTGTTAGACTTATAGGTTGTTCGACTACTAAATAGTGAACTTGGTTTATGATAATTTATTGTTATGAACTTGTTGGCCTTGTTAGGTTGTTAGACTTGTTTGAATGCCTCTTGAACGGAATTGAAACATATCATGAATGCTCTGTTGATCGAAGAAAAATGTAACTAGAACGTTTACAATAATTAATGATTGAATAAATCTTGGTGACTTATATTTGTGTATGTTTAATGTATTGTACTTGATATATGGATGTATGAGTTGATTGTTATTGTGTTATAAAGTATCATAATATCATATTTCTTGATGGTGAATCCATGATTGATAGGATATGTGTGTCTTTGACTTGAATGAAAGGGAGTGGATTTAAAGATATCCACTATAAAATTGCATCGTGTGATCGCATTGCACTATAGAAGCTATATGTTAGGGAAGAGCATACGTGTGTGATTGTTTTGGGACATGGGTGCGAACCAGACGTAAGTCTGACCTTTCTTTATTTTCCTTTTTTCTTTTCCTACATGTGTGAATGCACATGTAGATTGACAAGTACGATCGAGTAGAGCACGAAGGTTTTCTCATATTATCGACACATCTTCATGATCACGACACCTTTAGTTTTTAATTGTATTCTCATTTAACTTTGAAATCATGTAAAACTTTTATATTGAATTGTAAATGTTCATTGATGGGCCTTCATTGAAATTTATACTTGCATTGTATTATTTATTTACAAAAAAAGTTATTTACACTTCCGCATATATAAAGTCGCATAGTGTTTGAGTTAAGTATTGGAAATTTATTTCATCAACGAACTATTGAAATACCTTTGGTAAATTATTTTCATTATTTATTTCAACCAATTTTGTATTGGATTGTATTGAATGCATACTGTTAATGTAGCGCTCCGGCCAACGTCCCGCAGCTCTGCCATGGTAGGGGTTGGGAGTTACATAACATGAACGGAAATCCCAATATGGCTTGATGCGGAAAACATGATACATTCTTGCCGACATATATCTAATCCCTAGGCATATGTTACATAACAGGACGCACAGTCTATTCTCATTAGAGTAGGAAAACAACATTTATATACATATTGGCTAATAGGCTAATGGACCAGGGTTTTTTTAGGAAAACTTTTATTATTTCTAAAATAACCCCAAAACCATACTTTAAATTAAAAACCAATAGTTTTAAATAAAATTTCATATTTTCTAAATTAAATTATTTTAAATAAAAATTAGTTTGAAATCAGTTCTGAGGGATCATTTCAATTTAAGACTTCTAAATTCTGGTTTTGAAATTACCATTTTACCCTCCGGACATAATTTTCAAAAGTAACCATTTCAACTCAATTAAGACTTTCGGTTTTCACTCAAATAATTTTTAAAAATTCAAAAAACATTAGAAATGATATTTTTAGTTTCAAAATCATATCAGGTCAAATTTAAATAATTTAATAAATGATTTCGAAACGGTTCAACTTCTAGGCCGGGGTTGCGGACGTTACATGTTAGAACTTCAGTCCATATTGTGTTGGGACTTTGATCCATTTTGGAACTTCAGTTCATATTAGGATAATGGTCCATATTGAATCCTGAATTCTATTTTATAGTTTGTTTATGGACTATGGTAAATGAAAATGAACATAATTGTGTTGATGTTCTCCATTGATGATATCTATGATGAAAATTAATATTGATACTTAGACTCAAATATAATTATGATATTAAACTTGGTATGATCATTGATGATGGTCTTGGATATCCATGATGAAATTAGTTATGTTATGAATCTTGACATTGAAATTGTTCTTGATTGATCATTATATGAAATAATAAAATGCTTGGAATGCGTTGGTTATGGTCTAATAATGATATGTAGATGAATGGTAAAGAATACAAGCCTTCGGTTGTTAAAATTCTAAAATCTGTCTTAATGTCAAGTTGTTCCAACTAGCTTATCAAATAGGTCCCTTATTTGGTGTTCCATAACCGAATGAGACATTGGTCGATTGATTTTCATGAATTTGTTGTTTGAAATTCATAGTTGATATGTTTAAAATTTGATTGCATTTTGAATTAGTTTAATTACATTTCGAAACTAAGAAAATGAACGACATACTTGTGCACTGGAATTATTCTAATATCTGGATTTCAAACACCTATACAGCTTGCTTAGCGACTTTCTAGTCGTCAAGCTAGTCACTTAGAAGGAAGAATGACAAAACTTCAGGCTATACGACTTGGCTAGGCGACATGCATGTGGCCGAACTAGTCGACTGAAATGTAGAAATCCAAATTTTTCAACCCAAATGGCATGCTTGGCGACTTATTAGTCGCCTAACTCCTCAATTTTCAAATAAATAAAACTGAACGATTGGGCTTGGCGACTTACTAATCGCCCAAGGCTTGTTTTGTTCAAACATTGACCTTTTGACTTCTAGTTCCAAAAGTGTCCCTTAAGTCACCATAATACCCATAGTAATAAATTATACTAATAGACATATGTGAGTTGACTCGAAATATGAGAATTGTTTATAGTCGTTACTTGCGGAATAAGTAACATTTTTCATGCATCAATACATAACTTTATATGGTGCTATTGATTGATATGAACTTATTGATTAATTTTTTTTTATGCTTGTATGTATCGATTGGTAGAATTGAATGATTGATTGACTTCTATGATGCTAGTGGACCCTAATGTTTCCTTAGAATTGCATTGTCCCGTTACTTGCTCCTTAAGTTAGTAGCATTCTTATATTTATTTATCAGGGCACGAAATACAAACTAGTCATCGATATCCTTATCCTTTTTATTTGTTTATTTATTCTTTGTGCCTGACTAATAATTAGGGGATGTAAGTGAGTCGAGCTACTCACGAGTTATTCGAGATCGACTCGATAAATACTCGAGATCGACTCGCTGTTCACGAGTTCGAGTCGAGCTCGAGTCGAGCTTTTTCCTGAAACGAGTCGAGTTCGAGCTCTATATTACTCGACTCGTAAGGCTCGCGAGCCTTATCGAGCTCTACTGTAGTAACACCAATGAGTCGAGTCGAGCTCGAGTATGTCTAAATCAAGTCAAGAATAAATATATAAAATTAAAAAAATTATTAATAAAAAATAAACGAGCTTTAACGAGTCGAGTTCGAGTAGTTCAATTGTCATTCGAGCTCGAGTTCGAACTTAATATAATCTTTCACGAGTCGAGTTTGGGTATACTCGAGCTCGACTCGACTCGTTTACACCCCTACTAATAATCCAGGTAATTGAGCGATTTTTTGAAGGATGTGAATTCCCTTCAAGTTATCATTTTTTCACATGCATGTCATTTTATTCCTATTGGTATATTTTCATTCTACCTTGAGAAATTTTATAAATTATTTTATATTCATTAACTCATCAAACCTGAGTAATTATATGGCTAAGGTTATGTTCATGTTAGTATGATGGATAATTGAACTGAGGATGTACATAACACTCTTTTTTATTGACATATATTGTAACTTGATATTGTTATTGATGAGATATTAAATATTAAAATTAAGATCTAAATTGTTTATTGACTATTACTTATTGAATCAAATTGGCGATTATTATTGTATTATTGACGTGGCGATTATTATTGCATTGTTGACGTTGTATGATTGACGTAGCGATTATTATTGCATTGTTGACGTGGCATTCAGGCCTGCTTCTTGAGTCCTATCGAGTAAGGGACAGATTATTATTGCATTGTATTGTTCACGTGGCATTCAGGCCTGCTTCTCGAGTCCTATCGATTAAGGGACACTAAAATTACACGTTAACCATTTTATAACTTATTTTTAAACTATATTATTTTAAAACTATATTATTTACCAATACCAACCATTTTATAACTTATTTTTAAATTATATTATTTTAAAACTATATTATTTACCAATACCAACGAAGATGCTAGCTCGAAACTCGTCAACTCAAACATGAAAATAAGTAATTATTTTTCCTTCTAATTCTGCGTACATACTTAAGCCCATATTAATTTGAGTGGATTTGAATATCGGGTTGCCTGCAACCGACACCGGAATGACACCACCTATGTCTGAAGGTACGAGAGAGGCTCAATTTGAACTGAGATGGGTAAAGATCAATTCTATAAGAACCGATCCCATCTGCCATGAAGTGGACATATACCCCAAATATTATTCCCAACATGAATGCCTTGTTCGACATAATGAAAATTCCTTTTGCAGTTCTGTAGTAAAATTCTTTCAGGAATGCCAAAACTCCGGTATCTAAAATTCACATTTTGGAGAAGAAGTCCAATATGGCAGTTTATAACCGCTGTACATTCATTATACAAATCTTTTATTCATTGAACAATGAATAGACATCAGTTGTTCAAACCTACAAAAGCCATAAACTGTACACAGCAGCATTGGACGACAAAAAGATATAACAGTATTCATCCGGAACAAAATTGAAGTATAATTATCATTTGAATGTATACTGTATACAATCAGAATCAGCATCGAATGGTTCTTTATATTTTCGTTTTTATTGCCTTAAAAAATATAATCATTAATTACCAAAATGAACCCGGAAAAAAACAAAAAGGAAACTTAGAGAGATTGTTTCTGTGAAGTTAAGCCATGAGCCAAAAGAATACTGAAACTTAGCTCTCAGACTCAGTTTGTCCTATTATTCTTTGAGCCTTGAAGATTCACCTACCACGTTCTCCATTCTAGTGTACCACTCTCCTATGCGTGTGTTCTCCACCATGTCTCTACCAGACTTCAGATAACGGATTGGTTTCAACACTCCAAATACAGCAAGATCTGCGAGGTTTGGCTTAGAACCCCCTGATACGACACAAGTATGAAGACATATATAATATTCAGAAGAGTGCCTTCTCAGAGTTTAAAAACTAGTATGTGTATATGGATTTATCTTTTCTTCTTTTTATTTTTTTATTTAAAAAGTACTTCTACTGTGGATAACTTATGTATATCAAATTCAAATGTAAGATAGAAGAGAAAAGTTAGAAAACCTACCCAGGAACTCCCGACCATTTAAAGCATCCACCCATGTTTCTGCTGCCTCATACAGGGCAGCACGCTCATCAGTGATGTTATATTTCCTTTTCAGTTTCTTCGACACAAAATACATAGCCGCAGCTCCAGCATATTTTGCTGAAAATTTTTCTGTGAAGCTAAAATTCCCTGCATTTCACTTGAGATTCACATGAGGGCTCCAAACAATTTCACTTATTTTTTAAAAAAGAAAAAGTAATCAGTGGCTAGCACCAACAGATAAACAAGGACTCGAGCAATTTAATTCTGGTTTCCCACAACAAGAAAACCAAGTAGAACTCAAGGCAGTCTAGAGAATCTCAGCGTGATTTGATGAGTTCAAAGCAAAATCATATGATATGAACATGAGATCTATCAAAAGAAAAGTTGCTGAGTTAGCTGATGAAAATATGGAAATCACTCTATACCAACAGGCGCATATTTATGGCATACATTTATGGTTTGGTTAAATTTTTGACTTCTGGATTCAACCCCTCTGACGATTTTCAACAAAGATGATGTGGTACAAAAATATTTATCTTTATGATATGTTCAAAGTCGTAGAATACAATCAAGATTGTAAAGCACTCCACACATGATAACTCAATGCTGCAAAAAGTATGAATTAATTCTCTCTTATTATTGGTAGAGAACAGAGAGAAAACAAATGCCGACAGCAAATGTAACCATCTAGCAAACTAACAATGCATGCCTAGTTAAATTATTTAAATTTTCAAATGAGCAAAAACCAATAACTTTTTATCAATTTGTAAAATAGAATACCAAACCCACCCCAACTTAAACTTCCAACAGCTGTGAAGCAATGACATTTGATAATATATGTGGTACCAAAATAATCTAATTGCTAGAAAAGTTCCACTAATGATCTTACCGTTACTTGTGATATACTCGAAGGATTCAAGAGCCTCCGAAGGATTCCGATAGATGTTTGGAGACAAAATGTGCACCAAGTGATTATCCACCCACCTACACAAAATGAAGCCATAACCAAATAGATACATATAGGGGATAGTGTCATGACAAAAACTTGAACATGATCAAGTACCTAGAGTTTGACACGCTATTAAACTCTCCTTAACCCTAAAGCATGAGAAATCAAACAAACTGCAAAACCTTGACACACTTAGGGACCTAAAAGAGTAATTTATTTCTAATCAAATAAGATTATGCTGTGATGAGGGGGCAGGAGAGAGACACACAAAGAAAAGAAGGCTACAAGCAAACTCAAGATTGCAACTTCAACAAATCCTTAAGAACAACTTCAACAAATCCTTAAGAACTACTTCAGAAGTATCAATATAATGCAAGATTCTCATTTCAACTATGCTGAAGATACAAGCTTATTTGTTTGGTTTCTACTAGAGGAATAATCACTTGCAAACTCTTTATAGTAGCCTACGGTTATATCCCTATTGGAAAGCACTGGGATCTTGAAAGTCTATATACCAAATTTTCATATTAGAAAATACAACGTACCCACGCCATTTTTTCTCTTCATCATCATCATCATCCAATTTTGGGTTGGCCTTTCTCTCTGGGATGATCTCATTGCCCAATTTATCAATTATAGCTGCAAACATACTACTGACCACTTCAACATAAATATAAAGATACAGAAGAGACAGAATACTTAGGAAAATTGTATCATATAAAATCAAAATCTGAACCAATAATTCAAGTTCAATATAATCATCAACACATACCTGACGAATCCACTAGTTGCTTGCCATCTACCACTAATATAGGCACCTTTTTGTAATCAGACCACTTGATTTCTTTTTTACTAAGTGGATTAACTTCAACAACTTTGTAAGGTATATCATAATAGTCCAAGAATGCTGAAATTGCAAAAGGAAAATTACTTACATTATGAATTCCACATCAAAAACTTTACAGCTAACAAAAAGATAAAACGCGGCCGTCACACTAGATCATTCCCTATGGCTGGACACAATTACGAATGATGATGATAAACTGCATGTCACACTAGATCATTCCCTATGGCTGGACACAATTACGAATGATGATAAACTGCATTAGAATATAACTGACCAAATCGTTGAAACATTAAGCATTTCATCAAACCTAACTAAACCCTAATCTGCCTGAGAGAAAAATCAACAAATTAGTTGAAAGCAGATTATGAAAATACTCTAACAGCAATTAAACGATAAGAATAAATGCATCACGATAAATCTGAGCTACATAAACCTAAAATGCGAATTGGATATGCAAATTCGTTTACCTTTAACTTTGTTGCAGAACGGGCATGCCTCGAACTGGTAGAGCACAACATCTTTGGGAACCAAATCCGGTGGCAGCGCCTGCTTGGCCTGAACTTCTTGGTAGGAGAGAGACGCGACAGCACCAATCGAAGCTAGAGCTGCGGCGACGGCAGGCGCTGCAGCGGTAGAGGACCAGAACCGGCGGGCGCTCGAGCTAGAAGAGGTGGTTGTAGTAAGGAAGCGTTGGTGGATGGGGGCGATAACGGTGGTTCTAAGGAGCATGGAGGAAGCAAGCGAGGAAGCTCGTCTCATTGTCAAATTCATGATCGCGGAAGAGATAGAAATCGATCTGCGCGAGCGTGGAGGAAACGCGGAACTCGGAGAGGGTTTAAGTCGGTTTTATTCAGATCTCTCTAGCAGGGTTTTTGAGGTTTTTTATTAAATAATGTTATTATCGGTGTAATTAATTTGCAGACAGAATTGCAATCCAATCCCAATATTCTAACAAATTATTAAATTGCACCCATTATATAATCTATGATCTAGGAATTAATGTCGTGTGCTGTCCATTCGCCTTTCATTTATTTCTAGACCTCTAATACACTTATTGTTCTAATAATCAATTTATCACTGTTTTAGGGATCTTGGTGTAATTCTCCTAAGTTCGTTGTAAAGAAGACGCTTACCCTACACAAAACTTCATCGCTTCACTCCACTTCTCTTCCTCTACACTCAACTAAATCAGCTGTTCCAACGAACTGATGTCGTCCTCCAGACTACTACTACTCGGCTCCTCGTTCCGTACGCATACACTCCTCCCTTGTCGACCTCCCTTTACCTCCAAACTCCCGCCTCTCTCAATCCTATCATCTCGCCTTTACTGTTCCTCCGCCGCAGTCGCCGCCGTTTCCGAAACAAACAGGGACAAGCCTACCGCTATTTCTTCGCACCATCCCTGGCTGGAGTGGGTTTCCTTCGTCGACCGTTTGAAAGCAAAAGGTTACTTCGATGGCGATAATGTGGCAAGTGATGTTATGAGCAGTGAGATTAGTTCAAACCTTGTTTACAAGGACATCAACTTAGTCAAAGACGCCTCTCTCTCTTTCGCTCGCGACCGCTACGACATCTTCAAGTATACATTATATTTCTGTTCTCTTTTGTATTGATTAATTTCGAAGGTCAATTGCGTGTTTACTTGAATTTTTGTTTGTTGTATTTCCATTAAATGAAGGTCGTTGTCTATGGAAGATATGCAAAACTTGGTGGGAAAAGGATGCCCTAATCTTTTCCGAAAAGCTGTCAACTCTGCAAAAAGGTTGAGAGCTCACCTTCGGCTAGATGAAGGAGACGTATGTTAATTTTACATTGTAGAGATTTTATTAACTTTCAATTCTGGTATTTATTATTTTTTTTCAAACATTTTTTCTTATAGTGCCAAGTTTGGATTGCAGGTATGTAGTGCTTGCAATTTAAGAGGTTCTTGTGATAGGGCTTATGTTACATTAAAGGAAAATGAAGCTGCTGCCCGAACTGTGGATATAATGAGGATATTGTTGTTCTACACTCTGGATCCACTTGTTGTGGATGGAGAGGAGAATGAGAAACCTCCTGGTCGGGAGACTGTTGATACTTCTGCAAGGAAGCTGTTAACAGAGTTGATGAAATTAAGTGAGACTGAGCCTGACCCTTCACTTCCAAAGCCTGCTGTAAAAGCCAAAAAGCAGGAAACTGTAAATGTGGGTGGTAATGACGAAATGCGGAATGTTGAAATGAAAAGAGGCGATTGGATTTGTCCCAAGTAAGTTGTGGTCATAGCTCTTTCGTTTATTTATTTTTGTTTTGAAGTTGAATAGTGTTGATTAATTTTAAGGTGGTATTGCTGGTTTTCATTTGCCTTAGGAGTAGCTCTTTAGATATTATGAGGTTTTCATTTAATTTTTTTTTTTTCTTATATCCAAAATGAATAAGCGGTAATATTTAGAAATTTGTCTCGTTAGGTCTTGGTAGTATTATCATTTTGATTCAATTTGCTGCAATTGAGCTGCTTTTATACTCAGATCCACTTAACAACCATTGGTACACTAGAATGTTTATGCTGTCTGGTTGGAGTCTTTGGGTCAATATTTTGTGGAAAAGATCAAATGTGGAGGTATGGCTTAAAACCTTCAGAGATGGCACTTAGTTTTAAAAAAAGATCAATTATGACTATTTTTAATAGTTTAATATTGTGATATTGAGCTTTTGAAACCAGAAAATGAGTTTAGATATCTGTGCTTTGGTTTTTTTATAATTAGATAGTGAATAAAAACAAATTATTATAATTATTTGTATATTAAAATTTTTTTCACACTTTTGCAGGTGCAATTTTATGAACTTTGCTAAAAATAAAAAATGTCGACAATGCACTGAAGCTGGTCCTAGAGACGTTGAGGGTGAAATTGGAATGAAGCAAGGAGATTGGATCTGCTCTTCGTAAGTTGCCTTTCTCTCCGCAATCTTACATGTTGTGTTCTCTATAACCATTCCGCTCTATGTCGAATTTTTCTATATGACCACATGGGGCACAAAAACAGTTCATGATAATTATTTGTATATTTACTTTCTTTCACACTTTTGCAGATGCAATTTTATGAACTTTGCTAGAAATAAAACCTGCCGACAATGCAATCAAGGTGCCCCTAAAATCGTTGGGGGTGAAACTGAAATGAAGCAAGGAGACTGGATGTGCTCTTCGTAAGTTACCCATCTGTCCTCAACCTTACAAATTGTGTTCTATAACAATTATCTGTATGCTCTAGGGTGAATGAGCAGATCTTGGTAACTAGAAATCAATTGACGTTCATGATTATATGGGTGTAATATGTACTTATCTATTTGAGATTCAGTGACAAGGGTGTTACTACAAACTTTTTTAAAATAGTTTTAAAATGTAGGAACTACTCTTAGTGCTCTGCATATTTTTGTCAATGATGTTTATAGGTCACAGAGTAGTTTGGTCACCAAGGAAATTTGCTTCCTTCCACATGACCGACTAACCCTTAACCTCACATATGCAAACAATTGTTGGTGGCTTTCAGAAGTAAAAAGAAACAAAGAAATAATATTCAAGTTAAAAAGCTTGAACATAGATTCGCTCATTCCTGCTTCCACAGATAATACTCTAGCAATAACTATGTTTCAACTTTGATATTATTGATGTCTTTCATCTAATGAGTTCATCTTTTTTTCTTGCTCCTTACTGGAATGCTTTGTTGCAATTGCAGATGCAATTTCATGAATTTTGCCAGAAATATCCGGTGCCTGAAGTGCAGAGCAGATGGGCCCAAGAGGATCGACAAGGTTGTTGTAGAGATGAAGAAAGGTGACTGGAACTGTGATCAGTAAGTACCTATACCTTTTTCTAAAATTATTTTCTTTAATTTTTGTGGAAAACTAATCTCTAGTAGTATTTCCTCTACTTTTATATGTCAACATTTTGGCAGAAAAGCCATGTTAAGTCATTGTAAAAAATGAGATAAAGTTCACCCATTAGTAGCACTCGGATGTTTGTCATCTTGTTTGTCTCGTAAACTGTTAATCCTGGTGTGAAGTTCTCCGTTTGTTGGTTCATCAATATATACTCAAATATACTCTCAATAGTTGGATCTCTACGCAGATGTGGGTTTATGAATTTTTCTAGCAACAAGAGATGTCGGCGATGTTCTGAACAACGAAAAAGACAGCTTAATCCAGGAGAGTGGGAATGCCCTTCGTGAGTCTCTCCCACTTGTCCTCAGGCTGATTTTTTTTTCCTTACAAAGCTCTATTGATGTGATTTGTTAATCTTGTCCACCGCTTATTCCGTAGGTGTGATTTCTTAAACTTCCGGAGGAACAGTACCTGTCTGAAATGTAACTGTGAACGCCCAGAAGCAGCAATATAGTCATGTGGGTCGAATGATTATAGCCAAATTCAGTATGGATTGGAAAAAAAGAATGTTATTCTCAGGTCTCATTAAGGACATCTGATATGGTAGCTAAAGTTGACAGATGAAAATTTATGTTATCCAATTTATGGGTATGTATAGTGTACCAGTAGGAATTGAAGCTTGACAGAGCTTCTAAAGTTTTGCATTTTGATTATTAGTATTTTGTGTCGATTTGGTTGGTCCTGAGCGATCCAGCGTATCTGGAAATTTTGTGACTCTGTAATAGTATGCAACACATTGGATATTGGATGAATATTTTGATTTTTTATATTCAATATAATTAATAATTTAAATTAATTGAAATGATTTTAAAATAATATTTTATATTTAAATTTTAATATTTAAGTCTATATAAATTATAAAAAAAATATAATTATAATATTATAATATCAATTTGTAATTAAATTATATAAATTTATATCAAATATATAAATTTTTAATACAGTCAAACCCCTCTATAATTGCCATTCTCTATAGTAGCAATTTACTATAACAGCTAAATTTTTTTCAGAACCGATTTTTTTAATGTTATTTTAATTCTCTATAACAACAATTTGCCTATAACAGCAACCGCCGTAATTTGAATAGAACACCCTATATAAAACTCATCTTCTATAATGGCCTACTCAAATATAATATATTACTTTTTAAATAAAATGATATAAAAATATATAATATATTATTTTTAAATAAAATGATAATAAAAATTAAAAATTTAAATAACTATTGTAATTAACTTCAACAAATAAAAGATTTTTTTTTAATGTTTAATAACTAAAAATATGAAGAAAACGATTGCATAAGTAATGATAATCAATATGATTGAATTTAAAAGGCTTCATAATTATAAATAACTAATAAAAATAATTTGAAACATCAAAACTTAGATCATCTGCAGCGCTAGTCTCTGGAGGAGTCTCTCGTCTGACAAAAGAGAAACTCTGCATGATCTCTTGGCATTGGATTGCCTTCAAATTCAAAGGAAGACAATTGACTACCTTTTATTGGAAGCTTGGACCAAAATCTTCGTTAATTCAAGCGTTATATTACCAGTAAGAGATTGGAATCTTTCAAACAAATTATCATCATAAACTTTTTCCATTATATTTGAATAAATTTAACTTTAAAAATATTCTAAATTATGCATATTTTATTCAGTGTTTATTTTAAAAAAAAAATATTATTATAAATTAATAATAGTCAAGTAAGATCTATGACCTTCATATGGCCGTTATATGCGAATAACAGTCATTCACTATAACAGCCAAAAAATTGTCAGACAAATAGTGTCGTTATAGAGAGGTTTGACTGTATTATTATTTTATTTTTTATTATAAATTTTTAATTTATACTATAATTTATTTATATTAATAGTGAATAATAGAGGAATTTTATTTAAAAAAATATGATTTATGATGGAGCCGAATTCCTCTAGGACTTCGAACCCCTCAAGGTTGGGGCTATGATCTTTAACTGTCGTCTCCGAAAATTTCGTGATCCATTCTTTGGATGTTTTTTCTTGTTTATATAGGATTCCTATACGCTCCAGGAAATCCTAACTAACTTTCTAGCTGGAACACCGAGATTCGCGGATACCAAATTTTTGCTCCAGCTCAGCCTTCTAGAAGATTTATCCTGTTTCGGCCGAAACTCTAAAAATTTCCTTCGGCTGAAACCCTTTAGAAGTGTTTTCTTTGTTAGTCTCGGCCGAAAATGTGTTAGATCATGTGGACTTGTTTTCCATTTATCTGGAGGATATGTTTTCCATTTATTTGGAGGATATGTTTCGGCCGAAATATACGAGGCTTTATGGGTCCAACCTTACAAGAGGGCCAGTTTCGGCCGAAATGGCCCAACCTTACAAGAGGGCCAGCTTCGGCCGAAATTATAGGAGAATTGACTTTCGGCCGAAAACATGGAGGGAATTTGGAAACCATCACCTTTCATATTGCGGCCGCAAGCCTCAGAGTGTCGTAGTATCCATCAGTAACTCCCCCCACTCCTGGATTTATTGAGACTTAATAAAATCAGGAGTTGTTGAGAATTTCGGCCACAAGATCAGTCTTATTGAGAATTTCGACCACAAAATCAATCGACCGAAAACATATCATTATTCAAGGTTTCTTTTGGAGGGAAAATTTAGATGACGTCACTTTTAACCTAACCATGGTTAATTTCTGGGAAAATGTGCCGTCTTCTTTAAGGAGACCTTTTGGTTTTTCAAAACTCATTCTCAAACAGAGCATCTCACTCTTCAACTTCTCTCTCTACTGGAAATCTATTCCAGGCATCACCGACACTGAAGACCAGGTGAGTTACCATTTCCAACACCGGATTTCAAACCGCCGTCAGTTGCTGATTCTTTCCCATCTATTTTCAGACCCATCCAAGCCACATTCCGGCGTGTGTTGAAACCTCTCCCTTCGCTGTTCTTCACCTTCAAGAAACCAAGTAAGTAAAAAACTTCTTCCTTCCTTTATTTGATCCATTATGTTTTAAGAAGTTACATGTTTTTGTGTTTATCTTGTACGTCATTCTGACTTCTGAATTGAATAAAACTTTTCGGCCGCAACTCCCTAGACTTCATAATTTTGACTACCCATACCATTAAACCGTCTGCGGCCGAATTTAATCCAACTTCGGCCGAACTTACTAGTTACTGACCATTTAAAGTAGAGCCTTTTATACCCCCAAAAATAGCGGCCGCAACAATGTTCGATCGCATCTGAGATCGATCGAAAAGAAGTACATCGATCACACTATTGCACACTTCTATTAACTTTACTAACAATGATCTTTTTGGGTTCAAGAGCCATATGGAAAACTCAAACCGTAGTCAATCAAGGAGAAGAATTTTGCGATCGAACGAAGCCGTTTTAGGACTACCCATTCAACCTCTAGATAGGGAATGCAGCCCTAGCGGTCGTAGTGTCAGAACAACCTCCAGTTCTAGTTCAAGTTCCTCAGAGAACAGACAATCGGCCGAAGAAATGGGAGTAACACTAGCGAGTTCAGAGCCTCACAGCCGATTGCCATTTGGGATGGCAGAAACAAGGATTGTCTCCCGGCCGCAGGGCCAAGGCATCCCATTAATCAACCTTGAAAATCCCCAATTACATCTTCGAGATATCGACCGAAGTATCAGACCCTGTACATCACTATGTAGCCACACTCGGACGAATCTGACCGAAGCTTCCCTTAGACTGATGAGGATAAAATACGACATTTCTGTATATATGGATAACAGCAATATTAAATACCCTACAATACTCTTTGTCCTTCTAGCAACTCACCCTAAATCAGAAATTTTAATGAAATAGTCCCACCACACAACATTAACTATGCAAATAATCAAGCTGCTATTAAGTATTTGTCCAAATACATGTCATAGGCAAATTAAAAACCTGTCTAAGTGACGACGTCGAATTAGCTTTGCCGGCCGATCACGAACACCCTGGTTTGTTGGTACCTGGGTGGCATTTCTTCTACCTAGATCCCTTAGCGAACGGGGTCCGTTTTCCAATCAAAGGGTTGGAAAAAACAGTATTAGACCACTACGAGATTGCCCCTAGCCAATTATGCCCTGGCGGATGGAAAATACTACTTGCTCTAGATGTTTTGGGTTTAGCTCAGGGGTTACAACCACTCTCCATTAATGACTTCCTACAAAGTTATTTCCTTCGTAAGCATGACTGAGATAGAGGTCGATATAGCATCCGCGTGCGGTCGAAACCGAATGCTCCTATACTAAATTTACCTACCAGAGATAATAAAGTCTAGAAACAATCTTATTTCCTCTCAAGAGGAAATATTGCGGCCGGTAGCACTCCTCTGGTTCCGCAATGGCGGCTCATAGGTATTTTCTATATAACTACATTATTGTTAATCCATGAAACTGACTTGTATATTCCTTTTTTGGCAGATCCAAGTGAGCTAAGTAAGAAGAGGGACTTCGACCGCATACGACAAAGAACAGCACGATTACTTGCGGCCGAAGAAAAAGAACGCCTGTGGAAGAAACTCTCTGATCCCACCAAGCTATACCTTTCTTTCCTCTGGTCGGGCGTAAAATCTCGGATTGAAGGTAGGTCCTATCCTCTACCTAAATCCATATTCAATTGGGCACTTGCAAGAGTTTCAACCGAACAATTGTTTAGACACCGGTTTCTTGACCCCGTTACGCCTTTAGAGCGTGTGGTTGTAGGCGAATCAATGGAGGCCGCAAGGAGGAGAGTGAAAGACATTTCATTCTTGGACTTGGAAGAAAAGATGAGGGACAAACAAAACAAAGGGAGAAAAAACAAGTCCAAGAAGAAGGGTTCGGCCGAAAAGGAACGGGGAAAAGAGCCTGAAATCCGCGAAAACACTACAATAGTGAAATCCCCAAAGCGGTCGAAGAGGCCTCCGGTGGATGACTTGAGCCGATCTATGGAATCCATCTCCTTGATTGATCATCCCGAGACTAGTCTTGAGCTGCTAATGGGGAGCCACCTGAATGCAGATCGTCAAGCTATCTCCAACTGGAATGACGACAGGCTGGTTGAATTTGCGGCCTCTCGAGCACAACAGGTATTTTGAATTACTCATCGCCTCCCCTTTTACTTTCTTCTCTTCCTTCTTTTTTTTTAATTCGTTGTTTCTTGTAGGCTGCATTTGTTGCCTACGAGACCGGCCACAGGCTGCGCTGGGTGCGGAATCAGTACAAGATAGTAAAAGGCGAACTCGTCACTGCGCAGTCGAAATTGGAACAGAGTCAGGACCGTCTCAAAGCTGCGACCAAAAAGGTGGATACCCAGAACTCCACAATTTCGGATCTCAATATCAAGTACAACGATCTCTTGGCCCAGAAGACTGGACTGGAGGATCGCGTGTGCATGCTCGAAGAAGATGTCAAGGTTATGAAGACGGCCACCCACTTGAAGACCAAGCACGATTTGTTGAAGGAGTTTGAACAGCATGGGGGCTCTGAGTGGGATCTCCAAGCAGCGTATAAAGCTTGGGAGGCCTTCATTTCCTGTGATGAGGAGGCCGAAGAAGAGGGGGATGAGGATGAGGAAGTGGGGGACGATATGGAAGGGCCGTCAAACCAGGAAGGAGGAGGAAACGATGAAGTCATTTAGTAACTTCTTTGTTGGATTTGGGCGGCCGATTTTATTATGTAAAGTGTATTTGGCCAATTAGTTTTTGGTTTCTGGCCGTTTATACTCTTTTGGTGCTTGACTGTTATTTTAATTTTTATGCATAATTATGTGAACATTCAAACCGAATTTCAATCGACGATTTACAACCATTAGCAAATCATGCTATTAAACTTGTGTATTTGTATTTAAGATGTTCGTTCAATACAATAGGTAAATGACGACATCGAAGTTGTAATAGTGGGTGCTTTACAATGCACAACTACTGCGCGTCTTAAGAGTTTGCGGCTGCCATATTTGAGCATTATCGAGTTTATTTGAGTCGCGACCATCCTGAAAAGGACGAATGTGTTATATTAAGCGAAGACGTGAAGTTGGGTCATTGAACATTAAAATTGGCCGTGAAAACGTACCGAAAATATAGGTCGATGCTTGCTATGTCCGTTGCCTGACTCGCTGCATGACCTGGGGATTTCAGAAATGTAGTGTTTCAATAGGCAGAAGTGTCTGACGCTTGCTTAGTGGCGATGTTACTGAGGAGGGAACTAAAAAGAAAAAGTACTAAGTCAGTGTGGTACCTTATTAATTGAACAGCTTTAAGTGTGCCGCGTTTCATGGGTTGCCCAATTTCTTTCCTGTGCCATCTGCAAGGAGGTATGCACCCCGGCCAAATTCTTCTACGATAGTGTAGGGCCCTTCCCAGTTTGGTGCAAGTTTTCCGTCCCCTGGTATCTTTCTGTTTTGGAAGACTTTCCTCAGCACATTGTCACCGGGTTTGAACCTGCGTATGCGGGTCTTTTTGGCGTGTGACTGCAATAGGGTTTGCTGGTATGATTCGATACGGACCAAAGCCGCTTCTCTCCTTTCGTCAATAGTGTCCCTGTTCAGCGACAGTAGCTCATCGTTCCATTTTTGGTCGATCATCGATCTGACCGTAGTAATAAGCGTCTCGCTTGGTAACACTGCATCTGTGCCGTAGACCAGTGCGAAGGGCGTGTCGCCTGTTGCTCGTTTAGGTGTACAGCGATAGGCCCAAAGCACCTCGTGAAGTTTATCATCCCATGTCATCTTTACTCTGCCTACCTTCTTTTTTATCATTCCTATGATTGTTTTGTTGGTCGACTCCGCTTGCCCGTTGGACTGTGGGTATCGGGGTGTCGAGCAATGCAGCTTGATAATCCAATTGCTGCAAAATTTTTTGAAGTTCCTGGAACTAAACTGCGTCCCATTGTCTACTACTATCTCCTTTAGGATGCCAAATCTACAGATGATTTGCTGCCAAACAAAAGCCATCATTTCGCGGTCGCTTATGTTTGCTAGTGGGGCTGCCTCCGCCCATTTAGTGAAGTAATCGGTGGCAATAAGTATGTACTCATTTCCATTCGCGGTCTTTGGTAGTTTACCAACTATATCCATCCCCCATCGAGCGAAGGGCCAGGAAGGGAAAAAGGGGTGTAGTTCTTCCGCGGGCAAATGGGTTATGCTCGCGTGTTTTTGGCATTCTGGGCATTTAAGGAGAAAGTTGCGAGCATCAGCCCTCATCGTAGGCCAGTAGTACCCTGCTCGGTGGGCTGCCAGTGCCAAGGATCTAAGGCCGCAGTGTCCTCCAGCGCTGCCGTGGTGCAATTCGCTGAGGAGGTAGGGGATTTCGGGCCTGCTTACGCACCTAAGCAATGGTCCATCAAGGGATCTCCTGTAGAGGACACAGTCTGGATCGCCAGGCAGACCAATCAGTGTATAGCGGGCAGCCTTCGCCTTGATCTTGCGGGCCATTTGTTTGTCGGCAGACAGTTCGTAGTCTTGCATGTAACGTCTAATTGGCGTTCTCCAGTCGCTTTCTTCGATGGAGAATGTTTCAGGTGCGTCTAATTCGTAGTCTTGCATGTAATACGGATGGTGATTGGTACATTGCGGGCACAGCTTCCTTCTGTCGTGGCGCCGAGATTGGCTAGTAAATCTGCCCTGAGATAGCGATCTCGTGGTACCTGGTGGATCGTGAATCGTTCCAGCCCGCCCCGTAGTTGGTCTACGATTTTCAGGTAGGAGATCATTTTGGTGTCTTTTGCTTGATAGTGGCCGCTTACTTAGTTTGCTACTAGCTGGCTGTCACTATGTGCTTCTATGTTCTTTGCGCCCATTTTCATAGCTGACTGCAATCCAAGTATTAGCGCCTCGTACTCTGCTTCGTTGTTGGTCGTCCGCCATTCGCACTTGAATGCCCGTTCTTATATGTCGCCTTCTGGTGTTATAAGCATCATTCCCAGACCGCTGCCTCTCTAGCTGGTGGCTCCGTCTACGAACAGTTTCCATGGTTGTAGCTGGTCGTCCGTTATGCTGTGGACTTTATTTGTCTCTTTTTCGGCCACAGCATACGTGAAGTCGGCTAGGAAGTCGGCCAATGCTTGGGCCTTGACGGCTGATCTGTGGCGGAAAGTAATGTCGTGTTCGCTTAGCTCGACGGCCTATTTTACCATTTTTCCGGATAGCTCCGGCCTGTGAAGGATTGCTCTGATGGGGTGTTCAGTTACAACCACGATGGAGTGCGAATGGAAGTATGGTCTGAGTTTTCTCGCTGCGGTTACGAGGGCTAGGACCAGTTTCTCCATAGGCATGTATCTCTCTTCAGCAGGGAGTAACCCTTTGCTGATATAGTATACTGGTTCGTGCTTTGTCCCTTCAGCCCGGGCCAAAACTGCGCTGATGGCTGTTTCGGAAACGGATAGGTATAATAGCAGTTCCTCTCCATCGAGTGCCTTGGACAGGACCGTCCTGGTTGACAGTTGCTCTTTGATAGACTTTAGCGCCTCTTGGCACGATTGGTCCTATTCAAATGGGACGCCCTTCTTTAGGAGTCGGAAGAAAGGACGACATTTCTCGGACGAGACTGGTATGAACCTGTTCAGTGCTGCTAGGCGACCTATTAGCTTCTGGATGTCCTTTTTTACCTTCGGCTGTCCGATATTTTCTATTGCTCGCACTTGGTCTGGGTCCACTTCTATGCCTCTCTTGGTGACTAGGTAACCTAGGAATTTTCCAGAAGCGACGCCAAATGAACACTTGGAAGGGTTTAGCTTCATGTTGTATCGTTCCAGCACTTGAAATGCCTGTTCTAATTGGTCAAGGTGCTGCTCAGCTTTCAGAGACTTGACCAGCATGTCGTCGATGTATACTTTCATGGTCTTGCCGATATGGTTAACGAACATGCGGTTGACGAGTCTCTGGTACGTGGCCCCTGCATTTTTGAGACCGAAGAGCATCACCTTGTAGCAGTAAGTGCCTCTTTCTGTTATGAACGCCGTCTTTTCGGCGTCAGCAGTGTGCATCACTATTTGGTTGTACCCGCTGAAGGCGTCCATAAAGCTCAGTAATTCGTGCCCGGCTGTCGCGTTGACTATAGTGTCTATGTGGGGCAGAGGGAATGAGTCTTTGGGGCAAGCTTTATTTAGGTAAGTGAAATCTATGCAAACCCTCCACTTGCCGTTCTTTTTGCGCACCACAACGACGTTGGCCAACCAATCTGGGTATTGTACCTCTCGCACTGACCCGATGCTCAGGAGTTTTCCACTTCTTCGTTTATGACTTTGTTGCGGTCGAGCACGAACTTTCGTCTTTTCTGCTTGACAGGCTTATACTTTAGGTCCACGTTCAGCTGATGTGTTATGATGTTCGGGTCAATGCCTGTCATGTCTTCATGGCTCCAGGCGAAGCAGTGACACTTGGTGGATAGGAAGTGGATGAGCTTCTCCCTGGTCGATGCGTCGAGTCTAGAACCGATAAGTACCTTTTTAGTGTTGTCAGATGGGTGGATAGGTACTTCGTCTAATGTGTGCTCCATCTCTTCAGCGTGTGGAACGCTTTGTAATTGCTATGCAGTCATGGGTTGGTGTTTCATTTCGTTTGCGTAGCATGCCCTTGAGGCGGCCTGATCCCCCCTTATCTATTTGATGCCTAATTTGGTTGGAAATTTGATCACTTGATGGTATGTGGAGGGGACAGCTTTCATATCGTGTAGCCATGGGCGGCCTAGTATGGTATTGAAGCTGGAGGGTCATTCCAGCACGCAGAAGCGGGTATACTTGTTGACGCCTTCAGCCCATACTGGTAGTTCGATTTCTCCGATTGTATGTTTCGCCTCCCCACTAAAGCCAATCAGGACCATGGCTTTCCTGGCTATCTTGGATTCTTCCACCTGCATCTCTTTCAATGTGTCCATATAGATGATGTTGACCGAGGAACCATTGTCAACTAGAATCCTCTTTATGAGGCAATTCGTTATCCCTAACGAGATGACCAGGGCGTCGTGGTGTGGGTTGAGGACATCAATGTTTTCTTTGAAGTTGAAGGTGACTTCTAGTTCATCTTCGATTGAAACTGTTGCTTCGGCCCTTCCGGTGACGTTGTGTACACGACCATACTACTCTTCGCGGCTGAGTATGTGGTTCCACATTTGAATGATCCGCCCATGATTACGTGGACTGTGCGCACCATCTAGGGCTCTTGTTGCTCTTGTGGTGGTTGGTTGCCGGTTTGCGCATTGGTTTTTGCTAGAAACCTTCTGAGGTGCCCCTGCTGCAGTAGGCGATTCACTTCGTATTTGAGTGCTACGCAATCGGCTGTGATGTGGCCGAAGTCATCGTGAAAAGCGCATTGTTTCGTCACATCTCTTTTCTTGGGGTCGGACCGCAACTTCCCCGGCCATCTAACGGTACGGCCGAGTTTGCCAAGCTCATGCATGAGTTGTTCTGTGGAGATGGTGAGGTCGTTCCTCGGCGGTTGTGGTCGTGCCTCAGCCTGTACCGCGTTGGTTTGATTAGCATCGTGCCTAGGCAACGGTGCGCGGTCGTATGGCGTATAGCGTTGGCGATTGCGGTCTCTGTTTCTGTTGTCTGGTTTCGGTGTATGTGTAAAGTGCCGGCTGATGGATGGTTCACGTGGGACCCATCTATCATCCTCTTCCCATCTGGCTTGGGCGAATGCTCGCGACAAGGTTTCCTCCATCGTTCTTGGCTTGTATTTGATTAGATCAGCATAGAGATCTGATCCCTAAAGCAGTCCCTTGGCGAATGCGCGGATAGTCGTGTCTTGGTTGCAGTTTGGTATCGTTATCTTTTCTTTGTTGAACCTTGCGATGTAGGCTCGAAGTGTTTCGCCGTTTTTCTGCCGAATGGCGTAGAGGTCGTCGGATTGCCTTTCTGGTTTGCGGCTGCAAGCGAAGTTTTCTACGAATGAGTCTGTCAACTGCGAGAACGACCCGATCGTACCGATTGGCAGGTTCACGTACCACTCTAAAGCCGGTACCGAGAGTGAATTTCCAAATAATTTGCAGAACCCGGCTTCTCGTATTTCCCTTGAGAGCGAGGTCGTCAACATCGCTTGCCGGTAGTGGGTGATGTGATCGTCTGGGTCGGTTGTGTCATCGTACATCTTGAATCTTGGTACCGTGAACTTGTTGGGCAAGTCCACCAGGGCGATGTCGTCAGTGAATGGTGTCTCTGTAAAAGAGTCTTTTGCGGACCTACGTAGTGAAGGAGCTATCCCTGGCAGAAACCGTATCATCTCTTCCATCTCCTACAATCGCTTGGCCACTTCTTGTGGGATGTCGCGGCCTTGCGCCCGATACCTTTCTTCACGTTGCGGCTCCGGGTTAACAACGGGTGTTGTTGTGTTTCTTGGATCATCAATCCGCAATCTTGGGGTGGCGCGTTGCGATCTTGGGTTGGTTTGTTCCGTCAGTGCACCCTCAGTTTGTGGCAATATCGACCTCTCGTTAGTGTTGGGTGGCGTATCCGCTAGGATATCCTCCAAGTCATCGTCGTCGTCAAAAGCAGAAACATCTAGTCGTCTGATAGGTGAGATTGTACCTTCGTTTTGGCCCGAGATTGGTCTGGTGTTCGGTAATTGATCGCGCCTCGCTGTCTGGTTGTCGTCGGGTTGTCTCTGCCCGCCTTTCTTGCCAGTTTCACCCTGCCTGCTCGATATTTCCTTCTGCGGCGCTCGTATCTCTTCGACGGTCGCTTTGAGGTTTCTGTTTTCCTCCTATAACGCGGCTAGCCTCGCCATCAGTTGAGATAGTGTGTCTGTTTGTTAGGAGTTATCGTTTGGTGTTGACGGATCGTCGGCTCCTTGCGTGGTCGTCGACATCGTTGGTTGATTCTTGGTCTTTCAAATCCACTGTGTTGAGTCGTTGTTTGTTGATATGGAGACGGAGGAGAGGTCCCACGGTGGGCGCCAAACTGATGGAGCCGAATTCCTCTG
Organism: Cardiospermum halicacabum; assembly: GCA_031304145.1. Lineage (NCBI taxonomy): Eukaryota > Viridiplantae > Streptophyta > Magnoliopsida > Sapindales > Sapindaceae > Cardiospermum > Cardiospermum halicacabum. The sequence goes on from CM062393.1 coordinate 10,440,830, forward strand.
GGACTTCGAACCCCTCAAGGTTGGGGCTATGATCTCTAACTGTCGTCTCCAAAAATTTCGTGATCCCTTCTTTGGATGTTTTCTCTTGTTTATATAGGATTCCTATACGCTCCAGGAAATCCTAACTAACTTTCCAGCTGGAACACCGAGATTCGCAGATACCAAATTTCTGCTCCAGCTCAGCCTTCTAGAAGATTTTTCCTGTTTCGGCCGAAACTCTGAAAATGTCCTTCGGCTGAAACCCTTTAGAATTGTTTTCTTTGTTAGTCTCGGCCGAAAATGTGTTAGATCATGTGGGCTTATTTTCCATTTATCTGGAGGATATGTTTCGGCCGAAACATATGAGGTTTTATGGGTCCAACCTTACAAGAGGGCCAGTTTCCGCCGAAATGGCCCAACCTTACAAGAGGGCCAGCTTCGGTCGAAATTATAGGAGAATTGACTTTCGGCCGAAAACATGGAGGGAATTTGGAACCATCACCCTTCATATTGCGGCCGTAAGCCTTAGAGTGTCGTAGTATCCATCAATTTATATAAATTTTTAATTATACATTATTAAAAATATTTACCGTTTAAATTAAATATTGGACACTGGCTAAAGTTAAATATTGGACAGGTGGCATAGTTAGAATTCTTCCATTATCATTTCTTAAATTAGGTTTACATTTCTTTATTATTTACGTCTATGCCATTTTCATATTTATTATTATAAATATTTTATAAATGACTTTTTATTTGTTACAAGAAACTGTTTTTCTTCCGATCCCATAAAAATAACGTAATTTAGATATTATAAAAATGACAAGTTTTGTTTCTCTGAAATCTCTCTCCTTTTTCATCCCTTGAAATTTTCAAAAAAAAATATTATAAAAATATTCTTAAAAAATTTAAAACTATTAAATTTCTGTCAATAATATATTTTCCACTTTATTAACAACTTTTCATATTTCTAACTTTTGTATATGTATTTCGTCTCTTCTCAACCAAAAGAAAATAACAAATTGGAATTGCAGTCAAATGAAAATTGGTAAGATTCTCTTATTTTTCTTATGGAAATGTTTGTATTTATGTATTATTTCTTTTTCTATCCATTGCAATGTAAGTTGAGTTATATATTTCTTAGTTGTTAATATAATGATTATTATTATATTTTTTTACTTTTTATTGATATGCTTATCATTTTGTGAAAATATATTGGTTGTTCTCACATATTGTGTGTTTTTAGTTTTAGTATGTGAAATTGTGTATTTTGATTGGCATGAACTAGAAATGGTTAGTTCTCATCAGCTTCTCTTTTTGGAATTTTCAAAATAATTCCATTTTTGTATTTATATGATTGTGTGTGTTTTTATTTTTATTTATGAAATGGTTGAATATATCATCGAAGATGTTGATTGGCATGAACTAAAATTAGTTCTCGTTAACTTCTATTTATGCATTTTTAAATATCATTCCATTTTTAAATTACTGTTTTAGTTTTATAATAACATTTCTATAGTCAAATAAAATTATAAAATTGTAATTTTTTTTAATTTTCTGATGTAGATAAATGTTTAAAAAAAATATAAAAAACTATAATGTCTTGAAAAAAATTAAATAAAATTTTAATTTTTATTATCAGTTAAAGTAATCACATAATTAAAAATTAATTGATGTTTTCTATTTTCTAATTTAATAGGTTTTTTTTAATATATTTTTTTTTACTTATGTACAAAAATGTGGTACTCAATCTTTTTTTATTTTGATTTAATTATCTAATTATTTTTTTCTTTTTCTTTTTTTCTTTTTACAGATCTTTACAGAAACTTTTAGAAAAATAAAGAAAAAGTTAGGGATCAACGATGAAAAGAAAGTTATTGTAAATTATTTTTTATTTAAATATAATATTTTAGTTTTAAAAGTTTATTAGATATTTAAAGATTTATTATTTACTTTTATTATTGTATTATTATTTTTAATGAATAATATCTTGCATTAATCAATCATTTTAAATTCAGTAACTTTTCATTTTCTTTATATTATAGTTATAATTAAATACTATATTATTTACATCCATTTAATGTATATTATAATACTATATATTTATTGTTATAATTAATTACAAAATATTGCATATATATATATATATATTATGTACACATTTATTTCATTGTTATGTTTAAAAAACAAAATCAAATAAATAAAACAAAAAAAATTATAACTAATATTCTTACCCATCATAACTTTATATTATCTCGAGTCAATTGTTCAATTAATAAATGAAAGTATGTCATAATATTAATTGTCTCTATATTTACTCATGTTAATCAATTGTACGTGATTTGAAAAGTTTCAAATTTACTGCATTTATAAAAGTTAATAATTTTTTAAGGGATAAATAATAACTAGCCCCCTGTACTTGTATTAAAAATTCAGTTAGCCCCTTATACTTCAATTTGTCCCATACCGCCCCCTGTACTTGTATTTTTAAATGTTTTCGCCCCTTCGCTCTTAAGTGGATTGATGCGTGAGTTAAATTATGAAAAAAGGCGCGTGAGGTTGTGTGTGTTTTTATTTTTAGTTGCCACATCAAAGTATTACGTGGCAAAAATTCTTTTTTTCTAAATTCAAATCGAGGTTAGGTTAAACTCAGCGATTGTTGGGGTTCTTCTACAAGTTGTTCATCATCCTCTACTAAGATACTTTTCTACAAGTTGCAATGGATATGGATTTCTGTTGCTGTGGTAAGAAGCCAATCATTAGGATCTCTTGGACACAGACAAATCCCGGTCGACGATTCCTCATATGTGCATAGGTACTGAAATCTTCACTCTACAACTTAATAGTGGTTTCATTTGGATATAATTATGGTTTGATTATTTTAGGCAGAATGAGGTTTATGTTTACATAGTTGAGCTTCTGTTAGTTATCATACAACTTCCATACTCATCTCTGTCTTGAAAACAAGATTGCTTTTGTCAAAATATGGCCAATACAGTTTGGTAAGAGTTGTTTTTAGTCTGGTTTTTGTGGTGAGTTTATTTTTTATTCTGATTAGCACAGAAGCACGTGTTTTGGTGCCTAAAACTGTGCGGAAAAGACTTGATAGTCATTCTATTTTACTTGATTTGGAGTACACTTGATTTGGGTACCATTTGTCAAAATTGAAGCCTGACAGAAGAGAAATATTAGTAGACACAGTTCACTGGACTTCCTCTAGGAGGGCCTGATCCTGAGCATCACTACTAATCAATTTTTCTGTGTTTAGTCATGCATTATAAATGTATTCTGAGATTGGAAACCGTATTATATTGTCAAGTTGACTAACATTAATGAGAATGTATTTCTAGCCTCAGGGAACTGTTTTACAACTTTATTTGTTTCCAGACTTGAATTTTCATGTCTAAGTTCAGAAATATTTTGTTTGCATGGATCAGACAAGTGGACACAGATTCTTAATTCCAGTTGCTTGAATACATTGATGAGACTTGGAAACACCAATCCCATTTTGCCACAACATCGTTATGACAAAGCACTCGCTCGTTTTTGGGTTAAATTCTTCAATGACTAGATAATTGTTTCCTTTAAATTTGATTTCAAACAATTTTATTGATTTAGTGAACTTTTTGATTGCACAGTGCATGTCGAGGCTGTTGAAATCTGTAATGAGCAGAGGATAGGAACAAGAGGAGAGGATTAAAGAATCTATTATGTGTTTAAAGATACTTGAAGCTGAAGTCGGAAACAAAATGTTCTTTGAAGGTGAAGAGATAGGATTGGTTGATATAGTTGCGAACTTTTTGGCATTCAGGTTTTTGATATTTCAAGAAGTCTCGGGATTGGATGTTCTGACTAATGACAAGTTCCCCGGATTGCACAGATGGACTCAAGAGTATGTCAATCAAAGTGTTATCAAGGAATGTTTGCCTGCAAGTGACTACAATGCTGCTTATTTTATTGCTAGTCTTCCAGCTTCTTCAAACTGAGAACAGATAAACTTGTGTTGCATATCAAATAAAATAATATATTTTACTTAACTTCACCTCATCTCTAAAACCAACAAGGACTACTATTTTCAAACCCCTCCAAAGTCAAAAGTCTAAACACGTTTTTGAATCTTCATTTAATTGAACAGAAACAACAGTGTATATAAATAAGGTTCTGCAGGGAACAACAAACACAGTGTAAAGAATGACAGAAGAAGTGAAGTTGTTTGGAGTGTATAGGAGTCCAATGAGTAGAAGAGTAGAGATTACATTGAAACTGAAAAGGTATAGAGTTTGAGAACATAGAAGAAGACTTGAACAACAAGAGTCCTCTCCTTCTCAAATACAATCCTGTTCAGGAGAAGATACTTGTGCTCCTCCATAATAGAAAACCACTTGCAGAATCAGCTCTTATCATTGAATACATTGATGAGACTTGGAAACACAATTCTATTTTGCCTCATCATCCTTATGACTAAGCACTCGCTGGTTTCTGGGCTAAATTCCTTGATGACAAGGTAAAATGTTATCTCTATTCTGATTCCAATCCATTTTGAATTTGATTTTGAACTAACCAAAATGGATAAGACAACTTCAATTTCACTCCATATTCAAAAATTAAATAATTTACACCAGAACTAATCAAACCATCACTAAATCAAGTAAACACAGCCTCAACTCATTAAATTCTAAATTTTTGCACCAAACAAATGTACATTTGAAGACAGCTAAGTAAATAACACCCCAAATTCTTGTTATCTAAAAGACAACAGATGAAAGACACAATCATATATCTATTGAAATAAAAGATAACATCAACACAGAATAAACTTGCTTGTAGAATACAGCTATTAATTGTATGAAAAGGCCACAATACAGAACACCTAAGGACCATGTTAATCCTTCAATTCATAAGCAATCTAAACAATCTTTGGCCATAATATTCAAAATCCATAAAAACCAACTTATGACAAGAATAAACACACAAGTTCAGATACTTAGCTGGTGTTTGCAAACTTACTACCAATCAACAACTACACTTAATTACTATACCAAATGTCATGCATTTTTCCCAATGGAACCATGGTTCCCTCCACTCTTGCTAGTAAAATGCTCACATAAGCACCTGTAATAATTTCTCAACAAAATTAATAAAATCTTAGCTGCTACCATTGTATAAAACATAACAGATTCTTCCAATGAAAGTCGTAACAACCCAAAATAATATCAAAGTGCCAAAATACTTCTTCCATCAACAACAAAATATTGATCATAATAAGTTTGGTCAGATTAGCAGAACTATAATGATGAAAATAACAAATTTAAGAATGTATTCACTGGAGTTGAGGTTGGTTACTTCCACTAATAGATGTTGTGGTCCTCCTAGCTTCTTGTTGCAGATGTTGACTTGTTACTGCCTTTTTTCCCTTCCATTTTAAGCCCCTGGGCTTGAATCCTAAATCAATTTCAGTTGCTGAAGCATCTATATGCTCACCTGGATGGATGACTCTTTGCATTGTTGTTCTTGGCTGCAAGAATAAGTTCAAAATGCAAGTACAATTATAATGATACATAATATAAAAGACAAATACATTGCAATGTATATGTTTTCTGATTCACTTACATTGAATACAGTCCTTCCTGTTGAGTTGTTAATCAACGTGCCATAACCTTGCTCCTTTGAACTACCACCTCTCCCTGTGCTTGATCGACCACCTCTTAAACCTCTTCCTCTTCCTCGACATCTCCCAGGATTAGTTGATAGTGAATGTACATCAGTAAATGCATTTGATTCTGTCTGAGAGGCATTAGCTTGATTGGTTCTTGGTGTGGGCTGTTGTTGTTGGCCACTTCTGAGGAATGTTTGTCTGCCTGGTCTGGTTGTTAAATGAGTCTGAACAGAAAAGTTAGTAGGCTGGGATTGAGCCTGATTACGAGTTCCTGAGGCTTGAGTCTAGTATGAACCTCCAATGCCATCAGTAGCTAGTCTATTACCTCCAGCACCAGAGTTGTCGCCCGTAGAAGCAGTCTTGCTCACTCTCTTCCTTTTTTATTCTTTTCATTTTCTTCCTGCACAGGATAAATTCTAGAAGTGTCGTTGCATATTGATGTAGAGTTATAGTGAAGGAATTGATCTTTAACATGTTGTGAAGAACCTGCAGTAGTAGTTGTAGTCTAAACAACATAAACCAAGAGTGTATTTATATAGTTAGCACATCTAATAAATAAATTAATTTAAATATGTAATAGAAGAAACATAAACCTAACCTGCCCTGGACATCCCTTCTTATTATGTCCCTCTGCACCACAAGCTTTACAATGCATTTTTCGCCCTTTTCTTGACAAATTTCCATGCTTTGGTGCAGGCTCATCTTTATCCTTCCGTCTACATGTCTTAGGCCTACCAGGCATTGCTCTCACCTGTGGAGGATCTATACGCATTCCTGTGGTTTTACTCCACATATTCATACTTGGTATGAGTTGGATAACATATTCATAAGCTCGCTTGAAGCTTTCTTTTAGGTACCAGTGTGCCACAAAGTCTTCAGGGTTCCGTTTCAAGTGGTATAATGCACTAATTGCATGTGCGCATGGAATTCCCTTCAATTGCCATAGCCTACAAGTACAAGTTTCAAGCTTTATATTGACTACATGCCTATATTTTCCATCAACTACTTCATAACCCCACTCTCCATTCCAAACTAACTCACATTTAGCATAATATTCAGCATTCTCTTCTAAAACCCTAAGTGCCATCGGTGAGATATTGCCTATCCATCTATCAGTGAATGACCTCATTTGTATATGCCTATACATGAGTTTATGCCTAATTTCTTCATTCATAATGATTATCGACTTGTGTCTAAAATCCATGAGTTGAAGGACTCACCCATATTATTGTCAATAGAATCGCATTTAGACAACTCACTAAAAAAAGACTTGCACCAAGTTTCTTTGTTATAAACAAGTAAATCCTCAACAATACCTTCACCAAGTTTACCTAACTGCTGCAACTCATCCTTTAATTGCGCCTCAAATGAAGCCTTAGAACACCTCCAGAATTGCTTCTTAAGCTCTAAGCCTCTCCACTTCTTATGCCAATTAGCCCATATGTGTTGAGCGCACATCCGATGTTCACTACTTGGTAGAAGTGAGCTAACAGACTCAACCAATCCCTGCTGATTTCATACATTATTAACTGAATGAACCAAAACTGCATATTTTAATTACCCTAAAATACCTAAACTATAATATAGAATATTATCTAAAATATTGCAGCAATCATATTAAACCCTACAGCTTAACCATAATACCAAGTAAATACATATAACTCAGATAATATGAATGTATATATACATACAGTGAGCATTAAAAATGTAGTTGTTTTTGCTGTAATTTCATTAATGCATAAAAGTATGCAATAAATATATCAAACAGAGATTGAAATATAAAATAAAACACAACTTATCTGTATTGTTCACGTATATAGTGAATTATCTATATTGTCATGAAAACATATTTGACATTTAAATTATAAAAAATAACAATGAATATCACATATAACTAATAAATAGATGACTTTACCTTTTGCATATCAGACATCACAGTGATACATTCACCATCTCCAAGCTCTAGGTCGGGAATCAACCGCTCAATAAACCAAAACCAGGAGTGTTTGGTTTGCCTCCCAACAACAGCCCATGCCATGGGGAACATTTGTTGGTTCCCATTCTTCCCTATAGTAGCTAATATCTCTCCCTTGTAGGCTCCTTTTAAAAAACTTCCATCTAGGCCAATCACCCTTCTGCATCCATTCTTCCAACCCTCTTTAGAGCATCATAACATACATAAAAATACCCAAACAGATTTTTACCTGGAGATGCCCCCTTATCTACTCTAATCCTACAACTGCTCCCTGGATTGGTTTCTTTGATCATCTCTGCATAATCTGCAAGCCTAGCATATTCTTCTTCCCAATCTCCCATGGACTGTTTAATAACATTTAACCTGGCCCGCCCACAGAGAGACCTAGACAGTACAACCCCAACTATTCTCTTACTAAATCTTGTAGCTTCCGAAGCTTAATCTGTGGTTGCGAGATAATTCTTTCCCTAAATTTTCTTTTTAAGAATTTTACATTACACAGTTTGTTGTAATTTTTTCTAGAACATTTGTGTGTAGGTCTGTATGTCTTCACCATAAAATCTCCCGAAGCACCATCGAAACTTGCATAGATCAGCCAAGGACATTTAGGTGCCCTGCACTTAACACGTATCCGTCCAATTTTATTTGGTCGTAGCAATAACTGAACACCTCTACCGACTGCATAATCTGCTATAGCCCTTCGAAAATGTTTGGCATTTTCAAATACCATACCCAACTTGAATAAAGGTACAGCAGTGGTAGGATCATATCTCACCTTACTACTCCTTCTAGATGGCAAATCGATTCCATCTTCAGCATCAGAATGTAACTCCTCTTTACTATCTTCACTACCAGGATCAGAACTGTCGTAGTATTGCTCATCACCAACGAGCCTACCTCTGGTTCTGTCAGATCTGCAACTATCTAGATCTTCAAAACCCAAATCGTTGCCAGCTTCACCCAAACTGACCTCATCTATTTTCTTAGCAGCGGCCCTTTGTTTCCTCTCCCTCCTTTCTTGTCTAACCTCTTTTCTGAGATTTCTTAATTCTTCATCAACATCACTGCCTTCATCTTCAGGACCAGTTGCATCAGACCCACTACCATCCGAACCAGATTTATCTGAACCTTTAGAATCTGAACTTGAAGTCTGTGACTGGACTTCTCCCTCTATACCTCTGTCCTCATCTCCTAAATTTCCAATCTCAACTGTTTCCTCCGTTTCTCTCAAGTTAGAGCTCACAAAGTTTAAGTTAGCAGTCAAAACCACATTATTAAATGTGTCTGCCTCACCTTCCTTCCTATTTTCCAATCTTATCCCACCTTTCAAATTATTTTCCATTCTTACCCCTAGTGGACCACCACCACCACCATCTCCACATGCAGCTTCCCAGTCATAACTACCCCCCACATTTTGAATTTTGTCCACATGCTCCACATATATATCTAACTTCTCATCCCTTTGTAAACCTTTAACATAATCTAATAACTCCTTATCTTTAGTAATATCTAAGTAACCCTTCCCACTTCTATCTACCACAGCAAGATATTGAATCTCATTGTACCCTAAATCAACTAATATCCCAGTAATTTCAAAAATAGATAGCATATCCTTATCAATAGTCACCTCAGTAATTTTTCCACCGTACAAGTTTCCCAAGCCATTGCCAAATGCACCTTCATAATGTAACCGAACTATAATATTATCCATATTGACCTCACTTTCAATTGAAAAAAATGAAAAAGCATGCAAAAAATGTTAAAGCTGTAAAAAAAAATAAGAATCTTCAGAATTTCACACTCATAATACCCTTAAAGAGACCATGTTATAACGAAAAAACCAAACAATTGTTTATTAAATATGAATTCATATCACTAACCTTTTATTGCAGTGTCAAACTAGATGACAATATCACTAAGTCACTGTACTTCGACCACCTGCAGTTGGACCAGAAAAAAATTAGTTTTGACAAATCGAAAAACAAAGTTACTCAAAAAGTAAATAGCCAACACTTTAGTTCTAAACATCAATCGAAAAACAAATTTTAAAATCCAGACCAAATTAAAACAAAACCCACCAAACACAGGACAAATGAAACTCAAATACAGATCAGTAACCCTAAAAACCAAACCATACGAACTTATAAACCAAGAAAACATACAGTATGCCTTAGGTTACAAATCAGGAACCTCAACAAATAGAAAAAACAAAACCAACAAAACCCTAAGTTACCTACCTTCAAATTATAACATAACCGGATAACATCAGTCGATCGCCATGGAATTTCAATTGGAAGAGTAAAAGCAAAGTGAAGTATGATCAGATGTTATAGAATCAACGAAACCCTAATTATTTTTTATCTCAATCGCAGTTCCCGTCTCTCTCACATGAAATTTCTAAGCCTTTAGATAGATAATAATGCCATGTCGGGATATGAGAGCATCTCCAATGGTCTAGTGAATTGAGGCAAATGTGGCATGGTAAATAGAGGGTGTAGATATTGACGTGTCAAAAATAATATTTCTCGAGAAAAGAAATTAAAATTCGTCCACAATGGTTATTGTCTATTCGGATTTCCTTAATTTATAATCCATTATAATTAAGTTTCTATTTCCTTTTTAATTTATAATTTAAATAGAAATATGGTAATTACAATTTTAAAATATTAAAATGGCTGATTGACACTGTCAACTAGAACGTGAAAAATAGAAGCCCTACTCCACACCCTCTATTATTTTTTCTGCCACGTCACCCGTACATTGCAAATTCACATTGCCATTGGAGTTGATTTTTTAAATAGAAAATCCAGAATGTCCACGTGGATGTGCAAATCAATGAATTCACATTCTACTGGAGATGCTCTGATTTTCTAATATATAAATACATCTCATTCCACGTGACAGTCCACGTCATAAAAAAAATACACATCAAGCGCGTGCTTCACACACATAATATTAATCTGAGCGAAGGGGCGGAAACATTTAAAAATTACAAGTACAGGGGGCGGTATGGGACATATTGAAGTATAAGGGGCTAACTGAATTTTTAATACAAGTACAGGGGGCTAGTTATTATTTATCCATTTTTTAAATATTTATAAAATAAACTTATTTTTTAAAATTCTTGATATTCATTAAATAATTTTGATATTAATAATATAGAATTTACACATAAAATCACATTTTTAAAATAAAATAGAAAGTATGAATATATGAGAACAATTAAATCAATCATAAGAAAATATACATCTCATTTATTTTAAAAACAAACATATAAATTAAAAAATTTTCGAAAGTAATTTTAAAAGTTTATTCTAAAAACTTTTAAATTTAACATAAATTTAATATTGTTTTTTAAATTATTTTTATCTTCAATTTTCTAAATAAACAATTGATAAATTTATCAAATTAAATATCAATTTCTCAAAAAAAATGGAAAAATAATTACAATAAAAATAATTATAATTATAATTTCAATGAATTACATAAAATATAAACATTACTTTATATAAAATTTTATAAACACCGTGCGTTAGCGCGGACGATTCACTAGTATTTATATAAAACCGTTCCATATTTGATGAGGTTGTATGTCTAAAATTGCTCTATTCTATATATATATATATATATATATATATGACTTCAATTTTTACTGTATTCACATAATTGCCATTATAAATATAAATAAAATATATTAAATATATATTATATATTTAAGATAAAGATAAAATTAATGTGTAAAAAAATAATATTAGTTAAATGTGAAAAGTCTAAGTGTGTGTTTGGTAGCTAGATTTTTAAGTAGCGGTTAGATTTTTTATTAGCAATTTGGCAATTTAACCGTTTGGGAGAAGCTTTTTAATTAGCGATTAGATTTTTGATTAGCGATTTCCAAAATGCTACTTCAGGTAGCTTTCCACGAATCGCTAATAAAAAATCTCCCATTTTACCCTTATCAATTTATGAGTATTACTAAACTATCCTTAATAATATTAAAAGCTTCTATTTGTACTAAATTGGGTTAATTTTAATAATGCTTTTATTTATTAAATATGATTAAAAATATTTAAATAAATTTTTTAGTTATTCTATATTTTATTATTTTTTAATTAGTTGATAAGTAAAGAATAGTTGGTTTTAAATTAAAAATCTGGAAAGAAAAAATTGTTTAAATATGAATACTAATACTAATAAATTATATTTGTAAGATAAAATAATATATTGTACTGTTTACGTAATTTTACATCTTACAGCTACTTCAACATCTAATTGTTATCACCAAACACCCATGCCATGCCAAATCGCTACTTCAACAACTAATTTGACAGCTAACAGCTAATCGCTACTTCAACAGCTAACTCAACATCTAATGTAACATCTAGTGCCAAACATACACTAACTCTTCAATCCCTTCCATAACTATTTTAGCTAATATCTCTCTATAAACCTCTCACTTTTTCACACTATTCACCCATTCGACAATAAACTTTTTACACTTCTTTTATTATTATCTTTATCTTTAATCTTTTCTCCTCTTATCATTTGTATTTTTGTGGTGATGATGATAAGAGTTCATATATGAAAGTGAGTGAGAAGTTGTGTTGTTTTTTTATTCTTCTGTAACCTATTAGTCCTTCTTTTATTTGTTTTTATTTGTAAGAAATATATGTATAGTAAATTTTTTAATTTTGAATTTTTACGTTGTTCTCCGTCTGGATTCAACTGATTGTATACGCTTTTATTTTGGTATATCTTGTGTTTAGATCTATTTTTTTCCTCACGTGTTCAACAAATCATCATTTTTTTCTCTAATATTCACTATTAATCACTCAATAAAATGATGAATAATTAACTAATTAAAGTTTGAAGGTATGGTGCGAGATTCTTTCAAATATTAAAAAAAAAATGTAGAGTTTAGCACGAATATATTTATTGATGATTCATATCAAATTATGATACAATTCTACAATTTTATGGTAGATTTAATATCTTTGGTATGTACATAATTTCATAATAAATGAAATTTTCATAATTTATTCAAATAAAAAATATATATTATGCACTATATTCTATCAATTTCTCATTACCACCACATTGGATCATTATTACTAATGTGTTTTTAAATATATTTTTAAAAAACTCGAGTAAAAGAAATTATCAATCTCCAATTACAATAAATAAAAATAATTTAAAAATTACTAATCATTATCCATTAGTACATATAATAATCAAAATAATAATAAAAACAAAATGAAAAGATAAATATATATATATATATATATAAATTGACAATAGTAGGTTATGAATATATAATGAGTATTTTAAAGTCGGGTAAAAATTTAACTAAATGATGTATAAATACAATAAGATTCAAACTAATATTAATATTATCAAATAACTAATTATTATACAGTATTATTTATAAAAAAAATAAAAAATTAAGGTTATCAAATAACTAATTAAAATTAATTAATAACACAAAAAATTGAACGGTTAAAACTTACTCACATTCCCTATCAATTAAGTAGAATTAATTAATATTATAATTTAATACTTTAATAAGTACAAGAACACTGTTGAAACCAAAGCTAAGAACGAACGCTAAGTCACAAACGATCAAAGATGAAAAGCAAAAAACGATAGAACACCGATTTACCCAGGTTCACCCAATTATGGCTACTTCCTGCTTGTCTGATGATTTTATTGATCGTCTCTCAAGTTACAACCAAATCACACCAAACACCTCACTCTTTCTCTTGCAAGGTGGCTAGAAACCCTAACACCTTACATAATCACTAGAAAACCCTAGAAAAACTAAAACATGGGCCTAAAAACACCCTTAAGCCCAAAAGCCCAAAACACATTAGTAACTAAAGAACATAGTACTAATAGAACTTAGAAGCTAACAATATGTATAATGTAGCTTCCTCCTAGAGCAATGCTCCAACCCTGCCAATTCACCGACGGACCGATTCCGAAGTATGAGACAATCCCAACAAACACATCCATTATAAAAGCAAATGAAATGTTTATAATAATTTGGTTACTTTGTTGATGTTATGTTATTTCACGAATAAATATCTACATATTGAATGTATAGCCTAGTTTCAAAAAATATTATATATATATACACGATATTTTTAAAAAAATTTCAATTTAAATAATATTCAAATTTATTAAAAATAATTTTTAATTTATAAATTAAAGAATCTCTTTACCATTATTTTATATTTTTTTTCAAATTTCAATATATAATTATATTTTAAATATCTTGCGCAAAGCACAAAAATATTGTCTAGTGATTTTAATAAAATTATTCATTCATTCTAATTTAATATTCAAGTTATACCATATTAATCTTATTTATTTAGTTATTATTCAAGTCAATAAATTATACAATCAAGTTGATTTATTATTTTCATATTAATTAATCATAACATTAGTTAAAATATTTTCAAATTTTTGTAACTTTCTATCTCTTTTAAAATTTTTATTTGCTATCATTTACTATAAATAAATTAAAGTCATTCTCTTCATATTCTCTTATCAACCATTCATTTCTGGATAAATATCTCTAATTAAGTTTCTAGACAACTTAAAATCTCTCTATTTTCTCACATATTAAGTTTATCTCAAAATTGGTAATAAAATTTTCAAAGGGCTAAGCAACAACTAGCCCCCTGTACTCGACAAAACTTTTAAGTTAGCCCCCTGTATTCAGTTTTGTCTTAATTAGCCACCTGTACCATTAATTTTGTCTCATTCCGCCCCTTATTTCCAATTGAAATTTGACGTGATTTTCACGCGGCTGATGTGTACAGCAAAGGTTGACACATGTATGCCACGCATAGAAAAATTAGGTTTAAATGAAAAATTCAGCCCTTCTTGCTTCTAGTTCTTTTACTCTATTCAACCGCCCCCAAATCACTTTATTTGCTTGTCCTGGGAAAGCTTCATTATGCCATTCAAAGAAATCACACCCTTTTCCAGTCTATCATAGTGTTCGAAACAATTGAAGAATTCAAATCAATAATACAAACCACAACAATATTTGTAATACTAACCAATCCAGACCACAATGATATGTTATATTCTTTCTCCTAGCACTAGAATACATAGAAATAAGCAGATGATATGATCAACCTCATACGTTGTTTACAATTTTTTAACAAAAATAATAACAAAAAAAAAAAAAACTAACTAACAGACAACTGGAGCTTTGATGCATCAGATTAAGCAGTAAAAAATGTTAAACATCTCAACCTCAAAAATCATGAAATCACCACCACAAATTTGTTCACAGCCATTCAAAGCGAAGAACCTTAAATCAACCAAATAAAATCCTTCATTCACAAGTCCTTACCAATGCACAAAACAGGAACCTCCTTTTAGGGTTTGCGTACGTCCACGACGTTCTAACAACGGCCTTCATTCCACACCTACAATTCCTTTCCATCGTTCCTCTCCCAGTCCGCGATCGCAGATGAAGAAAACTGAAGAAAACCCTACATTTGATTTTCAACGTTTCAAACCATATATATACTGCCACGTAATGCCCACGTGGACTATTCTAATCACACATTTGATCTCCCTCACGCGCTACATCAAGTAACTGATTTCACTATTCGTGCCACGTAGGAAATAAGGGGCGGAATGAGACAAAATTAATGGTATAGGTGGCTAATTGAGACAAAACTGAGTACATGGGGCTAACTGAAAAGTTTTGTCGAGTACAGGGGGCTAGTTGTTGCTTAACCCATTTTCAAAAGTGGAGGTTTCTCAATCTCTTCACTTTTTTTTTAAAAAAAATAATAATTAAACCCTTAAAAATTATCACTAAATAATAATTAAACTACCTATCAAATCAAAAATTGAAATTTACATTAAATATAAATTTAAAAGAAAGAAGAAAATATTTTATTTCCATTTTCATACTTTTCTTCACTCAAATAATTTTATTTCCATCTACTCAAAGTTTGAACTTATTAAATTAGTATATAATCTTACACATCAAAATTTGATATATAAAAATTAATTTATATATTAAAATGTTAAACTATAAAAACAATAATAACTATAAATAATTTTACATATAAATATTTGTTAATAAAAACAAATATTTTATAGTAGTGAAAATTCTTTTAAATGGTCTTTTAAAGTTCAAAATACAATTATAGGTCTTTTTGAAAAACATACAAAACAAGCTTTTAAAAGTTTAGTTTTCACTCTATAGGCCAAGTTTCCCAAAATACCCCTGAATCTTTACTATTCATAGATTCTGTGAATTACGCTAACAGTCTGTGAATTACGGTCACAGTCTGTGAATGGACTATGGAGTGAAAATCAAACTTTAGTTTTGCAAATTTTTCAAAAGTGGTCTATAATTGTATAGTAAACTTTTTATAGTCTATAAAAAAAAAAACAATTCCCTTTATAGTATTACATTAACAACACTACATATTATTCAATAAAAAAATCATAAAATGTATATATTTTCCGTGAGAATATTTAAACTTCACTTTGCATGGATTTTTTAATGGACTGTGTTGACACATTGTTTTTTAAAAAATTAAGATTGCTTTATTGATTATTTAAATAATGAAATTTAAATAGTAATTAAAATGTTCAAATACAAAATTATATTAATAATATATTTAATTTTTTAAAAAATACAAATTTATTCTTGTGTTATAACAAATAAATCAAGAAAAAAAACATAAAATAATTTAATGAATGTATTGATTTATTGATCTTAATTCATTTTAAATGTCCTATTTCATTTCTTGACTTTTTAAAATATATTTATTTAAAGAATGTATTGATTTGTTAATCTTAAAATCATCAAATGTAAGAATTAGAATTCAATGCAAATAATGCACAAATACCAATGAGAAAAATGGATATACACATTAAATTAAAAAATATTTTTTTAAAAAAAAAAAAATCTGCATTTCCTCAAAAAATTATTCAAAAAAATCATTTATTATGTAAAGAAAAATTAATAAAATAAAATTATTTTTTAATAAATAGAGATAAATTGATATTTTTCTTAAAAATTTGGAGATAATTGATTTTTTTCCTAATAATAATAAACTAAATAAGATATATTTTTATAAGGGAGATTAATCATAAATTTTAAACACTTACATGCTCACCATAAAAATAAAAGAAAATATTGTTGAGGATTCTGAGAATGCTAGATTCCCTTATAGTAGTTGTTATAAATAACTTGTAGATTCTCAAAATCCTTACCAAGTATAGAAACACCGATACCAACATTCCCATGGAGAACATTGAAGCTTTAATATTTTGTGTCGAATTGAAGAGCAGTAAAATATGAAGTGATACCTATACAAATTATAAGAAATATTTTGTATCTTTTAAACTAATGTAAACAAACATAAAAAAAATAAAATAAAATAAAATAAATAGACTTACATTTGTAAAGATAGACACGAAAGGAGCCGCAAGTACGAAAATATACCACAATTTCGGTGGCTCGAATATTTTCGTCAATCATACTTTATCAAATAAAATATGATTTTCGAAAATAATATTATACTATAGATGACAAATGCAATAACAAGAAATGACCTATCAAAATCAAGGGATTTTTCATTTTCATTGATCCTTGGAATATAGAACGTAAAAGGATCAATGATAATCGAAAACATCCATAGAACGAAAGTGCTCCAGTTCTCTTCCGACTAGTACTGTCAAAATTGTGACTGTGACCGTGGTCAGTCCGTGACCGGTGCGTTCGTCACGGGCATGGTCAGAAAAAAAATATGAAAAAAATACTACGGGCTTTTGGGGACCAAGCACGTTTGGGCCCGTGACCGTGACGGTCAAACCACGGTTGACCGTGGTCAAACCCGTTATTTAAAAGTATAATATATTTATTCATAAAAAGCTATTTTTATTACAACCACAATGCATTGAACATTTTCTATATCGATACAATTTGAAAACAACAAAAATGGTACATAATGAGCAAAATTATTTTTTATTTTGGTATAAAAAATAAAATAATTGAATTATATAAAAATAAAATAATTAAAAAAAAAGACGGTCAAAGCCGTGACCGTTTGGGCCCGCCCGTGGACAGCCTTGGTCAATTTTTTTTCCATTTTAAGTACGGACTTTTTAGGACCGTAACCGTAAAAGCCCGTGACTGGACGGTCACGGTCATGCCTGTTTAACAGTGCTAATTCCGTCCATTCCGATTCAATTCCATCCAATGTACTACGGAAAAATCTAGAGATAATGCCTTTCAAATATTTCACTTTAATTTTGCACTTTTCATATCCGTTGGACCTAAAAAAATTAAAAACAAGTTTTTTTTTTAATACTTTGGAATCAATTTTAAAAATATTTAAAAAAGTAAAATTAAAATAAAAAGTAGCACATGCAATTGAAAAAATAAACTTACATGGTTAGGAAGAGCTTGAATATACTTCTTAATATGTAATCAAAAACACTTTGCAACTTCTACTATAAAACCTAAGGAAATTTTAGTGCATATCTTGGTATGAATCTCTTATCATCATCTAATACCATTATATAGTATCATAAACTAAGAAATGAATAGAGTTAAGTTACAAATTTTACCCAACTAAGAACTAAATTACTAAGAGACTTTATAAATTGTGTGCATAATTAAGACAAACATGATGAACATGATGATGTATACTTAATGAAACAACTTCCACTAAATTTCCAAACAATTTCTAGGAAAGTATAAGTTAAGTGTATGTGAAATTAAAAGGAAGATGGATAATATGCAAATATAAAGATAATCATTAATTAATAACAAATTTAGACAACTTAAATATCAAATTTAGAAAAAAAAATGCAAGTTGACTTGCATGATATAATGTCAAGAAGGCATAAAGACGAGTCAACATCTCCTAAGTAAGTGGTAGCACCACAACTTCCATAACACATTGAACTCTCACAAAAAGGTTAAATAGCAAAAAAAAAACATGTTAAATAAGCTAAAAATAGAGTATAATGTTGAAGTCGGTTAAAAAATAAGAAAAGTAAAACATGAAAACATCCTACATCGACAAAATCAAAATAGGATGATGGTTTTGGTATGTATATAAGAGCTTTAGGCCCTTTAGTTTAAATAGAAACAAAACAACAAAATTCAATTTCTTTTGTATACTATTTGAGAGGTTTAGAGTGGTTCTTTTGGAGATCTTTCTGGAGATAGTATTATTAGGAATTTAGGGTGTGTGAGAGAAATATTTGTATGTTATATAGTGTAATAATTTCCATATAGTGAATATTTTTCTGGGTGGTCCGTGGTTTTTCTCCAATTGAGAGTTTTCCACGTTAAATTCTTATGTTATTATTTTCATTACATTTCTCTGTTATTTTCTACTTGAAGCAGTCCGGAGAGACAAAAATCGATCGCCGATTTCCCAACACATCATATTACTTACGAAATATCCATGGATTATAATAGTCATCAAGAGCACAAGTTCACTGACAACACATCTACTCATACATATTTCACAGCATGGTCTATTACATCACAATTTTATGCTTAGGATGTATTCCCAGCATAGCTTCTCAAGCGGTGAACTTTTGAGAATAATTTTATTTTCATTTATTAAAAAACTAAAATCACATGTTCAGAAAATCAATTTATATAAATTGAGATGTAAATCAAAATTTTTCAGAAATATTGTTCAAAGGAACAAAAATAATGACATTGAAAGGATAGAAAATTAATTTATTCATTAATAATAAAAAAAATTAATAGGAGTGGCAAATTGTGTTATCTTGTGTCCACCTCAACCCAACACTTTCAAGTTTTTTAATTTTAAAATTTAAACCAATCATTACTTTTAATTCATATCAACATTTGGTTTCAAGATCTTAAAATTTAGAATTGAAACCAAATACTTATTTTTTATTTTTTATATTCAAATATTCTTTAACAAATAGTTAATGTAATAGGTATCATGCCTTAAATATTATACTAAAATCAAATAAAATAACATCTCGTGTAGATAGTGGTATGAAAAAGTTAAAGTTTTGATATGAAATAAAAGAATTGAAATATAAATATATTTATTAATTTTTAAATATTAGTATAATATGTTTATATAAATACACATAGCATAAAGAATTAAAAACAAAAAAGTATAATATATATATAAAATATATTAAATTAATATAAAATTAAATTTATAAAAATATTTATATATGTATATTGAAAAATAAAATAAAACGATATATATATATTATAAATTTATATAATGATATCGAAAAAAGAAATCTTTTATTTATAAGTTATATATTTTATTTTAAAATATTTTAGTGTCAAAAAACACAATATTGATTCATCACATGTACGGTTCAAAATAGGGAAACCATCAACAATGTATCTATAACAGGTTCTTACAGAGAGCTGTAAGGCCTAATTGAATTGTTTTAGTAAGATATAACAAAATGATTTAAAATGTCATGCTATAGAATATAAATCTCAGGACATCAACACCAACTCAGGCTCCAGCCCTCAGCTTTAGATGAAACTTAGAATTAGGCTTCAGCTCTAGCTTAGGCTTCAAGCATAGAATTAGGCACCGGCCTAGGCATCGGGTTCCTTCTTCGTAGTCTTCTTCTTCACAGTTTCCCTCGGATTCGGCATAGCCTTCTTCAGATTATTCATCCTTGTCTTCGTCTCTATCTACCAGATCGGATCCAATCAAAGCAGTTCGTCCCCCTTCTCGACGTTCCGGAGGGTGGCTCTTCACTTGGTGTTCACTATTCTAGGGTCTTGGCACTAACAATGGCACAAACTTTCACTTCGACTTAGTCCTCAGCTCGTGAATCTGGCTATATAAATCTATCCGGATTCCTTTCTAATGCGCCTTATGTTTCCAAACGGTTAAGACTTTCCCCTTCCTTTCTAGGTACGTGGGTGTTAGCCTGCCGAATATAACTAAATCGATGCGGTTCGTCCCCTTCCTCCAGCCCTTCCAGCGCTTCTGGATGACCCTTCGTACCCGTATTCAGAATTCTACCTCCTCCAGGTCCGCGGATCTCCCCTCCTTCTCCGAAAGAGAAGACTTCCCACTTTACGAATAAGACAGGGCAATTCCTTACTTTCACTTCAGAATCAGGTACTTCACCTGGGGAATCCAATTAAAAACGTTAGGCTTTTCAACTGGACCAAGGGAAAAGAGAGAGAATGAAAACTTTCACTTCTGAAGGAGGAATGGCAAGTAGAGTTCCCACTGCAGCAGTTTCCGAATCAGGGATGTTAAAAGTACACACTTTTGTCTCAGAATTAGACCCATTTGTTACCCTTTTTGGAATAGTTGGGGCAAAAGAGTAGTCCCCCAATAGGCTGCTCCGAACTCGATCTGCTGTTCCGGCAAGCAGCCCTTTCGCTCGTTCCCTTGGGGCTTTTGGGGGCCAACCTGTTCCAAAAGAGAGAGTTGGGTGGGTTAATTCTTATAATTATATCTAATTACTTGCACTCGTGAGAGATGTATACCTATTTATAATTTTTATTTTTTATATATATTAAATATATATTTATTTATTTTATTAAATAATTATATATGTATATTACAATATTATATTAAAAAAATGATTTTATTTATTTTTAAATAAGTATTAAAAGATACTTATAATATATGCAAATCTAGTTACCCTATAAAATAGGGTTTTAATCTTCACATCAAATTGTCAAGGCCTGCTGCTAGACGACCCTTTACCGTCGTTGACGCTCACATCAAATTGGCATGGTCTGCTCTGCTGCTGCAAAACCCTAGCCGTACTATAGGGTTTCTCATTTTGAAATTCAGCTGTACGTAACCATTCACTCTCTCAGGGACAGAGAAAAACATGGCAGAAAAGAGAGACGACTACAAGTTCATGAAAATTAACGACGCGATTTTGTCGATAAACCAAAAAGTGAACATAGTCGGCGTCGTGGAGGAGTATGGTATCCCTATAAAATCCCGGGGCTCTGGTATTTCCTTCGCCTATCTAATTGACGTATTTAATATGGTGTGCTATCTATAGACATTCTTCATTATAGTGAAATAGATTGTTGGAAAGTTATTTAATCGCTGGCAATGAGGACAAAAAGGCCGGACTTACGTCTGCTACTAGTCGTTAGTTTGGTAGTAGAATGATGAACTTCTAGTAAGGTTGCTGAGCCAGTGATGTTTCCACAATTTGAAATTGAATACCATCTTGTTACTTTTTCTTTCTCTTTATTTCTTTATTTGTTTGGGTCCATGGGCATGTGTTGAATAGTTTCTTTCCTGGAATCGATGGATTGATTCTGTTTAAGATCTGTGACGCAAAAAATGGTGGCCTAAATAGATATCTGAGGCTGAAATTTGTAGAATAGAGCATTGGATAGTTATCAGGGTGAACATTTACAATGTTGCTTATATTTGAATTTGGTAGGTTCAACGTAATCACTAAGGCTTATGTTTATAATTAATTTTCATATTTTTCACTTCTATTAGTTTTCATTATCTTATTAGTAATATGCATAGGTTGATTTAGTATGCATAGGTTGATTTAGATGGCGGAATTTACTGTAAAATACTTTGTGTTTTTACTTTTATGTATGTTGCAGGTAACATATATATCCATTTTTTAACATATATGTTGGGACTTATATGTCGTTTTCCTTTAGTTTAATTACCGAGTATGCACTTTCTATTTGCAGATTTCTTTTGCACTCTAAAAATATTAGATGAATCAAGTTCTATGGGGATTGTTGTTAAGATGTTTGATGTGAATACAGAAAAGCTTCCTCGTATCATAGCACTTGGGGACATAATTCTTCTTTCTCGTGTTACGGTAATAATCAGATACGAGGCTACCCGTCAGTATAAAAATTTACATTTTTTTTCAATGTTAATTCCCTATTATTGAAAAAGACTTTTGTCTAACATGTCATGTACAGGTAAATTAGTTATAATTTATTACACTATCTGTTAAGTTGTGACATTTATATGTTACATTTATCATGTACATTAGATGAAAACAGGAGGACTTGTATTAGTTTCTAGCATGTATTGAAATGATGATGGGAAGCAAAAGGGATGACTATAGAAAGAAGAAAGGAATTCTCAGGCTTCATCTTAATATTTTGTTTGTCTCCTAAAATGTGTATAGGGGGATAGATAGGACAATGATTAAAAAGAAATAAATAAATGTAGGTGAGTGAGAGATTAGTTAAATTCTCATTGATCATATATATGCCCAATTGAATTCTATATATATAGCTTTTTCATGATAACACATGATTTTTTATCTTAGAGGGTATGTTGGATAATAATTTTCTTTCATTTAAAATAATATTAACATGACATTAACAATAACTTTGTGGTTAAGCAATCCTGGTATGCCACGTGAAGCAAATGTAAAGAAAATGTTGAATCTAAATAACATTGAGTTGATATATAAATTAGAATCAAACAGGTAATGATCTTGTATCTTGCATCTTGCATCTAGGCTTTTGTCTTATTGGTTTCTTGTCTGTATTTGTTTAATTTAAAGAAAAGAATCTTAGGTCAATCCTTAAGAGTGGCACCACGTGATTTGCAGATGAAGGCCGAAAATTGCGAAGCATTTGCTGTGTACAACAAAAGATACTCTTCTTTTGCTTTGTATGAAGGGAGAGATTGTAAAGATTTCATCCCTTATCAGGTTTCACAGCGATTTCGCCGCAGGGAGCAGGACAAGAAGTTCATTGCAGCCCTGAGGCAATGGCTGTCTACTTTTTCACTTACTGAAGGTTGAATCTTTGCCATATTATTATCATGTTAATCTTTCCACTTGCAAACTTTGGATTAAATGCTGCAATGCAATCTTTAGAGCTACTGAGAATAAGTTATGTATCAGCAGCAATTTCCTATCCTTCTCAAATATGCATGCTGTTCATACAGTATATATAGCTAAACAGCAGCCAGGATTGCTACTGGGTGCTAACCATACAAAATTTTGGGCATTTCTTGCCCAGTTTCACTGACATTGGCATTCTAGCAACAATTGTGATTTATAGTACCATCAATATTTGATAGAAATATTTAAACTTGAACATGACTCTCAGAATTTCGACATCTTGAGTGGCTGAGTTTTCTTCTTCTTTTGTATTTTATTTTATTTAGCAGATTTTGGTTTATTATTTAATTATTTGAACTTTTGATTGCATTATAGTTAAGCGGTTAAATATTTTTTTATTGCATATGAAATGAGTGTATTTCAGTGGAACTAAATTGCACAAACTAAGACTCATGTTATCGGGGTCCTAATTTATTTATATTTACTCTATTTATGGGTATACGGTCTCTTGTGTGGCCCATGTGGCCTAGTGTATTAGTGGCTAGCAGCTGGTAGCCTCCTTCATGACTGCTCAAACTTAGGGGCTAGTTGTTAGAGAGAAGTTTGTATGCTTCTTCCTTCATGCTGTTATATATGAACTTTCATTTCCACTGAATCAGCCATATTTTGGCTTGTGCAACCTAACTTACGATTAAGTTAAGTAGTGCTGAGTATAATCACTTCTTTAAAAACTTCTAGCTAGGCCACACATTTCTCAAATAATGATTAGTGGAATTTCATCTTGGATCCCATTTTTTGGGATGTCATTCGAAAGGAATGGCTTGTGGCTATGAGGATAACATAGGAGTTACTGTGTCAACTTATTGTGCGACTACACCTAATCTAGTTGAGTACTCTTTAGAAATTGCTGCCTAACTTGACGAAAATGATTCCAATTTTGCATGTGCTTGGATGGTAGACTTAAAAAACTTCCCATTGATAAGAGAAATCCAGAAAGGGGATGGCAATAAGTTTGCATGCCAGGTATATATCTTATTCATCTTTTTATCTGTTAGAAGTTTGCTTTTGTATTCTTGGTTGAAAATTCTCATGGCTAGTGGTTCTATGTTAGCTTAATTAGTTTGTACTACTGACTATTGTACAAATTTTAAATGTTCAATTGTGTAAGATACTTCACACCTGTGAAGCTGCTGAAGGACAGTGGATACTCTTTATTTGGGATGGCACTGATACTCCTCCAATTGAGATTGAAAATAAGTGAGTTCATAAACTTGGTTAACTTTCATCCTTTAGGGCAATACTCACATTACTTTATTTATTTTCTGGAAGATTATCTAATGCCCTTAGTTTTGAACCTTAGTTTGGACGATGACAACATTCCTTTGCAGCTGGAGCCCTTACCTTTGTCTAGGCATATTTTGCGTATGTTTCCTACTGTTGGAAGTATCTTGAGAATAACAATAGACCAAAGTAACAAAAATCATATTCTCCACCTGCTGAGCAGGGGTAAATGGATGATCTTTCAAAATGTACACTGTCAAGTGAATTCTGGGCTATGGTATGGCCAGTTGACTGAGTTTACAAGGCTGCGATTTTTGCCAAGTGATGACCACCTTATTTCGGAGCGTCTAAGGTGGTTTTTACTTTCAAATTATTCATTCTATGAACTGCTCATCTTGTTTATTTAATGAGCTTTTATCCAGAAGTTATGTACAAATTACTGGAGTATATTGTATAATTTTCATGTGATTCAGACCTTTTGAAATGCGACTGGCAATGAAGTTGGGGCGTTTGCCATTTTGGTGCTTTCCTTGGACCTCCAGAATTACAGGTTCATCTTTTTCGAATTGTTAACATGACTTTTTTTTTTTTTAAAATTATTATTTGTTTATATTTAAAATAAATGCTGTAGATAAATTCTTCTGAAAATATAATTTCTGCACCAGAACTATTTTGATTGGCTGACTTTTTAACTTACGGTAGCTTTCTTCCATCAGAGGTTGGTTACAATGATGACAGCCCACCATTTAATACATTGATGGAAGTTCTCGCTTATCCAAAGGTACATGTTTAAAACCCTTTTAGAAGAACTTTTTATTTTGAGCTAATTCTTTGAAGTGAGCCTTATAAAGTTTGATTTCAAAAGTAGGTTAGTTTTGAAAAAGTTTTATAAATGCACTTTCACAAAGTTCGTTTGCAAAAATAGGCATGTGATCATAGATCACAACTATGTGATCGGCCTATCTTTGGGGAAAAAAAAAGAAAAAAATTGTGAAAGTTTATTTTTGAAACTTTTTCAAAACTGGGCCTAGTTTTTTTACTCTTTTAAACATTGGTCTATTTTTGTAAATCAAACTTTATAAGTTCTACAAATAAAAAGAGCCCTTCAGGAATATGCAGGATAATTTCATGTTATCCTCTTTAGTTTTTGTTCTTATCCAATTTATTTTTAACTACTCAGTGGAAGCAAAATATTTGGCAGACCTAGATTTGAAGTGGAACATTATTCTGATAATTGTTGTCTGAAATAATCCTTTTTTGAAAGTTATGTTCTTGTGTCGTAGGCTGCTGGACTTCAATCTTTTATAGGTTATATCCTGTATGAAGTTTGTTCTTGTTAGCCCTGTAGCACAGTATTCTCATGGTCTTACTCTGACTGAAACTTGCATGTGAACTGATGGTATATTATATCTTGCAGGAATTAGACCCTTTTTATTTATTTCCTTTTTTCTTTTAAAATTATATTTGGGATAGATTCCTCCGCTACTTACATCTCATCATATGAGATGCTCTTTTGTGTCTCCAAAAATTATATAATGAATGGAGTTACTGCATCCAAATGTTAAAACGGAAGTATCTCAATTGAACAATTATACCCTTGTGGAATCTCAGGCTATGATGTCTGGCAGTGTGTTATATCTGATGAAATCGTTTTGTGGAGCAAAATGCCTTCCCAGCTAGAAGTAGCTGCCTCTCAAGAAAGCACCAGCTTGATAAGAATTGTTAAGCTATATTTTATATATATATATATATATATATATATATTTAAATTAATTTTTTTATTAATTTTTTTTATATTTATTTTTCATTTCACCTTGTTGTATCTAATGCTGAAGAATAATAGCCAGTGAGACTGCTACATATTTTCGCATTCTATTAAGTTTTACACTCTTCTTTTTAACAGCAGTTGCATGAACAATGACAGGTAACAGTTAAATTCAGGTGTGTAGTTCGGGTAGTAGCAGCAATGCCATGTCAGGCTGAGGATATCCGCTCTCCTTCTGGAATTTATAGGATGAGACTGACCCTGGAAGATCCAACTGCTAGAATCCATGCTTTCATTTATGGCCAAGATGGGGTATGTAGCACTTATCTTCACCATGCAGCAATTCTTCGATCTACTAAATTCTGTCAGAATAGATATTTTTGAATCTATGCATGTCTCGTTTTTGTATGCTCAAAAATAAACCTCAATTTGATTTTACTTGCTTTCTTCTGAGTCATGCTAGTTTAACGATGATAACAACCATGTGCTTAGATGCTCACCAGCCATTGGTAGTATTATGGTTGCTATTTCATGTGATTCGATTCTGCTACAACTCTATTTGATGTGATCTGCATCCTGCTACAAATTCATTAAATACCTTTTCAATCATGAAATAACTAAAAACATTCTTCCTAATCATACCTAAGCAACAAATTTCCTGTATATTGGTTCGCGTCCTTACTATTAGTTTCTCCAACTATATATTCATATAAAACTGCATCCTTACTATCAGTTTCTCCAACCATATATTCATGTAAAACTGTATGATTTGGAAGGGTCAGCGAGTGATTGTTTCAGACATTCAAATGTGTAACATTTGGGGACTTAAAAGTGGAGTATTTCTGATTTTATAGTCACCATGGCAGGTGGAGTTTTTTGATGGCTATCCCTCAGAGGATGTGATGCGAAAAAAGCTGATGAAATTGCTTGGTGTTGCTGTCGGCAATGACGGCAAGGAAATAAAGAATGCTGCCAGAAATCCGCAATGGGTGCAGTGTTGCTTGAAATCGTATTTCAGGGATGTACATGACATTTGGGCAACCAGGAATTTTAGAATCTTTAATACAAAACTCATTGGTTGAAACATTCCTCCCATAGCATCCTAATGGGTGCCTGGCCTGTATATAATTTATTCGTAATTGCGCAGGTCATTGTCAACTAGATGACTTGCTGAAGCACTCAAAATGTTTAATCACAGTAGTTAAATTCGTTGCAACATTATCACGCCTTGTTTACATGTAAAAAATCAGACGAGACCCGTAAGTCACCACAATGACCAACGTAAAAAAAGGTCTTGCAGACAAAATTCAGAAGTTGTGAATAATTCGTAGCAAAACTTAGTCAGAATTAAAAACTAGGGTAGCTGATAACATATTTCTGCATTATTCTCCTCTCAATACTTGTCATGAATAATGGCTACTGTTAATATTTATAGAACTAATATCAGGAACTACATTTTCACAAATTAAATCCTCACAAATGTTGAAACTAGTGTATAAAATAATGGTGCAAAAAAGCCATGTGTTCTCTGTAGGGTGCACGACGTACGCAGCTTTCATCTTTTTGCCTGTACCAAGTGTGAGAGCCCTCATGCCTGTACAACATATTTTTAATTGACATCCCTTGATTGTTTGACAAAACCTTTAACACTAACTATGGCTACATCTTAATTGAACGGAGCAGGATGCTCCACATTCTGCAGCCGAGGTGCTGCCTCACCAGCAGGAGCTACTGCCTGCCTCCGCTGCCGATCCCGCAGATACAATACCGTTAAAAGACAAATAAAAAGAGTCAATATTGTTGCATTGCCTTCTTCCAGGAGGACATTCTCCACCCAAGCTTCCACTTTTGGATAGAGTTCAGGGAGTGAATCGATCAGCCGTACCTTAACAATACACAACACCAGTATCTGTTAGAGCTCCCTTAGTATCAGCTTAAAATAATGTTCGACAATACCAGTATGTGTTAGATCTCCCTGAGTATCAGCTTAAAATTAAGTATGAGGATAAACGAGCAGAATGATGACAACTTATGTATGAGGATAAGGATAAATAAATAAAAAGGTTATGAAGGCTCTACTTGATGTGATATTTGTGTTGACCCAATTTTTGTGAGTGCAGGGAAAATGTGCATGGTCACCACTAATTTTGACAGACAAGGAATGCCACTACCACACTGCTAGCCTAAAATGTGCTCAAAAAGAAAAGGATGTAAGATCAGAAAAGAGAATCACCAGGAAACTCTCAGCATAGTTTTTGCGTATCCACAAGCTTGTGAGAGCAAGAGCTACAGGCAACTTTGCTGCTGGATTAATCTCAACAGCCTGATCATAGTATCGTTTTGCAAGATGAAGGTCTACTGGAAGTCCTTGGCCATGCTCATGCATGTACCCAAGATTGAACATGGCTTGTGCATTGGCTTGAGATCTAGCATGCATGTAGGCCTCTGCGGCACGTTCATAGTCCCTTTCTGTACCCTGAAAATGAAAACCAAGCAGGTCAAGATTTGTGAAAACTCAAGCATCAAAACTAGAAGTTCTATACATCCTGAATGAAGAAAACACTGTATTTTGTGAGACTCACCCGACCATAATAATATGCATCACCAATCAGCAAAGCTGCATGTTCATTGCCCTGCTCAGAAGCTTGCCACCACAAGGAATGAGCAAGCTGATGCCTCTCAGCTTCTGTACACTGTCCAGATTCTCCTAAGCACATACTTCGTTCCCCATATTTATCAAGGATCCATGCAGCATTACTCTGTGCCACCTCATAACCAAGCTCAGCCATCCTCAAATACAGGATGAATGCCTTACCCACGTCACCTTTTAAGTATGCTTCAACAGCCCACCTAGACAGAGAACTCCATGGTCCTCGCTCTGCAACTAGTTTGTACAAGGCAGTAGCCTGGAGATAACCAAGTCAACCTTAAATATAATGATTTGTTGATATTAACAATCTCCATGATAAAAGGTTCAATAGTATAGTATTGATACCCCAAAAAAAAAGTATAAAGTTCTCGCAACTAAAAGGAGGAAGCAAACTCCAGTAAGGGAAAACAAAATGTAATGGCAGACATTTTATTATAAAATAAGGAGGAACTTCAAGTGATTGATTAATCTTATATTGGAACAAAGAGAATTAGTAGCAAAGGCAGAACCATAAGCAACCATTCAGTTAGATGATATTTATGTAAGAACTAATCCAGACCTAATAGATCATCCAAAACCACATAATCCAAACTAATTACCAAGATTAAAGAGCCCCCAATACATGACATCAATCATAACCTTTTCAAATTAAATAAATAGCTAAGCTCTTGACTCTGGATGTATCTAATTTACCTAATTAGTTAGTTAGACACCTTCAGTAAGTTGAGACCATAACAAAAACAGCTACAAATTTCAATATCACAGAGTCAGAGCTTAAATAATAATCACTGCACTGTTTTTAACCAATAAACTTCACGATAAGTGATAGCTTGACATGTATCAATCCATTGTAATTTGATCAGTGCTAGTAAACCTTCTACCTATCAACATTAATTAATAATACTTAATTCTGCATTATCATCTAAGAACAAGCAATCAACAGCAGAAAAATAAAAGTGGGAACAAACAGAAATACTTTCTAAAAGCAAATGAATCAATGATAAATTAGTTAACTGGTAGCCATTGGCTTCGCATATAATGCCACCATCAAGTTGTTTCAGAGGAAGCACAACAGAAGATAACCAAATGATGTAACAGTATTGACATTGTCCAACAAAACCAGAAACAGAAATGAATTAATGCACAGGAAATTTATAAAAATACAGATCATGAAAACAAGTCAAATTACAACTAAAAGCGCAATATTGCTGGACTTACCATTGGGATATTCTTTTTAAGCCCCACACCTGTGTGGAACATCTTTGCCAACTGGTAGAACGCCTTCTGGTGACCTGCATTAGTGGCAGTCAAAAAATATTTGCATGCTGCTTTTATATCCCTTTTAACCCCAATCCCTTTATAATACATCACGCCAAGGTTGTAATGCCCACCAACCTCCTCATGATCAACGGCCAGTTGAAAATACTCCTTCGCCTGTAGTAAGAACAAGGGGTTTGCAATAAATAATCTTTTAGATCATGTCAGCAAAAGTGCTCATGGAACTTCGCCAAATATAGGTCAAAGCCAAACACAACCAATACTATCACAGTTACATACTATACTAACAGGTCAGATTAAGAACAGTATCCTAGATGTCAAAAACTCCAAAACTCCAGATATTAATACAGATATGCACCGGCTTCACTAAGCAAAACAAACTCACAACCTACAAAATGACAAAAGATTCAGCCTATAAAGAACCAAAACAACTTACTTTCGTGTAGTTCTTCTCATCAACTCCATAACCCTTAGCATACAGATACCCTATTCCATTATAAGCAGAATAAAGCTGATGTTTAGTAGCCAGTGTCAACCATTCCAGTGCCTTGGTGTAATTCCTCTCGACGCCAGCTCCTCTAGCATACATCTCACCGAGAAACTCCATCGACTGTGCCTCACCCTTATCAGCTGCCTTGGAAAACCACAATAATGCCTTGGCACGATCACGCCTCAATCCCCTCAACCCAAAATAGTAAAACAACCCAATCTTATACATGGCTCCAGCATTTCCTTTCTGAGCCTGATACTCCAAAATCTGAAATGCCTCATCATCCTCCCCCCGTGACTTCCTTAAGGCATCCTTATTTTCCTCTGCGCCGCTATGAATCCTTATCGGTTCAATCACAGGCGAATCCTTTGATATCAAGAAACTATTCACAGCTATCTCCGCTAACTCACCATACAATTTAACAGCTTGCTCATGCATCTACGCAATTAAAAAATAAAAATAAAAACACTAGAATCAAAATCATCCAAAACCCACAACAATTACAACACTAATAACACAAAGCTAAGTTGAAGTTGTATTAACTGTAACTCACATCTTGGCGTAAATAGGTATAGGCAAGAGCCATCTTAGACTGAACATTACCACCTGAAGAGGCAAAATGGTGATAGAGAAAAGCCTTGGCTTTGTTCCTCTCACGAGTCATCCCCGTACTGTACAAGAACGCAAGTAAGGAGCGGGCTTGGGGATCTCCTTTGCTGGCAACCGCCTCGATGTCCGAAGCGGCCTCCTCCATTAAAAGAGAATCGCCAGAGGAAGCGGCCGACATCATTTTGGCGACAGTGGAGTAGTAGGTCGGGTAGGGTTCCTCCATATCCAATTCAGGTTCGAAAACAGGGGTCCATGAGCCCGGATCGAGATTGTCGTCGGGTTTGGAGTCAGAGTCGGCGAACTCGTCCCAATCAGCGGGGTCATCGTCGGCAGAGGGCGGGGCGTCCTTGATGTCATCTTGTGTGAGGAGGAGAACAAAGGGACGAGCTTCGAGGGAGAGAGGATAGAGAGAACAGAAGATGAGAAACAGTATCAATCTACGTATTAACAGTTTCTTCATGGTGATTGTTTGATGGAAGATTGGAATTTTGCAGATGGGTAGTATTGGGGAAGAAGAAGTTTCGAGTGAGGGTAATTTTGGTATGTGGTTTTATATGTTGTGCTGCCACGTCTTGTTTCAGCCCTCTGTCCAATTATACTTTGCCATCTCAGACTATTTGAGTAATCTTATTTTGTACTACGGTCTAGCTATATATATATACTAGTATATATATATATATATATTTAAAAAAAATTAAATGTTTATTATTATTATTATATTATTATTATTATTAATAAAAAGGATTTGAAGTGTGGATGGATAGTTGGCTCAGTATTGTATTTTAATAATAATGAAAGAAATTAATATAAGTAAGTAAAGAATAGGCTTTTTGATTAAAATATTCTCGGTAAATAATTGATTCTCAATTAGGATGTTAATGAATCCGATTTAAATGAATTGGACCGGTGATCCTTACCCCATTTTTATCGGAATTCGCAACAATGCACGTGAGAAAATGATGAGAATGAGGTTTTTTTATTTTTTATTTATTTTTTTTTATTTTAGTTAGTTTTATAGTTTTCTATTTGTATTTATTAGGTTTTTTTATTTTTAGGGTTAATTAGTCTATTTTGTTTTCCTATTTGTATTTCATTAGGTTTTCTTTATTTTTAGGGTATAATTAGTCTATTTAAAGGGCTGATTTATATGGTTTTATTCATTAAATTCAGAAATCAATAAAGTTTGAGAGTATTATCTAATTATCTTTTTCGACTTCTCGGTTAATAACCAGTTGCTTGGTTTAGAAGAAAAGCTAACTACCTTGACTCTAGATTATCTATTTGGCTTCTTAACTAACTACCAAGTGCTTGGACTAGGGTGAAGGCTAATAATCTAATTTCTAGAGAATTAGCGAACCCTAATTAAGGTGATGTAATTCACATATATCGATGAGTGTTGTGGACTTGTTTGGGGGCAGATTTGGGTATCTTGTGGCTGAAGTTAGGTCGAATCCGAGTTTGCTTATTGTCCAAGTCAAAGATTTTGCTTTACTTATCGGTCAAGTTACAAAGATTTGACTAGTTATCAAATCCCTAAAATTAGGTCCTCAACAATTGGTGCTTTCATTGAGAGGTGATTAATTAGTTGTATAGGCGAACTCATGGTAAAAGAAAAATCGAGTGGTCGAATCGAGAGACACCCGTTATAAAGGGACCGTTGGGTCGGTTATGATAATGACAATGGATGGGATGATTATAAGTATGGTTGGAGGAATTGCAGACGATGACAAGATAGTTAATGGGATGATGAGGAATATTTTGAATATGATTGGAGGCAACGCAATCGATGGCGGGATGAAGAGAGACGAAGGGATCAATGGAGAGATGACGATTTTGATAACAATTAGCGAGAAACACATAATTACCCACGAAGATCGCGAAGACCAAAGGTGGATTTTCTTAGATTTAATGGAGGCGACCCACTTGAATGGCTTTATAAAGTGGATTACTACTTTCGAGTCTGTGAAGTTCCTAAGGAAGATAAGGTTAGCACTGTATTGGATAGTAAGGCTAACAGGTGGTGGAGATGGTTAAGGGCACAATATGAAGAAGAAAAGAGATATTTAGGGTGGATAACCTTTGAAAGAGAATTTTTAAGACAATGGGGTCCTTCACCCGTGGTTAATCATCACGGACAGCTTGCAAAACTTAGACAAGAAGGAGAAGTACAAACTTATATTGATGAATTTCAAAGGTTACAAACTCTAGTTAGAGGATGGTCTGAGGAAGCTTTATTAGGAACATTCATCGAAGGTCTAAAACCTTGGTTATGTTGAGAATTGAAGTTGAAGCAACCACAACGATTAACTGAGGCAATGAGACTTGTTAAAATATTAGAAGATGGTTATCGTCAGGAGAAGAAGCCATTCAAAGAAAGCAGTGGAATTAAAAACTCAAAAAGTTCTACATTATGGAAAGAATCCGAATCAGCTGACAAAGGCAACGAGAACGAGGATATTGAAGAACTCAAAAAAAGGAGGCAAGGAAGTAAATAAGTTGACAATTGATCAAGTTCAAATTAACTCAGCTGATACTAATTATGACAATAAAGATGAGATTGTTTGTGACAATAAAGATAAGTTTGTTTGTGACAATTAAGAGAAGATTATTTGTGAGGAGAAGGTACATCATGAAGAGAAGATTGTTCGTGAGGAGAAGATAAATGTGCAAGATGTGGGAATTATAGTTGATTTGCATGTTTTATTGAGTGATAAAGTAGATTTTGTGTTTGGCGATGAGTGGAGAAGCAATATTGGAAACACAAACATGGAATTCAAAAAGATAATGGATCCAAAGTTAGGAGGAAGAAAGCGTCATTGAACTACTCTATTTACTAAGAAGCGATGTGTTCAAAAGATGGAAGTCTTAAGTAAAAATGATCATGGTTTCGCATTCATTAGTGCGGGAGATAACTATAAAAGGAGTAATGAGATAGAGGAATGCAAAAGAAAAAAGATGGAGGGATTTCAGAACCTCATCCTTGAGGGCAATGATGTTTTTGAAGACCGGGGGAATGATGAGAACCTAATTATTAGAGTTTTATTATTTCTATTTCAAATTAGGGTTAGATAATATTTCAATTCCTATTAGGTTTTGTTTTAGTTAATTTACTTTTATTAGTTTTTCTATTTGTATTTTATTAGTCTTTCCTTATTTTTAGGGCATAATTAGCCTATTTAAATGGCTAATTTATGTGGTTTTATTCATTCAATTCAAATCAATTCAAAAATTAATAAAGTTTGAGAGTATTCTCTAATTATCTCTTTTGACTTCCCTGCTAATAACCAGTTGCTTGGGTTAGAAGAAAGACTAACTACTTTGACTCTAGATTATCTTTTCAACTTCTTGGCTAATTACCAGTGCTTGGGATAGGGCGAAGGCTAATAACCTAAACTCTAGAGAATTAGTGAACTCTAATTAAGGTGACCTAATTCAAATCTATCGCGTGTGTGTGAGGGCTGTTCGGGGGTAAAATTAGGTTCCTTACGGATAAAGTTAGGTCAAATCTGAGACTACTTATTGTCCAAGTCAGAGATTTTGCTTTACTTATCGGTCAAGTTACAAAGATTTGACTAGTTATCAAATCCTTAAAATTAGGTCCTCAACAGAAAAAGAAAAATGAACCCTCATATTACATAATAGGGGATTGTCTGATGCATTTAAGTTAGTCTTGACATCATCATCAATTTAATCCTATTACTATCACCAATTTCAACATTCATATAGTTCATATACAATATAATTTACAGCTTAAATACATAATGTCCTTCAACAACTTAAATAAACAAGTTGTATCCTCAAATAAGATGTTTAAACATGCTAAACACAATAAAATATTCTAAAATATGATAAATTTTTAAAAAAGAATAAAAATCATCATTACTTTGTTTTTTAAAGATTTTATTATAAATATATATATTTTTTCTAATATTATACGGTTTTAGGTTTGGGTAAGAATATTTTTTTTTTCCGAACCTGAACCCGAACCGAAGACGGGTATTATTTTTGAACCCAAACCCGATCCATGAACTCCATCATCCAAATCAATTGTGGGTTAGCAGGCCGCGTACCCATGGGTAAATGGATTGGTGGGTAAAATTGACATCCCTATTCTCAGTTTGCTATTTTTTCTTCGTATTTTAATGAAATGCTCCAAATCTAAATCGATCACAGTCATTTTGTTTGGATGGTGCAGTCGTGTTAACAACAAAATATTTGGTACAAATTGCAACAAAACGACCTGGACCAAATTATAAGCAAATCGAATATGAATATTTTTTTGTGAACGATTGTGCGGTATTCGAGTCAATACAACCATAGTCGTATTGCTGCAAAATTTTGGATCAATTAATGTGCGTTGATATTTTTGTACTCAAATGGGGGTTGATTTTTTTTCTTGCTTTTAAAAACTAACCCCTCCATTATAAAATAATTTTCCATTTTCAAAATTTATTATGTTCCATAATCTCTATCATTGTCGTTCATCAATGAATTTTTTTCGAAATATTTTCTTATTAGCCCTTATAATGAATATGTTGATTAGAGTAAATATTAAATGCAAAGAAGACCTTTTTTTTTTAAGGACAGTTTAGTTTTATGATCATGTATTTAATTCATTTAATAATTTGTGTGAAATATTAAAAAAAAAGACAAATATTTTATAATGGAGGTAATATTGTGTTATTATTATCAATGTTAGTAAATTATGCATGCTTTTAAGATATTAGTATTAAAGATATCTTTACTAACATTGATAATATCATTAATATTAACATCATAATTCTTTTTAAAAGCAAGCAAATAAATTCAACCCTAATTTTTTGAAACAATATCCATGACACACATAGTAGGCCCATAGCTATTTCTACACGTGCATTTTGCTTTGTAGCAAAACGAGCATGATCAAATTGCACAAAATGAGCCAAATCAATTTGGTGAGAGACAAATCTACCATCATTGTTTTGATGAGAATGAGTCTTACTAATTCGTGGCTTGGCAGAAAAACGAGCCAAGCATCCTAAGATAAAAGTAATTTTTAGAAAGAAGGTGTAGAAAAGATGTGCATGCTATAACTCCATATGATGTCGCTAGAGGATATGACTTGCAGCAAAGTGAGACAACGCAATAAAGCCTATTTGAGATAGTGTTATGGCGGTAGCCTACAACCCCATATGATATCGCTAGAGGATATAAGGGGCCTAACCTGACAGCCTTTCAATATCAAAGGGATGATAGGAGAAGGCTTGATGAGGCACATTATACTTAGACAAAAGCCTCCAAAAGAATGAAGAAATTTGTAAATAAGAAGCGAAGGATTTTCGAGTATCGAATTGGGGACCAAGTGTTAGTGAAACTCCTATTAAAGTAGAAGGCGTTTAGAAGTGTGCATAAGAGATTGATGTTGAAATATGAAGGTACATTCCCTATCATTAAGAAGGTGGAGAAAGTTTCATATGAATTGAAGATTCCCCAATTAGTCAAGGTACATCCTGTTTTCAATGTTAGTAGCTTAAACCTTTTGAAGAAGACAAGGATAATCCTAGTAGAAGCGAGTGAGGTTACCCTAACTACACAGATGGATGCAATGACATGTGGCTTAAGTCATTTGGAGTCTGGAACCTTCTAGAACAGTCTAGGATAACCTGGTGGTTGTTGGAAGCCTTCTAGATGAGTTTGGAACCTTCTAGAAAAGTTGAGAAGGATTGGGAAGACAATGGGAGTTTTATGCCAAGTTCTAGACTAGTTTGGAGACTTTTACTTTCTGTTTGGATCATAGTTAGGTATGGTGTGGTTTTGTATCATGATCACCGATACCATGTTTGTTTTATTTGTTAGCATGATTTAGTAATGTTCATTAATGTAACTTTGTGGTGTGAAAAATCACACATTTTGGAACCACCAAATCGGTGGGTTGAGATTGTAACAATTTTTTCTTTCCAATTTTACTCTTATTCTTTTATTATTATATCAATTTTATCCATTGAAAACTCTAGTGTCGTATTATTTTTTCTCTTTCTTAGAGATGAGAAAGAAAGTTGCGGCTACATTCAATCTGGACGTCTCCTTCACCACGATTCATATCTCCTCCATCGCGCTTCCCATCTCATCCATCGCGCTTCACAATTCCTTCGCAATCAAATCTTTGATCCATCTATAACTAGTACAAATTGAATATTTTTCTTTATTATATGCTTCATTCATCGGACTGTAGGTTTAATTATAGTTTTTTTCATTGTTGATTTTCTAGGTTCTTTAGCTGTTCACGTCTGCCATCAAGTAATATGAACACCCACTTCTCAGAGGTACCATCTCACTTTATTGCTTTTGTTGTTTATTAGTTGGCCATATCACTTGATTGCTTTGTTTATTTATTAGTTGGTGATACTTTGCTATTTGATTGTGTTGTTTGGAGATTTGCAATTAATCTGTTATGAAAGGGTTGACATTAGTTATGTTATTATGCTATTTGATTGTGTTGTTACGAGATATTCAATGAATCTGTTATGAAACGACTGTTATTAGTTATATTGTTCTCAATCCTTGAATTTCTAGTGTTGTTTGAGGGATTTTGTTGTTGGTAAGTACAGTTACAGAGGAAACTGTTTTGTATTATTTACATATTCAAAGAATTGTATCGTGTATTATGAAACTGTTTTGTATTTATTTACATATTTGTTTATTTTTAATTTTATATTACATTTAACATTTGTTGTATGATTTCAGTTGATTTGGTTATTAATTTTGTAACACTTTAGTACATTATTCCATTGTAGATGGATGAAGAAGATATTTCTGAAAGGTAGCATATTCTTTCCATAGTTGCATAATTTGTATGGTTTTCGGTTAGTTGGGTTTGGTTATTTAGATTGCAGAATAGGAATAGTCAAACTATAGTTCAACGAAATTTAAGACTTGAAGGTGAAGGGTTAGGGATAAACTTATGAAACACTTGATTAGTAGTTCATTTTGTCGGCATGTTATTCGGATGAGGGCACCGACTTTTACAAGATTATGTGATATATTAGTTGTAGAAGGTGATCTTAGGTCAATTATTCGAGTAACTGTTGAAGAACAAGTTGCAAAAACACTTTACATGTTAGGTCATAGTGAAACAAATAAGACTGTATCTTATTGGTTTTGACGTTTTGGGGAGTCAACAAGTCGTCACTTCCATAATGTGTTAAGATCATTAATAAAATTGGAGGATAAGTTTCTTAAACAGCTTGATGAATCCCATGTCCCGACTGAATAGCCATTAAATTTAAGTTTTTTCCCCTGTTTTAAGGTAAATACATTAACTACCTATAAAAATTCGTAAATAAGTTTTGTTAGTTAGTGTCTTAAAATTCCTAGTTTAATTTCAGGATTGTGTTGGTGCAATTGATGGCACACTTATACGAGTTAAAGTACCAAAATGAGAAGCAACTAGATTTCGAGGAAGAAAAGATTATCCAACACAAAACGTCCTAGCAGCTTGCACTTTTGATTTGAAATTTACATATGTCTTAGTCGGGTGGGAGGGGATAGCGTCTGATTCAAGAATAATTAAAGATGTTTAAACCATATCTAATGGCCTGGAAATTCTTGAAGGTAATTACATTATAAGTAGTTAATATAACAATGTTAGATATGATGTTTGTCATTACTGAACTTTTTTATTTTTCCTAGGCAAATACTATCTTGTTGATGCTGAATTCATGTTAAGGAGTGGGCTTATCACACCATATAAGGGTGAGCGGTATCATTTGAAAGAATACTCAACAAATCCACCCAAATTGCTCGTGAATTATTTAACAAACGACATGCATCCTTACGTTATGTAATAGAGCGAGCATTCGGTGTATTGAAGAAGAGATTTCCTAGGATTGGCAGTGGAACTGAACCAACTTATAATGTTCGTACGCAAAATTTAATAATTCTCGCTTGTTGTATTGTGTACAACTATTTGAGGGGTATAGACCCAAATGATGATATACAAAGGGAGTTCGATAAAGAATTTGATGCAAACGGTGTTGATCAACAAGCAAATCCAATTGTTAGAGATAGTGTAGAAGAAACTAGGTTAGGAGAAATGATTAGAGATTCTATTGCAGCTCATATGTGGTATGATTATACCACTAGTTGAATTTGAATTATAATGTATTACTTTTTTTGTTTGACGAAACTAATTCAAAAGATGATATTTAAGAATTTTATTTTACACATTGATGCATTTTGTTTTGTTTGTTTATTTTGGAACTCCCTTATCATCTAATATAATTGGTTGCCAAGATTGAATTTATTACCAGTGTTATTGAATTTTAAATTACTGCAAACTTTTAAATTGATTGAACTCTCTTATCTTGATATATATATATATATATATATATTGTTTTTTTAGTTGATTGAACTCTGCAGATACACTTATTATAACAGACTATAATTTTAAGTTTACTGTAACATTGATTTCTATTGCTTGTATTGCACGGTAATTTAGTGCACTGTTACACTGATTTGTATTGCACTGCAATTTAGTGCACAGAATAACAAACGGTAGGATTTTAAAGTTATTGCACTATATACACTTGTTATTGCACTGTAATTGTATTGCACTGTGAGTGGTGAGGGTGTAAAATACATTGATTTATGGTTTCTTTTTAGTTGATTCATCGTTTCTAATTAATGTTGTTAAGAGTTTAGGATTTAGTTTAATTTAGTGCACTGTATGGGATTGCTCTTAACCTATTTTATTGGATGACATAAGTTTGGTGTATATGTAGGATTACATAGATCACTTAATGGTTTCAATTTTATTTAAATTATCTATCCGCATTCTCATGATGTGTGGGGTTGATTTTAAGGTTGCTTCTCATGATGTGTGGTGTTGATTTTAAGGTTGCTAAAATGCCACGGAAAATTCAATCATCAAGTAACTCTGAGGTAATAGTTTGGACTGCTCATATAGACGATGTCCTAGTTGATGCTTTGAAGAATCAAAATAATTTGGGAAATAGAGTTAGAGGCACCTTCGCTTCCCATGCTATGAATGAAGTTATCAAGGAGCTAAATGAGAAATTCCCTGATAAACAAATGCATAAAAAGCGAGTACATAATCGAATAAAAACATGAAAAATAGTGCCATAAGTGGTATGATTGTATGAACGGATTAAGTGGATTTGCTTGGAATCCAGTTACGGGAATGATGGAGGCTGAGGATGAGGTGTGGAAACAACTTATCCAGGTAATTCACTGCTTTAGTAGATTCATTAGAATTGTTTTTGGATCTTCATTATGTTACTCTTATATGCTGGTAGCCAAATTGGCCATTGTTTGTTGCATTTAAGATAGGATAAATAGATAAGTTTTTGTATATATCTTTCTGTGCTAAGAGAGATTGTCTTACATTCTATATAGCTATGTATTTATGTTATATTTCAAGTTTTTATTTCTGGGTTTGAGATTATCTTATCTCCAACTTCTGTCTTTACTTTCATAAGCTATGTTATATTTCCAAATTGGCCAATTTTCTTTTTGTTCAAAAGGCAAATCCTGAAGTCGCAGAATTGAGAAGCAAATGCAACGGGAATTATGACTCACTAGTTGAGCTATGTGGGAAAGATAGGGCAACTGGGATGTATAGTGAAGGGCCATAAGATATTCAAAGAAGATTGACAAATAATTTAAGAAAAAGAGGACTTTCAATTGTTGACGAGTCTATCAATGGAATGAAATAAGATGAGGTTGCTTTTATGAATGCTAATGCATTTGAGTTTGAAGATGATTCACATGGACCACCAACACTAGAAAGTTCAAGGTCACAGGCACCATCAACAGCTTCAGGGTCAAGAAACAAAAGAGGAAAGACTGTTACTTCTAATTTAGATCTTAGTTTGGAGGTCTTGGAAAGATTGAGTCAAACTTTGGCTACTGCCATAACATCATGGAATAAACCACCTGTAGCGGGAACTGAACTATTGGAATTATTGACTCCATTAGGACTACCACCGAGTATGGAAGAAAAAGCTTTTATGACTCTTTTCAAGAATCGTGAATTGCTTAATATGTTCTTGTCATACCCAGCAGAGCGTCGTAAGATACTAGTTCTTAGGCATGTGTTTGGTGAGGATTAGGTTTGTTTATCAAATTTATGAAAGCTATCTTTTGGTAGGCTATTTTGATTGTTAAGATTTTATTTTGTGGTTGGTAATTACCTTATTTAAGGTTATTTTGTACTTATGAATGTTATCTTCATATATATATATATATGTACTTATAAATGTTATCTTACATCATTTTTGTGGATTTATAATAATTGATTTACTTGAAAGGCTGTATGGTTGTTTTAGTGATTTCTATGGCTGCTTCCATTCTTCTGTTGCAAGTTAATATTAATTCTGGGAACTTGTTTGGTTCTCTGTTGTTGTTGATATGTCGATAACTGGCATGAACCTCAGTCTACTGCTTAACGCTGTTGAATTCTATCAGGTATTCATAACATTTGTATTGTTGATTCTTTTGGATCTCTTGTAATAATGGGTATGGGTGGGGTGTCTGTAGATTTCAAAGTTAAGCATGATTCTTGTGTTATTTTGGTTGTGTTAGCATATCCATCAGTAACAATGAATGAATGTATATATTATTAAGCTTGTTATTCAAGTATTTATGTGAACAGTTGATTGGATCCTTGCAAAAGAAGTACTCTCTATAGGTTCATTTGAGTTGCTTAGCAAGATAGCCCCTGTACAAGCTTTATTTGTTATGATGACCGGTCCAATCATCGATTTCAATCCTTAGCGGCCACCTCATATCAGGTTATGGGGTAAAACTGGCAAGTTAGAAGCTGTTGTGTTTTGAATTGATTATGTTGATTGTGAGGTGAAGCTGGTTGTTAAGTTTTTTAGAAGTTTAAGCCAAGAATCAATATCTTAGCATTTCTGTCATTTGAATGTTTCTCAGTGATAACTACTATGATGCCAAAACAAGAGAGGAAAAACTGTTACTTCTGATTTTCAGAACACATTGGCGATTTGTGTATTAACTTACTAAACATAAATTGAAGTGCTAGTGTGTAAACTTATTCGTTTGGATCAGTATTGACTTCTTATGAGATGATTTCATTTGTTTTGCAGTCTTGCAGTCAAAATTCAAGTCATAATGCATTATGCAAATGCTGTAAGCTTTTTTATCACAGATCTACTACTTATTGATTTACAAGTTGTTGTCATAATGTAAAACTAATTGTTGGTTTTTATGCACTTAAAGAGACAACAAAGTTACCATCCAGGAATGACAATGCCAGCATGATTACATCTACCTACAATAGCGCAACCAAATTTTTCTGCGTATCCCCAATAAGTATATCCTCATCCATCCGTTTACCCTCCTCCTCCAGCAGGATAAAGTCATAACCCACATTGATATCCACCAACTCAATATGGGTCACATTATTCTCTAAGTACGTTCATTTTTACAATACTTACCTCTTAAGTTATTTTCTCCGCATAGAAAGCTAATCTTCTGTGTTGCGTTATGTAGGTTCTTACCCTTCAAGTTATCCACCCCAATATTAGAAGCTTGTGTGCATAATCATAGAATGACAACAGACATTCTAAACTTATTGTTAGAGGGAGATGCCAGAAGGCAAACCAGATGACTGCGCACTATTGAATACATGATTTGGCTTCTTGTAAATAAATTGTTGATGAAATAGAGAGGAAATGCTTCAGAATTTGATGTTGCAAGTGTTCATGGTGTACATAATGTTATGATGAATGACTTCTGTGATTTGTTTAAATATCTGCTTGAATTGTTAAATGAAGGATTACTTTCATGCTCTTTAGCGGTCTTCTGCAATGTCATCTAGTACCTCTGCATTCCAAGTTTTAGGCCACATGAAAACTGTTTATGTCTTGATGTGGATGGCTGCTCAATGATTCACAACTAACCCTGAAAAATATACATGGAATGCCTGTATCTATTCTTGGCATGATGGTACATACTTAGTTAATTGAGGTCGAAAGCAAGCCAATCACGCATATAGATGACGAGGATGTAGAACTCTTGAAGCAGACAAATGATGAGTCTGCAGTTAAGAACATTGAGATTGGTAATTCTTAAGCTTAACTTAGCATTCTTTGAGCCAAGAACAGTCAGCTTTAATTGGAGTAGTCATTGTTTAAGATATTATTGCATATTGTTTGAGTTATTGATGGCCATTTTGTCAATAACCTGAACTGCTTTTATATATATATATATATATAAATAATCTACACCATCTTATTTATTTGGATTTGCATTCTCTAATTTTACAGTGACAACAGATATTTAAAAGATAGATTTAAATTAAAGACCTCTTTAAAATACTCAACCCAATGAAAGATTTAGATGAATTTTTTATATCCATCACTAGAAATTATATATAATTTATAATTACACAAATAAGATAAGTACTTGTAATGCTTCAAAACCATAAAAAGTAAAAGAGTTGTTTTTTAATTTAAATTAAATTTATAATATTATTTAAAGTAAATTAATAAAATCAATTTACATTATTGCTTACTAAAAGGTATATTGGTCATTTTACAATTTTATGACAATACTATACTATCAATCCAAACAACTAAATATACAGTACTGTACAGAACTGTACAGTTTATCCAAACATAATTTCAGTACAGTACAATACTAAATAAAACAGAACTATACATTACGAAACTCCACTGCCAGTCATCCAAACGTAGTCTTAGAGACAAGGAGAAAGAAGCCATGTACTACCATTCTTGAAGCTCTTTATCTTAGATCTTATAGAAGTTGCTAGAGCTTGTAAGCTTTCCTATAAATAAGGATTTAGGCATTCATGTGTACATATGCATAGTTAGTGAGTGCTTTCAAGTTTTCTTGTACACACACTCTGGTAACACTTGTACAACATTTTCAAGTAATATAAGCATCCTTTGTTATTCATTTTAGTCGTGTGATTACTTTGTGAGTGTTGCTATCGAGTCTTAGTCTTTTAATACAGGAAGGCGTAACTTAGTTGAGTTTGGGGATAACACTTGAATAGGTGTCGCATGCGTTAAAACAGGGTTTATACAGTGTGATTAGAGGTTGTGGAATGGTATCAAAGAGAGGTGAGTGATGTGGAATGTTCATCTTAAGATTAAATATCACTTATATGTATTGAATTTGAAAACCTTAAGGACAATGTATGATAAGAAGGGGCCTTTGGTGTTGGAGCTGTTGAGGAGAATACAAAACTTGATTTAGAGATCGTATTGAAGCGATTGAATGAGAAAATTGAGGAGTTAGAGCAATTTGTGTTTGGATATGAAAGAGATATGGACTCTAGTTTATGTAACTATCAAGGATTTTTGGAAAGATAATATTATAGTCGGATGCTGCATCAAATTTACTCAACCACCAAGGTATACTTTGTAAGTAAGCAAGGACTTGTAGTTTA
Organism: Cardiospermum halicacabum; assembly: GCA_031304145.1. Taxonomy (NCBI): domain Eukaryota; kingdom Viridiplantae; phylum Streptophyta; class Magnoliopsida; order Sapindales; family Sapindaceae; genus Cardiospermum; species Cardiospermum halicacabum. Next base: position 10,485,782 of record CM062393.1, read on the forward strand.
TATACTACTGATATTACAAAAAATATACAGTAAATAGTGTTTTTGTTGAGAAATAATCAAGCGGCTAGTCTATTAAAAAACTTGTATAAGTAGGTACTAGTTTTTTATTTCCTATGTGTGCTTTTTGGTTTTCTATTTATGGGGAGATTCTACAGTTTCTTCTAGCTTTGCTTGTGTTGTTTGGTATTGCTGCTCTTGTTTTATTGCGGGGTTTTTATGTGTTTGCTTCAATTTGTGCTTTTTTCTATGACCTATCTTTTTAGGTAGTATAATGTGTTCTCACCACCAAATTTCTAAAGTTGTTAAACTTGGAACTAGAATTTAATTCACTAAGAAATAGAAAATTACAAAATTAAAATATTTAGTATTTTGAAAATATGATCTATTTCCGAATAAAAGCCTACCAAATAAAGACGTCTAACTATTCTAGTAGGCATAGGAATGGAACACAATTGTTTAGTAAAGTTTTCAATCAAATGGAAAGGAGAAAAGAAGAACCATCCAACAATTCTTTTAAATGCAAACTAACTCCTCTTCTTCTTCTCATTTGAAACACATCCATCAACCTACCGAACCAATTATAATCAATCTTCTAATTAATTCCAAGTCTTGGAGGAACAAGTATAGCTTTGATTCTAAGCCTCTTTAGAAATTGAGGCAACAATAGGCTATTCGATCCATCCTCTATGAACATATGGAATCCATTCAAGGATGGATAGATGACTCAGAATGAAAATTTTAGTGTTGGAAGGAGATTCCTGAAGCATATATCTTTAAGGTTGAGAGAGGAGTGTTGAGAAAGAACACAAGAATAATACCTAGCACCCTATGAAATGTGGCATCAATAAGCTCTCAAGGCAGTTAAGGCTATTGGAGAATGTGAAGATGGATAAAATCAAGACCTCAAAAGTGGAGATGGTGAAACCTATTGTCAACGCATTGAATTTTCTGGTTGAGATGAACATTTGAGATTTTTTTAATCTCTGAAAAAATGTGATGGTATGCTTCATGTGAATGTTCATGAGCTCTACCAATGTTTTTTAATATATCGAAAAATGCAATATTATGGTTATTGTACATGTCATGAGCTAAACCAATATAATGTTTTTCTATTTGATAAATAAGCATTCTTTTTTTTTTAACAGCTTCAAATTATTTTAGTTGGATAATTCAATCTACTAAAATATGCATATACATGCACCTAATATTCAATGGTTCACATTCGATCCATCATCATATATTCTAAGAGATTATATAGTCTATCCTTATTTCGAAGCGAAATAGATATAAAATTATGCAAGGAAAATCTATAATTTTAGCATTTAGATCAATCCAAACAAAGTATCTAATAAGTGCTCACACGATGAGATCAAAAACACATAATAGTAGACTGACATATAGGTTTTCAACTTTAATATCTCATTGTGCTAAATTTAAAACATATTGTCTATGTTTGGTATAAACGTTTTCAATATATTTTAGTATTTTAAACTAGTCAAAATTCTAAAAAATCTAGTGTATGTATTTGGATTAGCTAGGTTAAAAGTTTTAATAGAGTTTATAAAACGTTTCTCGGAACAATGTTTAGAGTTTAAGTCATAAAGTTTTAAATCTTTATAAGGCATTATTTCAAATTGACTTATTGATTTTAATTCCTTACTTCTCAAGTTTCTTTGCTACTTCCAAAATTTGTTTTGTTATATCCTAGTGATTAAAAAAATTAATTAATCTATTATAATATTTTTTTTATACATGTTTAATACCTATTTTTATTTTACTTTATAAAATATACTTTCTTAATTTCGGTTACAATAAATTAAATATTTTTTAAATAAAGACAGAGCAAAAAGTCGATTTCCATTGATCTATTATTTACCTTTTGTTACTTATTGAGAAAAAGTTAATTTTATTCTAAAATCATATTTTAAATTTATAAATATTATCTTTTTTACATAATTAAAATGCTAATTTACCGAACAATATTTGTTCAAATCTCTAGTTAAAACTGTAAGTTGAACGCTATTTAAAAAATGTTGAACGCTATTTTAAATATTAAAGGCTATAAAAAAATGTGATTGGAGCTGAATATAATATAACGAGTGAAAATATCTGCACTTTTGGCGGATTAATTTTTTTTATATATATTTATTTAAAATATTATTATTATCATTAATTTTAAATAGTATTATTTTTAAGTTAATGATCATTTTTAAACATTTGTTCGTATTTATCTTGTTGGCGAATGTCATCGCCATTTTAAACTAGATGTCATCGCCATTTTAAGCGATGCCATATGAAATGTGTCGGAAAAAAAAAATTATTTTAAGCTATAAGGTCCATAATCATATTAGGTAAATTTGTATCCACGAAACTTGTTAGCCCAAAGTTATTTTAGGCTATAAGAGTAAGGGCCATTTTAAGCTATAAGGTCAATAGTTGTTTTAAATGATTTTTTCCAGATGAAACTTGTTGATCAATGAACAACTTACTACAATACAATGTGACATTTAATAGCGGCTCATTTATTAAAAAAAAAAATTATAGTGTAACAAACCACTATTAAAATCATTGCTATCCAAACAAATTTGTTTGAACCAAACTTATTGGTCAAGGAAATTTTAAGCTATAAGGTTAGGGGACATTTCAAGAGATTTTTTTCGAAAAACATGTTGCTAAGGTCTGTTTCAAACCTTTTGTTTAGTATGCAGCATGTTAGTCCATATGAGATTTTGATAACCGGTGTCCACTTGAAGTAAGACTATGATAGGAAACAAAATAGGTCGAGTTTGATAATTATAATGATTAATATTATTTTCTCACAATAAAATTCATTGGTTAAAAAAATATTTCCACAGACCATTGTATTAGAAATTTAGCAAATGAGAAAATTTTAATTTTTAAAAAAAATTTAGTTTCATCGTATTAGAAATTTAGTAAATGAGAGAATTTTATTTTTCAAAATATTTTAATCTGGTTATTATTCATTAACTAGTGGATAAACAGTAAACCACACCACTTGTAACAATATGTAAAATCTATAGTGAATTTTTATTTTTCTTTTTGGAATCTCTCTTTTTAAATAAAAATAATAATGAAAAATTCAATTGCATAATAAAGTTCATTTTTTTTAAAAAAAAAATTAGAAAATTTATCTTAACCTACCGATTCAAACTCATTATAATACAAATTGGCTCATTTAACTTCTGTCCTACTATTCGGCTTACACCTTATTCGAAATTATTTATTTGATTTTAAAATATTTTACTCATATCCAGAAATCTATTTTTCAATTATAAAGTACAATTTTTTTTTCTCAAAATTCATAAAATTATAATTGTACCATAAAAATTTTAAATTAAAATTTAAAATTTAATTTATTAAAATAATTTTGAAAGTGTTTTAACTAAATCATTTATGAAACTGATATCAAGACTTCTTTTGGACGGTAAAATTGTGGATGATGATGTAAAGCCTAAGCTGCAGATATACATAGATAGAGTATGTTAAGTAAAACTACTGTTCACTTATTTATATACAAATACAACAATAGTTTTATGGGTTATTTCCAAAAATAATTCCATTTTTTTCCAAATATTTTACTTTGAACCACCAATTTTGGAAAGTTCTGCAAAATCATCCCAAATTTAAAACAACTAATGGTTTTGCTTTTTGGATGAGTGGTTTTGGGATTTGAGTGGGTAGTTTTGAAATATTATGATGTTTAAATAATTTAAAATAAATATTTAAAATTATTAAATAAAAATTTTAAAATTATTAAAGTATCATAATTATCCAAAACTACTCATCCAATAATAAAAACACTAGTTGTTTTGGATTTTGGGGTGGTTTGGCAAAACTTGCCAAAACCAATGGCTTAATGTAACACGTTTGGAAAAGAGGATTTTTTTTCTTTTCGGAAATAACCCATAGTTTTATACTATCCTCTTCATGTAAAACAGAGAATAGAAAAACCCACTTGACCAAAACTGTGACTTAAATGTCAACTTCTCTAACTTTGAACTTTAAGGTAATATGTTACAGTCTCTCACTTTCACAACAATCTTGTGTTCCCATCTTTATAGATAATTCCATCGACTCTGGAGAACATTATTTCAAATATATCATTCGCATTAAATTTACATGTAGAAGAATAATGTATAAATGTAAATTTAGGATAAAGGAGGGGTATGCCATAAGTAATTATTTCATAATCACAAACAACCCCAAACATATACTATATCGATTCCAAATGTAGTCAAATAATGGAAAATGGAAGTAGATAACATTCTGTGTCTAATGACTACTCGTTGTAGAACTCTTTAGTCAACCATGATACAGATTCAACTTGGTAAGCCAAATTTCAATTTATAGCCAAAATAAATTTGAACGCATTGTGTTTGCCAATTAAACGTTCATTATAGCTATTGTCAATATTACAGGGAACATTGAAGATCCCTTCTTAGTGGTATAGAATGTGTTTGATAGCTGGATTGGCAAAAAGAGGTACCACAGTCAGGCGTGTCCTTGATACTTATATTTTAGGGTATAATTTAAGATCGAGAAAATGGAGAAGGAAAACAACAACTGAACAAGATGTGTTCAATTTTACCCTCATTGCCATTGGTCAAAATTTTTGGACCCTCCGGAGCCACTTGTCAACTCCCACGTTAGTATGATATTATCCACTTGGGGTCAAAGTCGAGTTCGCATGGATTTTTTTTTGGGTACCACCACCAAAAGGTCTCATGCTAATGGATTTTTCTGATGCTTTATATACAAGTCATTATCTTCTTATATTATTGATGTGGTATTGAGTTTGACACCCCAACAATCCTCCCCATCAAACCAAGGGCCACATTGCCTCTCCTCGAGTTAGTCCATCGATCCTCCAAATCAAGGATCACACGTCAGCCCCCCTCAAGATAATTCACCGGCCCATCGGTCACCGGCCTCCCTTTAAGATAATCTATCGATATGTCAAATCATCTTGTATCGCCGTTACTATCCAACGGGATCCGCTGCTTGACCATTATATTTTTCAGGAAGACTTTCACCACGGATTTGAACATGGGTTCCGTCTCTGAACCAAGGCTCTGACACCACTTGTTAGACCCTCTGGAGCCGCTCCTCAACTCCCACATTAGTATGATATTGTCCGCTTTTGGTTAGGGTTGAGCCTACACGGATTTGTTTTCAGGTACCACCACCCAAAAGGCCTCATACTAATGAAGCATTCTGATTAGAGATGATAACGACAGGATATGGGCGGATATGCCAATATCCATATCCTTATCCCTTATTTTTTTTCCGTATCCATATCCTTCCCATATTCTTTTAATTTAACCGAAAAAGGATACTGGTATATATCCAGGATATGGATTTATCCATGGGTGTACCCTTATCCTCATAATAAAATTTTAAAATAATAATATGATCAAAATTAATTCAATCACGAAATTAATCCAAATTATAAATAAAATAAATTTAAAATAAAACAACAATCCAGACTCTCTTTTAACTAAAATTTTGAATGAAATGTCGGAAAATATAATTTTTATTAATGTTTGATGTCCTCACTGGAAATTACTACCGCATAAAAAAAATAGCACAAATATTATATTCAACTTATGAATAATTTTTTACGCTAATTTTTGAGGATTTATCATAGTAACAAGAATTAATATATTAAATAGTTTAAATAAATAAAAATATATTTATGTGAAAATCTAGAGTTACCTTGAAATAAAATGACTTTAACAAAATAAAAAAAAAATTTCTTGAAATTTGTTTGAGATTGTAGAGTGATAGTGAAAGAAAGACGCGGAGAAGAAGAGATGTGATGCAGCAATTTGTAATTTTTAGAAAGTTTAGGATTTCAATTATTAGTTTAAAAAAAAAAAGGAAAATAAAGCTTTATAAAAATAAATTATTTGATGGACATGGGCTTCAATAATAATATAGAATTATAGTTAAATTATTTTCTATTTTTAATTTTCTTTTGCGGGTAGAGGATATAGATAAGAATATTTTACGGTGCCCATATCCTTATCCTTATTCTTGACGGGTATAAATTTTCTATTCATATCCGCCCGCTATTTTTAATGGGTATATCTATATCCGCTCATGGCGGGCGGATATCCACGGATAAACATGTATGCGAGATAATTGTCGTCTCTATCTCTGATGTATTATGTACAAGTCATTATCATCTTGTATTACAGTTATGGTATTGGATTTGACACCCAACATAAATTACATTCTGGGATCAAAACTAATTAAACTAAATATTTTATCACATATCCTAATAATAAAACAAAAGAAAAATAAAAGTTTGTTTTATATTTTTGAAATATAATCAAATAAATAAACACTAAATGCAAAAGAAATCGTAACTGAGCATAGATCGAACCTGATATAAAGCTATCATGCGATGTTCTTGAATGGCTGATCTTCCAACTATCATGCGATGTTCTTGAATGACTGGATCTTCTAACTCTACCCTATAATTCTCAGAAGCTACAGAAGCGGTCCAACCATCTAAAGATAAAACAATTATAAACTATACAAATTAAAAATTATTAACAAATCACACTTTAAAAATTAATTAATTATTATTAATAAATCTATATATATTATAAAGGAGAACTCTCAGCGGGGCCCACGAAGATGATGTGGCGCGCTGAGAGTTCATCATTGGGTGGAAAAAGAGTCATTTTTAGCTATTTTTGAATTTGAACGATATTTTGATGAGATTTTGACTGAGTTTTTGTTTTATTTTATTTTTCATCTCTTCTTTCATTTAATGATTCATAATCCCATAAATATAAATAAATAACATAGTAAAAGTTGATAAGTGTTCCATGTCCCCTTTTTCTTATAACGGAAAATTGATTACTTTTAAAATTAATGAATTTAACTAACCATTTTCTCTTATTTACATTCGTATATCTATTTCTCTTCCACTTCCTCACCTTCAATTAACCACCGAATCGAAATTGTATAAATAGAGACCACGCTCATGCAATCTTCTCATTACATTTTCATTTATCAAATCCAATCTTAGAAGAGAAAGAACTGATGACTTTGATCTCACCACTGGCGAAGCTCACAAAAACATCGACAATTTGGGTTGGGCCGAACTTTAACCACATTTTAATGAATGGTTGGAATGACGGAATACGATTGCAAATTGGAGAGAGTATGATTTGGAAGCTTAAGTGTGATGACACATCAAAATGAAGAAGATGGTCGAGAGTTACTTGTATTTTATATGAGGTTTTAAGTTGTTAGGTGTAGATTCACTTTTCATTTACAATTTGACTGGTTTCTTGGGTTGTATTGTATGTAATAACTGGATCTTTTGATAAATTATTACTTCTCTCAATATAGGATAAATTTAATTGAATATTTTTTTTTTTTATAGATTATTACTTCTCTCCATATGGGATAAGTTCAAACTTAAAATCTGATTCAAAACCACAATTTTATTTCGTTAATAGAAAGAAAATTTAAAAGACCAATCTTAAAATGATTTGAATATAACCCTGGGTAGCAATAGAATCATCAACGATTTAGATTTTCACTCAAACAATTTAAATTTCAATAAAAATTTGAATTAATTTTTATATACTTAAATTCACCACCCATTAATACTTAAATAATTGAAATTAACCTATAAGACATTGGTGATCCTAGAACTTTATATGACAAACTGACGGTATATATTGATAGTGAACCAATGAACAAAAGAATTAAGTTTTGTGCATTTATGTTCTCCATAAATGATTTTTTTTTCCTTTCCAAAACTGCCATTTTATATTATTGGAATTAAATTAGACTATATTATACCATGTGCATTGGATTGTGTAATAAAATTAATACACTTTTCAATTAAGAATATTTAATTTATATTTAAATAAAACTAAAAACTCTATGTTACCATGAATTATTCTACTAAAAATATTTGCAATTTTCATATTTAATAAATTTTAATATAAATTTATTTTTCATTTTTGTTATATACTTTAACTCTATTAAATAAAATTAAGAATATCATTAATTATTTATCTAAAACCATTCAAATTCTACTTATTTAATGAATTTAATAAAAATTGAAATACATCCTTTCATATACATTAACTTATAATCTATTAGTAATTAAATTATTAAATAATAAATAATTAAATTATTTAATAATAATAATAATTAATTTTAAAGTGAATGAGGGGATGATGACAATGAATGAGATGTTAAACTTTCTCTTTTTTATGGTCTTCCTAATTACTCCATGAGAGAGAAATAAAAGATGATAAGCTTTGGAAAGAGTTTCGTGATTGATTGCAACTTAGTTGGATTATTGTAAATAAAAGATAAATCAAACTGCTAATATTGCCCGCTTGAGTTCTCTCAGTGGTCCAAAATATTGGTTGATCGGGGTAAGGATTTTGCAATAAAACTCGGGTCGTAGAATTATAATAAATTAAATTAAATTAAATATATTAATATTCATTTAGTTGATCAATTGTGAAAAAATAATTTTAGTTATTTTTATTTATTTTATTAATTTTTTTAATGTAAATTAATATTAGCAATTTTTTTTAGTAAAATTATTTAAACTATCATTACTCTTTAAACTTTTGAAAATAAATAAATAATAATATTATTTTTATAAAATATATAAATATAATTTTAAAATTATTAAAATAAAAAATTAATTTTATTATTAAAATATTTAATTATATATAATAATAAATAATAATAATAATATAATAAAAAATATTATTATCGCGCAATGCGCGGAACATTTTACTAGTTTATAATAATTTTAAATCCTATCCAATCACCCAATGAGAAGATACCGAATGGTAATAGACGTAGATATACATCATTCTTCTTAATTCCTTATACATCCATCACCATCATAGCACTTGACCAAATAATTCCTAAACCTCCTATCACATCTACGTATTTTTTTTACGATAATAATATATTAAAAATATTTAATTAATATTAAAGTTAAAAAAATAAAATATTTAATAATTTACTTATTTCCTTTTTTACTACATAAATTATAAGTATGATAAATAAATACAGTATTATACGTAAGATCAATCCACCTCTTATTCTCGGCATTCCTTTCATTGGAAGTGTAATTTGAAATGGTAAATAAACACAGTAATATACGTGGAAGTGGGAGAGTATGTGATATTTGTAACCGATAACATTCTAATTTGGGAGAACCACTTATCATATCTACTTTTAAAAAAAATAATTTTCCAAGAACCATCCATAATATCTATTTAAATAAATCGATTAATAAGAGATTTAAAAATCGATTAATAAAAGATAAATAAATCGATTAATAAGAAATAAATAAGCGTATTTAGAGTAGTGGAGAAAGTTGGTTGGTGACTTAAGGCACAAGTGTGTGTTTGTTTGTTATATTGTTTGTAGGTTGCACTATTGTGTTTATATATACGTTAAATATAAGGTTGGTTCTGTAGAGGAAAAGAGTGTGATAAGATTTTGATTTGATAAGATTTGATCTAGATAAATTTGTTTGTGTTGCTACCTGATAATAGACACTAAAACAACCAAAGAAACATAAATTAAATTAGAATCGTAATTGTTAAAATAGCTGCTGACAGAGTTCCTCTAACCTATCTAGAATGACAGTAATTTGTATGTCTATGCCCATGGCCATGCAGATGCGGACAGAGTAATTTGTACGTGTCCATTCTCGACAGATGCGTCTATTATATAGAGATGAATCTATTAAAGTCTGTATAATTATGATGTCCTCGTTCTGCTATATGAGTATGTCTGTATTTAAAATATTTAATAGATTTTAAAATTTAATTTTAAAAAATATTTTTAAAATATTAATATTTATACATATTAAAAAATTATGTCAATAATATAAATACCATATAAAATTATTTAAAAATAAAAATTATATTAAAAATTATAATATTCAACCAAATTTAGTATTTTCTTTAGCTGAGGAGCCAATTGCTAGAGATCTTCCAATTTCATATACAGTAAATCAATAATACTCGAATGATATAGTAAATACGTATTTTTATTTATTTTTTACAGTAATCTATTATTGTTATTATTATTATTATTATTATAAATTTTAGTTGAAAAAATTTCAATTAAAAAAAAATTATTGATTGACACCAAAACTGTGTGGTGGTGAAATCTGCACAAATGGTATGCACATTTATGGTTTACTAATGGTGTGCTTTACCTATGGTGATTACAAATTGCGCGGATATATTTTAGTATTTCAGTTTTTTTTAAACTTAAATAATTTATTTATTACATTAATCGGTTAAATAGTACTATTACTAATGTATTTTTTTTATTATTGAAGGAATTTTAAAAATAATATGATGTTCGTGAACATATGAAGTCTAGTTAATGTGATATTAGAAGTCGCTTCTTGAATAAAATATGGAATGCAGATGGCAGAGTTGTTAGGATTCACACTATTATCAATAGTGTAAGAAATTTTTTTAAATTGAACTTTAATATGATTTAATATTTATTTATAAATTTTAATATACTTTAATAATTATTTGTGAAGATCTTATCCTTGCTCCATTTTTCTTAGTGTTCGGATGTTTTAACATTATAACAGTTAATTTATATGACCGAACATTTTGAAAGAGATATCCTAACCCTTCCTATGTTATGTACCAAGCTTCCGTAAATCAAACTAATTTGATATATAATTATGCACCATGTAATTAGAAGCAATATTAGGAAAGCGATTTTTGTTGAGGAAACCACAAATAATTAAATTGTAAGATGGATCATTGGCCTGATTGAATTATTACAAGGATCGGATAGGAAACAGGGTCCAAGACCAACAAAGGAGAGAAATAAGATCACTCAGGGTTAATAGTGGAAAGTCCAGTCAAAAGGAGATCATATCAGTACAATTAAAAAGGAAAGATCGGTTATAGCGAAAAACAAGAAACCTCGAGCCCAACGCCAATTCATGCGCCATCACCATCAAAACTAGCTATCATACCAAAGAGGAGGAACCAGATCTGAAAGAAAGAAAAGCATGATCAACATCTAACCATATGAGGAAGAAAAAAGAAAAAAGAAATAAATCAGTCAATAATGATCTATGGAAAACATGAGAAGTAAAGAGAAACTTGGGGAGGAAAAAAGATGACCCAAAATGGGTAAAAGGAAACAGAACACTTCTGACGATCGGATAAAGATCATGGTCGATGATAAAGAAGTGGGGTACGAAACACTATATAAAGAGAGGAGCATCATTAGAGAGGGGGGGGTGAATTCTTCTTTCTTCATCTTCGAAAGGAAAGAAGAGAGAAGTGAGAGATAGGGTAAGGAAAGTGAGAGAATTCCTATTCGAAGTAATTGTATTGTAATCACGTTCATAATCCCAAATCTGAATTCACTTTTTTATCCAATTACAAATTCAACTAGAATCTTACTTTTCATTTTAAATCCAAATTCAAATCAATTTGTTATGAACTATTTCTTGGTTTAAACAAGTTCCAAAATCAAATTTGATGTAAAATAGTGGTTTGAAGCAAATGTGTTGTAAAATAGTGGTTTGGAGCAAATGTGTTATATTGGACTAATTTTGAATGAATGACATACAATGAGTTTCCTTGAACCAACCATTACACTTGACACAATGTTGGAAAAAGTTATACTCTAATTAGTATTAGAAGAAAAATCTCAGTCATCGAAAAATCAAAATAATAAAATAACAATCTGCCAGCTCAGTCTCAACAACCCAACACCGTTCACCTAAATAAGGTTGGGAAAGGTTGTTTGACTTGTGCATGAAGTACAAAAGAAAAGTTTAAATAAGTGAAACCACTTAAGCTCACCGGTCACCTAACAACTCATCAAACGGCTTTGAGTTGAAAGTATGTTTCTTAACATCTTGTATGTTTCTTTGATTTCCATTGATTGCTTGTAATTTTTTACTACTCCTCTTGTTTTATTGGGTGTTTTCATCTATTTACTTCCATTTATTATTTATTCTTTAATCTTTCTTTTTATGTAGTATAACATACTTTTGCTGTCAAATTTCAAGAGTTCTAAAACTTAGGAACTGGAATTTAATTCACTAAGAAATGAAAAATTACATATTTTGTATTTTGAAAATATAATCTCTTTCTTAACAAACCTTCCCATAAATAAAAAAGTTTAACTATTCTAACAAACAGAATTATGTGAGAAGGTTTTAGTTGCACTATTTTGAAGTATTTATTGGAAACTCACAAAGGTCAGGAAGATTTGCAAATGCTAGCAGTAGTTTTTCACATCCTTGGATTGTAAGTTTCTGCAATGAAACAAGTGGGCTCAACAATTCCACTAATAGTTTAGGGTACTTCAAGATAGACAGTTGACACAGGCAAGACAACCTATTTACATGCCTATCTTCTTCCATAAGATCCTAATACTTATATTCTTCCATGTCTCCGAAATAATGTAAATGAACCTGAAAAATTCTAATTAGTTGCAGAACATATTCTTCGCATAGGTAGATGCTTCATGCCTATGATGAAAATGCGTTCAAGGGAAGAAAGTTGGCCAACTGAAGGCAAAGATGTGCAGTTTTCACAGTAATCTAGTTTTAAGAATAACAAGTTGGGAAAAAGATGGATCTCTTATCTAGGATGAATTCCCACCATAAATGATAGTGAGCTTCTTGAAATTTTTATAGGGTCGCAACAATCAAGTGTATCTATTGTTATAAAAAAAAGACCAATGACCACAGACGGCCTACGACTGTATAGGTACGGGTGGTCATGGTCATCATATTGATAATTGTAAAAATACAGGCATGGGTGGGTACGAGGGTGTACATGCCAAAATAACATAAAAGCTCATTGGTGGCTCGTAACCATGCGAATGCGGTCATTATATTTGAGATTGTGAAATTATAGACTTTTCGCGGGCACTAGCTGTAGCGTCCGACCCCTACCCCCGGAGGACCCGAGGCGTGGAGACCAAAACGCCACATCGACAAGTACTCATATACACTTACATATAACTAATTCTCATGCAAAAACACATTTAAAAACCAAAATGCAATAGATTACTTTTAATTTAATACTTGATTTGATAAACATTTAGTAGAGTTTACATATGAAACCATCAAATACCACCAAATTCGAATCAATCATGCAAAACCGAGCTTAGTGTTCAACTCGTCACTAAGTCAAGTGAACAAGTTGACAAAAGAATATTTAAAATTAAATACATTTATAAAAGTTTATACAAAATACATGAGGTGAAATCAATGTTATGTAATGAACGCTCCAAGTAGGGTTTCCAACCCGACCTTCAAATGCTAGCTCGATCCACTTGGACACATATTCATTTCGAAAAGATAATAAACAAGAAAAAATGGAGAGAGGAAAGGGTTAGGCTATCGATGCCTAGTTAACACCTTCATACTAAAAAAACACATATAAATATGCTTCTTTTATTAGCAAAGTGAGCACACAAATGCAACTTAACTTCTCAAACATCATCACATACCTAATAGGATCCGAAGAGGATAAGAAAATAGAAAACTGGAGGCAAGGTAGACTTCTCGCGCCCTGTTCACCTTGACTAGGGCGCCAGCTTCCTGTCCAGGCTGCGGAAAATGACACCATAGCCTCCTGGCGCCCTGGTCACCTTGACCAGGCCGTTGACCAGGCTGCGAAAATTGGTACCGTGACTGACCTGGCCCAGGTCTAAGTGATCAGGCCGCAGAAAGTGGTACCGCATCCATTTTGGCGCCCTGGCTTGCGCCCTGGTCTAAGTGACCAGGCCGCCAGTCACTTGCCAAGCCGACAGTCACTTGCCAAGCCGACAGTCACTTGCCAAGCCGCCAAAAGTGGTACCGTATTCACTTGGCGCCCTGGTCTGCGCCCTAGCTCCTTTGCCAAGCCGCCGGCCAAGCTGCGAAATTTGGCACCCAAGGGGATTGGCGCCCTGACTCCTTTGCCAGGCCGCCGACCAGGCCGCCCAGTGAGAAAAACAAAGTATTTTTCACTTCTCTTCACTTTTTCAATTTACCCATTGATCTGCTTAGTTCTTTTATTCCGTTTAATTACCGTCTAAGGTTTCTATGGTAAATTTCATCCCTAACAAACAATCATTTACCATCCATTAGACATTATTATACCATTTAAAGCATACAATTCAAACAATAACCACATTTTAGTTATTTTGCCCTTAGACTCAACTCTCATGGTGAAAACACGACGGTAGTGGGCCCCAACCCCAGTAAGATCCGAAGATCACGGTACGTCCGAAGACAGGGTAAGATCCAAAGATCACGGTAATATCCAAAAGGATCGGATTGATGTCGTCGCATCCGGTAAGGAGCCGTCACTCCGAATAAGCGGCACTTCAAGCCATAAATCACATTTTCATAAGCTGAAGTATACTTCTAGTTTCCTAAGGCATGCCATTACATTCACAACATTCAAGATAAGAACAATGGTACTCTTTTTAGGTGATCAAACAAGATTTAACATCTTCTTTCCATTTTTAACAAAATCCATATAACACCATTGGTTTTACTCAACAATGACACCAAATTACCTTTCTTTTCACATGGCCTTAAGGGCAAAACATATACCATTTCCAATTGGTTCAAAACATTTCTATTTACAAAACAAGTAAGGTGCATTGAACTCAAATACACCATTTCCATTCAAAATCCATTCTTTAGTAATCAAAGGCCTCCATGGCCATCACGCTCACATTCAACAATCACCAAAATCATATAACATCACATACACATACACATGGTCAATTCCAATTCAACTCAATAAGTGTCTACATGACACTATCATCATAATACTTAACATATCTATTAATTACCAAGTAGTTAGCATTATTAACATATTATAATGCAATCAAACATAAAACAATCATCATACAATAATTTAGAGTGTAAAACAAAGGTGCTAACCTTTTCTCCGAAGACAACTAGCTAGTCTCCTCGGTTTGGTGCTCTCCAACACCTTGGTTGCCTATTGGAACCAATCCAAAAAACACAAATCAATACACAACACAATTTCATCAAATTCACTCTACTAGCTCTAAGGGGTTTTCATCAAAAAAATACTAATAGAGTTCAAAATCAACAAGACCAACTATCCGAAAGTGTTTTAGAGCTTCTAAGGATCCTATTCATAGCATGAATCAAAATTAAAAGCTTCAAAAATCAAAATCACCATTAATGAACTTTAAATGCTTACCAAAAGATTAGGGAAGAGATGAGGCTTGAAATCACTTGCAATAGCTTTAAATGATGTTGATGTTGGTGGTTCAAAGCTTTAATCAGATGGGTCTTGGTGGTTAAAGAGGATTAAATGAGGTTAGGGTTTGATAGTGAAGAAGAGAAGAAGAAAAATGTTTAGTTTCTTGAAGAGATAAGAGTGACAGTGAGAGGTGGAGATGAGGTGGTGTTGTGGTGGTGTGATGGGCTTTTTGGTGGGTGTTGGGCTTGATTCACTTTGTTAGCCCAATAACCCCAAGCCCACCCCCAATCATCCAACCCAACCCGAAACTCCACTCCGCTCTCGGTTTCGCTTTCGAAAATATTTTTCCGACTCTAAAAATGTATTTGTACCACCAAAACCATCTTTAAATTAAAAAGTCACATTTGAAATTGATAAAAATCTATTGTTTCCGAAATTGACCCAGTTTTACGAAAATAATTTTGAAATCATTTTCAAATATCAAAATTGACTCTACACTTTTGAATTTGGTCTACACTTTAC
This sequence comes from Cardiospermum halicacabum, assembly GCA_031304145.1. NCBI lineage: Eukaryota > Viridiplantae > Streptophyta > Magnoliopsida > Sapindales > Sapindaceae > Cardiospermum > Cardiospermum halicacabum. The sequence continues at coordinate 10,501,570 of CM062393.1, forward strand.
AATTTTACCCTTAGAGCGGATTTTTTATTTATTCTGATATGGAAACTTTGAAAATCAATTTTATAAAAATCAAAATTTTAAATAATAAAACACTCGAAAATTTTAGGCCCTACTTGTGGACGTTACACTAGCTGGCGGGTGTGGACATGGCATGAATCATACATGGCAAGGTGATTAAACTACACAATCTAAGTAGTCCGAATAACGAGAGTATGAAGGTTCCTAATTTTTTTTTATGAAAATAAAAAGAAAAGAGTCATTAAGTTCATTTGCTCATTCTTTTGAGGAAATTAATTTTTCAGTAAGTCAAATTTAATTCCAAAGAAGTAGAAGAATGAAAGTATACCAACAAAGAATGGGGTTTCCTCGGGGCCAACAAAGTTCCTATGAAGTTGAAGGTTATGGCAAGACATTCTGCTATGGACAATGAGCTCCTTCAATTTTTTATGGGGTCATAATAAATCGAGTATATCCCTTAAATCATCAATTGCTATTGTTTTATTGAAATTCATATTCTATGAATATGAATTAATATTAAAAAAAATAGAAGCAAGATTCCTAAAATAAATAGGAATAGCAAGTGATTAAACTACTCAATCCTAAGTAGTCTGGACAATGAGAGTATGTAAGGTTTCTATTTTTTCTAAAAAAATAGAAAAAAAGTCATTGATTTCATTTGCTCATTATTGATTTCATTTGCTCATTCTTGGAAGGAAATTACTTGCTCCGTGAATCAAATATTCCAAAGAAGTAGAAGAATGAGAGTACACTGTTAAAGAATGTGAGTTTCTTAGGGGCCACCAATGTTTCTATTAGGTTGAAGGTTGTGACAAGACGTTCTGCTTCACACATGGAGGCTTTATTATTGCAAGACAGTCTTCGATTTTTTGAGAAAGTGATACAGAGATTCAATTCTTCCAAAACTTTCAAAGTTTTGAAATACATTAATGATTGTACACAAGAAAATATTTCAAAAGATGAATTGCGATGCAAGTTATCGAAATCACTATCTCAATATCGCGATATCATCTCTATTTTTTAAGACATTATTCACCATTATTTGGATACTGAGTCGATGGATGAGGTGTAGGATGTGAACTCTAGTTATCGCCCCTGTTCGAAGACCATTAACACTCAAGTATCGGAGACATGTCAGAACAATGTGTTGAATGGTACATGAGATAGCAGAGCAAGGAAATACCATCTAAAGATTAGAAGAGAAAAAAAGTTTGAACTAGAACTTGAAAGGTATGAAGACGATTAATATGAGTTTGATATGTTATTGAACAGATTGAGGTCTGCAACTAAGGATGTAGAGGATTTTTTGAATGGTATCAATGAGAGGAGAGTAAAGTGGAATGGTCATCTCAAGATTGAAAATCACTTGGACATATTGAATTTGGAAACCATAAGGACAATAGGAATAAAAAAAAATAACAGAAGCAAGTTTGCTAAAGGAAAAATAACATGATGGAAAACTTTCACCACCATAATGGACAATTAGCTCCTTCAAATTTGTATGGGGTCGTAATAAATCAAGTTTATTCCTTAAATCATCAATTTCTAGTGTTTATTGAAATTCATATTCTATGAAGTGATATTAAAATAATAAACAGAAGAGAGATTTCTAAAACAAATAGGAATAATAAGTGATCAAACTACTTAATCTTAAGTAGCCCATATAATAAGAATATGTAGAGTTTATATTTTTTTAAAAAAAAAAAAAATTGAAACAAAAGAGTCATTGAATTCATTTGCTCATTCTCAGAAGAAAATTACTTGTTCTGTGAGTCAAAAGTGTTGAAAAGGTTATTCAAACTTGAATTAGGAAATATAGAGTTGAGTTAGTATAGGAGTATTACAGAGTTTGTTCAATCCTTTTAGGAATAGAATTAGGAAAACTAAGTTTCTGTCTGTATAGGAGTATTACAGAGAATTAGACAGCATATTGGTTCTGTTTTATTATTTGACAGCAACATTGTGGTATTAGAGCCTTCAATCATCATCAGCAGAGCAGTGAAAGAAGGAGATAAATTTACCAGCTTCATCATGACTAGCAACAACAATAGTGTGGGAGCAACGCAGTCTCTCATTCCAGTTTTTAAAGGCGAAAATTATGAATTTTGTTCTATCCGGATGAAGACCTTACTCAGATCACATGATTTGTGGGATTACGTGGAACTCGGATTCACAGAACCAGATAAAGAGACAATTTTAACAGCCGAAGAAGAGACTAAGCTTAAGGAAACTAAGAAAAAGGATGCGAAGGCACTCTCCATCATTCAACAAGCAGTCTATGACAATGTATTCTCTCGAATTGCGGCAGCCACAACATCAAAAGCGGCATGGACCATTCTACAAAAAGAATTTCAAGGAGATTCTAAAGTGATGGTAGTACGTCTTCAATCTTTACGCAGAGATTTTGAAACACTACAGATGAAGAATGATGAGACTATATCAGATTTTCTCTCTAAAGCAGTAACTTTAGTGAGTCAAATGCGAACATATGGAGCCAAAATTGAAGATCAAACTATTGTTGAAAAGGTACTTCGAAGCTTGACTCCTAAATTTGATCATGTGGTTGCTGCAATAGAAAAGTCTAAGGATTTATCTATCTTTACTTTTGACGAATTGATGGGATCATTGCAAGCCCATGAAGTCAGAATTAATAGAAAGATAGAAAAAGTAGAAGATAAAGCCTTTCAAGTGCAAGCCGATGGCAACAAAGGAGGCCGTGGTAGAGGAGCTTTTCGTGGTGGTTCTTCAGGCAGAGGACGATCATCAGGACGCGGAAGAGGATGGAATAATGATCAACGAAAATCTATGAACAATGTGCAATGTTATAATTGTGGTAATTATGGACCTATGAGAGCGGATTGTTGGACCATGGAAGAACAAGCAAACTTCACGAATGGAGAAGGCAGTGACGTGCAAATTGAAGAAGAAGAAGAGAATTTGTTCATGGCTCAAAACCCAAGGAGTACAGTGAGCCATAAGCATATATGGTTTGTAGATAGTGGTTGTTCAAACCACATGACTGGTTTCAAACAACTCTTTTCTAGTCTTGATGAAACAAACAAACAAACAAACTGTGCAATTGGGTAATGGAAATACTCTTCATGTGGAAGGATCAGGGACAATCAGATTTGAATCAAGTTCAGGAAAGTAAAAATATTTACATAACGTCCAATATGTACCTGCTTTGGATTTTAATCTTATTAGTGTTGGACAGTTGATGTCATCTGGCTATTTGGTGTTGTTTGATGATGGGAAGTGCTGTATTAGAGAAAAAAACAGGCAAAACAATGGCAACAATCATAATGACTTCCAATCAAATGTTTCCACTTGATGTATCTAGAATGGGAAGCTTTGTACTCACAGCAAAAGAAGAAAGTGAATCAACAATCTGGCATCATCGCTATGGACATCTGCACAAAAAGGGATTGAGTTTACTTAAAGACAAAAACTTAGTTACAGGGCTGCCAAAGATTTAGGATATTGAGTTTTGTCAGGGATGTGTATATGGATAACAAGCTCGAAGGTCCTTTCCAGTAGGAAAAGCATGGAGGGCTTCGTCTCGCTTAGAGCTGGTACACGCAGATCTTTGTGGACCTATGCAAACAACATCCATGGGAGGCAATACATATTTTTTTCTGCTTATAGATGATTACACAAGGATGTCATAGGTGTATTTCATTAATAGCAAAGACCAAACATTTGAAAGATTTAAACAGTTCAAGGCGTTGGTGGAAAAACAAAGCGACTGTGTAATTAAAGTTCTTTGCACTGATAGGGGAGGAGAATTCTTATCTAATGAATTTAACTCCTTTTGTGAAGAACACGGTATACATAGAGAATTGACAACTTCTTATACTCCCGAACAAAATGGTGTCGTTGAAAGAAAGAATCGCACTGTGGTAGAAATGACAAGAAGCATGTTGAAAAACAAGAACTTACCAAATTCTTTATGGGCAGAGGCAGTAGCAACTGCAGTCTATCTCCTCAATATATCACCTACTAGAGCTGTGCAAAATAAAACACCATTTGAAGCATGGCATGGATATAAACCATCTGTAAGTCATTTACGTATTTTTGGTTCAATATGTTATGCGTTGGTTCCTTCTTATGACAGAAGAAAGATGGATCAAAAGTCAGATAAGTGTATATTTGTTGGGTACAGTACTCAATCAAAAGCATATAGACTGCTAGATCCTACAACTTGTAAGTTTATTATTAGAAGAGATGTCATATTTAATGAGCAAGATAGTTGGGTGTGGGAGGATGATGGTATGGTAACTACTAATCAAACTGCTGTCATAGTCGATGATATGATACAGCAAAAGAGTCATGAAGTAGCAGGATCAGCAACACCAGTACTGACAGACTCTACAGCAGAACCAGTAACACCAGTATTGATAGAATCTACAGTAGAAGGAACTAGTTCAAACACAACAGCAGATTTATCAACACCAGAAGCACGCAGAAAATATTGTTCATTAGCAGACTTATATGAGACATGTGGCTTTGCACTTATTGCTGCTGATCCATTTTATTTTGAAGATGCCTGTCAAGATAAGAAGTGGCAACAAGCAATGCAAGAGGAGATAAAAGCGATCAATAAGAACAAGACATGGATGCTGTGTGATTTACCTAAAGGAAAAAAGTCAATTGGACTTAAGTGGGTATTCAAAACAAAGCTAGGAATAAATGGTGAAATTCAGAAGTATAAAGCGCGTCTTGTTGTAAAAGGATACTCTCAACAAGTTGGAATTGACTTTGAAGAAACTTTCGCTCCGGTGGCACGATTCGAAACTGTCCGTATATTCCTGGCATTAGCAGCACATAAAAATGGCCTGTTTTCCAATTTGAAGTAAAATCAGCGTTTCTCAACGGCGATTTAAATGAAGAAATGTATGCTGATCAACCTCAAGGATTCATAATACAAGGGAAGGAAGCACTTGTTTATAGATTAAGAAAGGCTCTTTATGGTCTAAAACAAGCTCCGCGATCTTGGTATAGTCGCATTGATCAACACTTCTTAAAGCATGGGTTTGTCAGAAGCGAAAGAGAGCCTACTCTGTATGTTAAAAAGGAAGATAATGGAGGTTTTATGATGATTTTCTTGTACGTAGATGACATAATTTATGCAGGATCAGAACATGGGATCATAGATGATTTCAAACATCACATGATGAACGAATTTGAGATGACTGATTTGGGTCAGTTGCGATATTTTTTAGGTCTCGAAGTTAAACAAGCAGGTGATGGTATATTTTTGTCTCAAGAGTCATATGCGAAAGAGCTGCTTAGAAGGTTTGGTATGCTACAGTGTAGCCCTGTCAGTACTCCTTTGAATGTTAATGAAAAACTCATGAGCAGAGATGGAGGAGGAGTCGCCAATTCAACTTCCTTTAGAGGTATTGTGGGTGGATTAATTTATTTGACCCACACTAGACCTGATATAACATTCTCAGTCAGTACTATCTCCAGGTTCATGGAGAAACCTTCACAAATACATTTTGGAGCAGCAAAGTGGATTATGAGGTACATAGCAGGAACAATTGCCCATGGAATATGGTACTCAAGTAACAACAATGAGTTGGTTGATGGGGAGTTATATGGATACTCAGACTCAGATTTTGCAAGTTCTGTAGATGATCGAAGAAGCGTGTCGGCTCATGTGTTCAGTTTGGGGTCAGGAGCAGTGGCATGGAGCTCTAAAAAACAACCAATAACAGCTCTTTCTAGTACTGAAGGAGAGTATGTAGCTGTTACTTTTGCAGCTTGTCAAGCAGTATGGATGAGATGTATATTGGGAGAGCTACAATGCCAGCAAAAGTCAGCAACTATTATATTCTGCGATAATAAATCGACCATATTTATGACCAAGAATCCTGCTCTGTATAGTCGCACGAAACACATAGATACGCGGCTACACTTTGTGAGTGATTTAGTTGCTGGAAGAGTTGTCAACATACAGTACTGCAGCACGCACGATCAGCTAGCAGATATCTTGACAAAACCACTGTCCAGGGAAAAATTTCTGTACTTTAAAAAATTACTTGGTGTTTGTGATTTTGAATCAAGGGGAAATGTTAAAAAGGTGATTCAAACTTGAATTAGGAAATATAGAGTTGAGTTAGCATAGGAGTATTACAGAGTTTGTTCAATCCTTTTAGGAATAGAATTAGGAAAACTAAGTTTCTGTCAGTTTTGGTTTACAATGTTATGTGTCTATTTAAAGGCTCCTTTACTATCAATAAGATGTAGAGAATTAGACAGCATATTGGTTCTGTTTTATTATTTGACAGCAATAAAAAGTGATTCCAAAGAAGTAGAAGAATGGAAGTACACCATTAAAGAATGTAGGTTTCTTGAGGGTCACCGATGTTTGTTTCTATTAAGTTAAAGGTTGTGGCAAGACATTCTGCTGTGCACATGGAGGTGAAAAATTATTTTCAGATAAGAAAGAGATATGGGCTCAAGTTTACGCTGATAACCATCAAAGATTTTTAGAAAAATAACATTATAGTGGAATAATGCATCAAATTCAGTAAGTGAGGTATGATTTGTAAGTAAGTAAAAACTTGTAGTTGTAGTTTATTACCTATTATTAATATTACAAAAATTATACAATAAGTAAACTATAGTTTAGTCTTTTCTCTTTCAAGGTTTAATGTTATATGTTCTATTTTGTGGTGGAATATGCTTTTAGTAAGAATAAAATTAAAAATTTGATTGGCCGGTAATCTAAAGCTTTTCTCTTCTTTATGAGATTTTATTTATTTGCTGTTATTGATTAGAATTTTTAGAAAAATGATTTTATCCACACTGTGGATTTGATGTCAATTGTATTAAAACATTTATATATTGATGTATTGTTCTATCTGAACCAGTGATACATTGGATTTGGTATAAATGATGGCATTAGATACATATGACCTTGCATATCAAGGAGTAGTATTTTTGTGCGCCGCTTATGTTGTTGTTTGTGACATTCTTAATATAATTACAATATTTTAGCAATTCAAATGAAGTTGTATTGCTGTTATATGTCATGTGAGTGCAATCATTTTATGTTTAATAGTGGAAAAATTGAGTGTCTATTTACTATGTTTGCTTAGTTGCGAACCACATCAAACTTCTCTCCTATTATTTTAGATCATGATGCAACTCTATTTTTTAGTTTAATGGAACAGCTATCGACGTTACTTTAAGGCAAGCATCTGACATCCTTGATCACAATTTGATTTTTATCTATCTCAGTTTGGTATATATACATGTGTTGTATTGTGCTGATGGAAGATGAATAAGGTCATATACGTGCAATTTCTCTTAGTAATAGCTTACCTTTTACACATAGTAATGAAACTATAAAACAATGACAACTATGAATATGATAAATAGTTGTAAAAACCTCATATCTGAATGTTACCTGGTTATCAGTGTGTGATTAGCATGCTTGATCTTTTCTGATTCTTGTTATTGAAATAATATTAAACTCTTAATGAGTTTTTATTTTTATATCTTTTATCCTTTCTACAGGTGGATTCAAGGGTTTCGATAAGGTAATACGCAAGTGGCTGAATATGAACAAGTTGAAAATAAAAATGCACACATTAGGTTTAAGTATTAAAGTAGGGATGGGGAGGAAAGATACCCTTGAGCTGTTTCTTTTAACTGCAACTTACACACTCACTTCAAGCACATCAATTAGACTCGACATGGAAGCTATTACGGAGAGAAAACCTACACCAATTAGCTTAGCACAACACGCATATTTGAACTTAGTAGGGCATAACATAAGGACCATACTTTACCACAGCATTCAAATATGAGGATCACACATTACTCTTGAGAATTTGAACATAGTACCCACTGGTGAAATCATGTCCGTCAAAAGCTTTTCATTCGACTTTACCTCTACTAAAAAGATGATTCAATCCATGAAGTGCCCGGTCTAGGTTATGACCACAACTATGTTCTGAACAAGAATGCATAAGAGAAATCAGGGTTAAAACATGCCTTAAAGTTAAAGGACCCATCAAGCTCAAAAGTTCTGAACTTGTGGACAAATGCTCTTGGAATGCAATTTTACACAATGAGCGATGTTAGAAAAGGATGTGGAACCTATGGGAAGCGATTCTAGTGTGTGATTGGAACCTCAGGAGTTTTGTAATGCTATAAACCAATCGAATTTTCCATCTGTTATTGTTCGCCCAGTTGAGAAGTACAAGCACAACATGTATGTTGTTTGAGTAGTGTTGCCTCCAATTTGTTATCTATCTTTTTTAGGTTGTATAATGTGTTCACCCTAGGTTGTATAATATGTTCACCCCGTTAAATTGTCAGAAATCGTAAAATTTACGACTAGAATTTAATTACTATCAAAATAGAAATTTACAAAATTAAATATTTTAATACTTGGAAAATACGATCCCTTTATCAGTAAAGATTACCAATTGATAAACCTTTGCTACTCTAACTGATTCAGAAGTAGGACACAATTATCCAACCTTTCTTTTAAATACATGCAACTTCTGTCACGAGCTGATTTAGGATCGTAACTTTTGAAAAGTCAAAGAAAAGAAAATAATAATAAAATATATCTGAACCAGTAGAAAATTGATCAAATGTCCCGGGACTACATAATTTTTAGTCAAAAATTCCAAATAAATAAAACAAACCAACCTGGCATCCAACATCTAGGTATATACAAAATTCCATCAAATTACATCACCACTACCTCAAACTTTCAATATAATCAATACAGCTCGTAATATATAAATTTCTGATACATAACTTCATCCAAACAAGCATAACTTAACCAGATTTAAGAAAACAAATCTGTAGAAATCAGTTTATTCAAATAGTTTCGTAAACAAAGTAACAATCGATAATCCTATCAAAAACATTTCCACATTAATCAAATATTCGAATAACCTATTTCAAATCCATAAAATAGTACAGCAAATCAAGTACCATATCGAAATCATAAGTTTCCATGTTATCACACTGATATAATAAAATATAATATCACCGGTACCCGTGAACCATACATGACACAACCCTGCGCAGGTTTAGGGACTCGTAACCAAGGAGGCAGTTTCCACCCTCCCACACTCATGTCATGCGCTCACCCCTACCAACATATCCACATAGGGATATCTCACCATAACCACTTTCCACAATAATATAATCCCAGGTTGATATCAATTCACAGCAATTACCACAATAAACATTATTTCACTTTTGATAAATACAAATTCTGCAGATTCTTAATTAATAACCAAAATTAGCTTTTCAATAACAAAATCATTTAATCCATAAACATTTTATATCAGCAGCAATAATAATTAGGGATGACAATTTTATCCATCAACCCACGTACCCGTGGATATCCGCCCGCAATGGGCGGATATGGATATAATATTTTATACCCGCCACGGATATGGATAGGGTACGGATATAAAAAAAAATTACTCTACCCATAGCCGCTACCCGTTTAATATAATAAATATATATTATTTTAAATTAAACTATATAATATTATAAAGAAAAAAAAATTCCTAATTATATAAAAATATCTTAACTTTGATACCATATATTACTAAATAGTTTTTTTTTCCTGAAAATGCCATATATTAGTAACTTATTACAAATAATTTAATAGAAATAATATAAATAAATTATAAAAGGTATAATATAATATTTTAATACTTTAAATAAAATAGTTATCTTTATATATTTTATATTTAATTTTATTTGATTACAAAATTTTAATTCTATATGAAATAATTTTATATAAATTAAATATATTTTTTTTAATTTTATAAATATATGGATATATCCGTGGATATACCCATACCCGTGGATAATACCCTATCCGTATCCATTTGGGTATTAGAGAATATGGGTAGGGTATGGATATCAGCCTACCCGCCCGAACCCTACCCATTGTCATCCCTAATAATAATAATATTCAAAACTATTCCTTAATAACATTATTTAAATCATGATTTCGAAAACCAATCCAATTAAGTATGAATAAGAGAACCTACTTAGATTCCGAAGTATAAATAAGCTCACGAGACTATTAGGAGTAATTTGGAAGAATTTGGGTTCCCAGACAACTGGAAATCAACAAAAGCGGCAAAGTAAACGAAAAGGTGATTTAAGAACTTCTCGAAATGCCTCTTGGTTCCAATGGTGGCGACCATTTCTCCAAACGAGGATCGGAAGCAACAAAAAGAAATAAAAAGTTGTAGGTACCATATGTGTTGACATGACGTCGGCTACAACGGTCATATGATCTTTGAAGTTCTTGACGAGATGATTCCAATGACACAAAAATCACTTGAATCGGGTAAACAATTTGAAAGATACAGAGGAGAGAAGTCAATTTAGAAGAAATGAAAACAGAAAGAAGTTACATGAGAAAGTCAGTTGAAACGAAATGAAAACAAAAAGTGTGTGTTCTCGAAAAGTGAGAAAGAAGAAGGAAAAAAAGGCACAATTACAATAAAATTCTCAAACTTTTCAAAATCCAACTTGTATTATAAATTTTTTAAATTTTATATTTAAATTCTTAAGGGTTAATTTCAAACACCACCCAATTTTTGAAACATTTTACTTCTGACATCTGATTTTGCAAACTTATACCAAACCACCCCAAAACCATCCAAGGTGTGAGTGGTTTTTGTGGTTTTCAGTGATTTTTGTGTTTTTTTAGTGGTTTTTGTATTCTTGAGTGATTTTACTAATTAATTAGTTTTAATAATTATTAAATTTTTGGTTTAATAATTTAACTAAATTTTAAATATTTTATTAAATAATTTAAATATTTTTATTTATTTTTTTAAAATTTTACTAAACTAAAATAAATTATTATATAGTTTAATACTTTTTAAATGTTTGATTAATAATTTGAGTTTTAATTTTTATTTTTAAAATTTACTAAATTAAAAAATATTGTGTAGATTTAATAATTTTTAAATATTTGGTTAAATAATTTTTTGTTTAAATTTTTATTTTTTAATTTACAAAAACTTGCAGCAAGATATTATTTAATTATAGATATGTTTAAAAATTTATTAAAAAATTTTATATTATTATTATATTAAAATTTTATAGGTTCTTAAAAATAAATATCAATAAATTAAAAATATTTAAAATTTAAAAATAAATAAACAAACGTTGATATATTTAATAGTTATTTTATTTTAAAAAATTAAATATAAAAATAAAACTCAATTCATTAAAAACTTTTTAAATTAGATAATTTTTGGTTACATGTATAAAACTTGTATTATAAAATATTTTTAAATTATTCCAATTTTTATCGAAATTTTCACATGTATAATTATTTTTTGTTTTTCAAAACAAAGGGGACCATAACATGAATCCCCTGATACACAGCCATATAAGACAAAAGAGTATCTAAAGCTCAACCAGAAATTTCAATGGACTTGACATCAGGTTTTTTGACCTCGACTTTAGGTACCGTAACAGTGAGAACTCCATTGTCCATGGAAGCCTTGATCTGATCCATCATGACATTCTCAGGCAGCCTGAACCTCCTTGAAAACTTGCCGCTGGTACGCTCCAGACGGTGCCACTTGTCGTTCTTGTCCTCCTTCTGGACATTCCTCTCACCGCTGATCTGAATCACTCTGTCGTCTTCAACCACCACCTTGACTTCCTCTTTCCTCAGGCCTGGAAGATCCGCCTTGAACACATGGGCTTCAGGAGTCTCCTTCCAGTCCACGCGAGTGTTCACCAGACCAGAAGTTTCTTGAGGCCTTGAATGGATCCCAAACGTCTAGAGAGAATGGATCGAAGAGGCTGTTTTTGCCGAAGAAGCTTGGAATCATTGCCATACTTTGAAATGAATGGAAAAGTGCTTTGTGTGAAAATGCTTTTTTCAGTTTTGATGATAGAGAAGTTCATGTGTTGGACATTTAAATGGATCATCTGATAATTCTGGTAGTTTCGCGCGCACTCGATTGGCATGGGCCTTTGTTGACAAGCCCACAAATATAACCAGCCCAAGTCTTCTAGAAAGCCCATGAATTCTCCAGAATAAACTAGATCCTTCAACTGAACTCGCGGGAAAAGCCCAGAATCATCCGAACATCCTTTTAAATACCCGGTAATCTCCTCCCTGACCCTCAACTCAAGAACATTGATCTAGTTCTAAAGAATCCGTTGTAATCAATCCCTATTACATTTTCAAGACACTAGCAAATATGGCGATGATTCCAAGCTTGTTCGGAAACCGACGTAACAACAGCCTCTTGGATCCATTCTCCTTTGACGTTTGGGATCCGCTCAAGGATTTTCAGTTCCCTCAAGAAACGTCTGCTCTGACCAACACTCGAGTGGACTGGAAAGAGACGCCTGAAGCCCACGTGTTCAAGGCGGATCTGCCGGGGCTGAAGAAAGAGGAAGTCAAGGTGGAGATTGAAAACGACAGAGTGCTTCAAATAAGCGGTGAGAGGAATGTCCAGAAGGAAGACAAGAACGACACGTGGCATCGCGTTGAGCGCAGCAGCGGCAAGTTTTCCAGGAGGTTCAGGTTGCCTGAGAATGTCATGATGGATCAGATCAAGGCTTCCATGGACAATGGAGTTCTCACTGTTACTGTACCTAAAGTCGAGGTTAAGAAACCTGATGTCAAGTCCATTGAAATTTCCGGCTAATGCCTTCTTTCTTTTGGCAACTCTGTAAAATGTATTCTGATTCCCCTGTTTTTTTTAATTTAATAAAAAATATTAGACATTTGTAATTTGACGACTAAATCGGTCTGAAGCTTTTCGTTGCAAATTGAGCAATCTTCTGCAAAGAGAGCAATCTGGATTCGTTAATTGTCTCTATCCAAATAAGTTGGTGTTTTTGGTTATTCAAGTCAAGTGAGCAGTTCTCACGCCTGGAAAAAGTATTACTCTCGTCCGTTGCTTATGTGACCTGACAGATCAAATACTTTTACCTGACTGCTTTATTCATCTATAATAGAACAATCTCTCTATGAACCTTGAAGATCCCTTGTATCTGTGCAGCATCAGTCCATCCATTATTATAGTTCTATTATTCAATAGATTTCGGGTTATAATCTTATCAAATTTGAAACCATTTAAATGCAAAATATGTTCTTTAATAATTATTAAAATTTTATTATAATATCCATTAGCAATTCCAATACCATTTTATAATGATTTTTTCACTGTCAACTAGGACAATCAAAATATTTATAATTGTCTTTGTAGTTCTTAGGTCTATATCTAATAGTATGAAATAGATGTAGTACAGTTATGATATCATGCTCATTTTAATCTATCAACCATTATTAATGTGGAAGTCGTGTTTAGCCAGATGGTATTCGAAACTAAGATATGAATACCCATTTTTCCAAATGACACCCATCAATTAGGGTGGCAAACCCTATCCACGTCAATTCAATACTAATTCGCCACCTCAATTCAATACTAATTTATTATTTGTTCGGTAAATAATTTATTACCAAATAATGTAATTTTATTAAAACTAATATAATTTTAATAAATTGTATAATTTAATAATAAATACAAATATAAGTAAAATCATTAAAATATTAAATGAAAATATAATAAATTTAGTACTAAAAAGTATAAAATAAAAATTGTAATGGCAAAAATTTAACCATTTTGGCACGCTAGAAACCATTCGAAGAAGAATATTATTAATTGACAAACTCTTACCTGAGCAAGCCCATACCATACGGACCACTGCCTAATCATAAATCCACACGGATGATGCCCCTACATATTTCAATCACTAGTCCACACGGATCATGCCTGGACAAATCCATTTGGGCTTTACTCACGAGTCCACACGGATCCTGCCTCAACAAGTCCATTTGGTCCTTCAATCATGAGTCCACACGGATCGCACCTCCACCAAACTTTATGGATATCTCATTCACTAGTCCACACGACAAGCCACTTGATATCCATGTGGATATCGGGAACTTCCAAAATATTGATTTTCTACTACTATTCAATTAAGGAATCCCACTTTGAGTTCAAGTAGTCATGGGGTAAATTCAAGTCAAATAAGAATACAAATTCCGTTATAGGAAAGAAGTCCACAAGCAAGAACAACTTCCAACCCCTATAAATAATGATCGAAATCAATGTACAAAGGATACTGGCAGTATCAATAAAATTCATAATATTCTTCTAAGTTCTTTTAGTGTTTGTTCGTTATTGCAATTCTAATTGACAGGTTATCGAGATCCCATTTCTTTAAAGATTCGATTAAAACTTCGATCTTTGATAACAGTAGTTTCTGAGCACTACAAAGATTTTATTACAATATATATAATAAAATATATTTTAAATTAATAATTTGACGGGTTATTATATTGATCTGAATCTTTGCGTATATATCATGGTGTTATGATCCAAATGTCCACCCCTAGTATCTATATAATGATTATATTCTATTTCTTAATGTTTTATTTTAAATTTCTGACTTTAAAAGTTCGTATAAACCATTTAAAAATTAAACACAAATTATAGTTTTAGTGTGGTAATGTTGATTTTGTTGGGGGTCGAGTTGCAGACAGAATCAAGGAGGAAAAATTTATTCTTAATGGGACTGAACATATTTTACCAATCAACAAGTGAGACGGTGGAGAGTTTGTTGAATGATATCAAGAAGAGAAGAGTGAAATGGAATGGTCATCTCAAGATTACAAATCACTTGAATGTATTGAATTTGAAAACCATAAGGACAATGTAGGATGAGGAGGGGCCTATGGGGTTATATGTTGAAGGAGATTCCGGAAGAGATCATATTTAATCGATTGAAGAATTGAAGCGATTTGGTTCGGATATGAAAAAGATATGGATTCATGTGTTACGTTGACAACGATAAAAGATATTTGGAAGATAATATTTTATTTGGATAATATATCAAATTCAAAGTGATGTATGGTTTGTAAGAAGCAATGACTTGTAGTTTATTACCTACTACTACTATTACAAAAAATTATACAATAAAGTTCAATCAATGCAAGTTATAGTCACCAAATATGGTGCAACCATTACTTCCGTATCCGTTTTTGATAAAAATGGTACTTTCATTTGTCTGTATTTCAAAAATGGTATTTTTTTTTTATTTCATTCCAAATGAAAACTTGGTGACTTCTGGAATTCGATTCTATGGCCATATTTGGTACAATTTTAGTCTTTCCTCTCTCGTGGTTTTGTGTTATGTATTCAATTGTGTAGTGGAATATGCTTTCAATGAGAATAAAATTAAAATTTGAATGGTCATTAATTTATCAGATTTTATTTTTTTTATGGGATTTTAATTGATTTGTTGTGATCGATTAAAATTTTCAGAGTATAGATTGTATCTAGATTGTGGATTTGACGTAAGTTGTGTTAAAACATTGTAAATTGATGTATTATTAGTATTTTTATGTGTTGCTTATATTTTTGTCTAAATATTTATGCTATTTACAAATATCTATGGTTGATGGCCTTCAATTATATTTATGATGATATTGTATGTTGGGATGATATTGTATGTTGGTGTTAGGGTATTAGAAAGGCGATGCTCCTTTTATTTTGCTGTATTGTGGGTCAAGTTGCCAAATAATCAAGAACGATAAATTCACTCTTGATGAGATTGAACATATTTTACCGATTAACAAGTCTCCCAACAGTTTGCATGGTATGAGATAGACAAACACCTGAGTTGATAGCTCTTTGGTTTATAATGACCATCCACTTCAATATGTTTTGGTGTTCTCATGATGGATACGGTTGGTAGCGGTTTGTATTGCACTTATGTTTTCACCATGAAGGGTTGTAAGAGTGGTAAATTTTTCATCATGATGGATAGGGTTGGTAGCGATTTGTATTGCACTTATGAAGTGGCGGATCCAGAAATTACAAAATGGGGGACATTATAAATTCGGGTTTGTTCTTATCACGATTAAATATTTATTTTTTAAATTATAAATTATTAATATAATTTTTATTTTAATAAATTATATTTAAAATTTAACATAATAATTAAAAAAATATTAATTTACTTTTTATAATTTTTTAAGTATTTACTATAAAAGTTATATTTAATTTTACTTCAATTTTATTTAATTTATAATTTTAACTTATAATCTAAATGATGTGAATATCATTTCTTATAGTATAATATCATGGATGGAAGAATTATGTTAGATTCCATCCTATTGATGGAAACTTATTTTATTATTTAAATTGAATAAACAGCATTGAAGTTTGGAAAATAAAAGTGATGGATATAGATTATTAAAATTCAACATTAAATAGATCATTACACATTTTAAAAAAAAAAAACTTTAATAACTATACTATTTTAAAAATTTTATATAAATAAATATAATAACATAATTTATACATTTTTATAATAATCAATTTAAATTACACATCATTACTATTTATGCTATATATTTTTTTTTTCAAGATAACGGGGGGACATTGTCCCCCATTAGAAAGTTTGGATCCGCCTCTGCACTTATATTTTCACCATGAAGGGTTATAAGAGTGGTAAGTTTTTCATTCAATTCCGCTAGCAGACGTCAAATCCATATTATTTCAAAATATGCGTTTGACATAACACAATATTCTGCTTCGGTAGTCGTTTAGAGACACGAGTTTGTTTCTTGCTTTTCATGAGATGAAAGAGGAACCTAAAATCATACACTAACCAATTGTACAACAGTGAGTTGCAGCGCATCCAACCCAATTTGCATCAGCATATCCATATAAAGTAATTGAAGATAAAGAGGAAAAGAAGAAGGCTCGGTTGAGAGTACTTCGGATATATCTTATAATGCGAAGAGAAGCAGTACAATGGTGTTGACATGGCTTATTAATAAATTAAGCACTTGGAGTGGATAAGAAATGTCACACCTAGTAATTGTTAAATAGATCAGACTGCCAATGAGCTTTCTGTAGAGTTGCATCTTTTAATGAGCTTCCATCTTCATTTGTGAATTTGATATTTTGTTGCATTGGTGTGAAGGTCATATTGTCATTGGTAATATGAGTGATTCTAATTAACTTTAGCATATTTCTTTTGAGATAATTGGATTCCATCCTACAAATAAGAGACTTCCAAACCCAAAAAATACGCTAATGGATTGAAGATCTTTTATTCTGTGTAAATGATAATTCCGAATTATTATCCACCTTTAATATATTTCCTTAATTACTTCTCTAATTGAGGAAATGACGTATATCTCTCCTAGGAATTAGGTTAATATTGTGGTTTCTTCAAATACCTATTGACTGTACTCTCTTATAAAATGTAACTCTCGTAAATCATGTAGGTAATAAAATATTCATTCTCTATATGGTATCGGAGCCAAAATAAAAAAGAAAAGAATTAAGTTATTATTTTTTTCGATCACTTTCGTTGCACTGTTCCTTGCGTGCAATAGTCAGCCTCATGGCGTCCATTATCCTTTCTCCCTCTGCAATCGTCAAAGATACTATAGTCATTCAACTTCATTCCAAAATCCATTTTCTAATCAAGTTGGTGTCCGCAGCGTCAGGTTCGTTCGACTCTTATTGGCGATTTAATAATTGTTTTAACTCTAAAATTTTATTAGCATGACTACCAATAATAACAATGTCATCAACATAAATGAGTAAAATAGTGATACCATTGAAAGAATATCGCAAAATTATAGAATAGTCACACTTGCTTTGATGAAACCCTGCTTGAATTATGATTTTACAAAGTTTTCCAAACCAAGCTTGAGGGGATTGTTTAAGCCCATATAAGAATTTATGGAGGCGACAAACCAAATTAGGGTCTTCTGGAAAGAACCTAGGGGTGGCTTTATATAGACTACCTCTTGAAGGTCATTGTGGAGAAATGCATTTACTACATCCATCTGGTGAAGCTTCTAATTGTGAATGACAGAAATAGATAAAAGTATAAGTACTATAGAAATCTTTGCAATAGGGGCAAATGTTTCATCATAATTAAGTTCGTAGCCTTGCTTGTATCATTGGGCTACCAAATGAGCCTTATATTGATATAAGGAGCAATCAACAAAAAAAAAGATTACAAACCCTTATACCCTTATATTAGCTTAGTTTGGTATAACAAAATAAAGTTTATGGTATAACAAAATAAATTTTATGAGGGATGTTAGTTTATAAACTTAATTTTAGTTTTAGAATATTCAAACTTAAACTAGATTAGTGATTCTAAAGTATTCAAGTGAATAGTTATTAAATGCAGTTAGTTGGAGGTTAATAGTTAGTAATTAGGCATTAATGAGAATCTAAAATTCTCATTTATATGAGTAGTATAAATAGGTGATGCTTGTACTCATAAGGTGCAAGTGAAAAAGAAATACAAACATAGATTTTAGTTAGATATCTCCTCTACTCTTCCTCTTTTCTAATGATGTCTTCCACGTCGAGTCTAAGTCTCATTGATATGCTTGAATTCAGTGTGTAAGTTGCAATTACAGAAACAGCTCCATGGTACCCTTCCTCCCCATCACTACTCCGATACTTAAACCTAATATATGCATTTTCATCTTGTTCATATTCAGCAACTTGTCATAATACCTTATCAAGTCTCTTGAATCAACTTATAGAAAGGATAAAAGATATAAAAATAATAACTCATTAGAGTATATCAGTATGAAAAATCAGAAAAGATCAAGCATACCAAGCACATACTGATAATCAGATACCATTTAGATATGAGATTTTCACAACTATTCACCATATTCATAGCTATCATTATTTTATTCTTTCATTTGGTGTCTAAAAGGTAAACTTCTACTAAAAGCAGCTTGAAATATATGACTTTATACATCATACCACCTCCATCTGCACCATACAATACAAGTATATATGTGAAAATAAAATTGTGATAAAGGATGTAGATACCTCTCTCAAAATAATATCGATAACTATTCTATTAAACTATTAAATTGGAAAATAGGGTTACATTCTTATATAAAAGAAAAGGGACAAAGTTTGCTAAGGTTATGCAGCTAAGCAAACAAAATAAACACACCCTCAATTTTGCCACTACCAAGAACAAAATGTTGGAGAATAGGAAGAGGAGAGGAGAAATCTTACTAAATTCAATGTTTGTATTTCTATTCACTTGAACCAAATGAGTACAACCATCACCTATTTATACTACTTATATGAGAATTCTAAATTCTCACTAATGTCTAACTACTAACTATTAACTTCCAAGTAACTACATTTAGTTAATAAAACTTGAATACTCTAGAATGACTTACATAGTCTTAACTTGAATATTTTAGAATTAAAAGTAAGTTTATAAACTAACATCCCCCCGTAAACTTTTTTTCATTATACCCAGCCATCTTTTAATCTTCTTAAATATGTCAGCTTTGAGTGGCTTTGTAGAGATGTCTGTTACTTGATCATGGGTCTTCATGTAATCCAAATGAACTTTTTTGCTTTGATATGCATTCTCTTATAAAGTGAAATTGCATGTCGATACGTTTACTCCGTTCATTAAACACTGGATTCTTTTCCAAGGTAATTGCTGACTTGTTTTCCACATGAATTGTTGTTGGCTCCTTTTGCTCCATTCCCAAATCCTTGAGCTTATTTCTTAACCATATTGCATGACATACACATGTAGTAGCCACATATTCTGCTTCACAAATAAAAAGTGTCACAATCGGTTGCTTCTTTGACGCCTAAGTAAATGCAGTGTCTCCTATAAAGAATACAAATCTAGTTGTACTCTTTATCTCATCCAAGTCTTCAGCCCAGTCGTTACTGCTATAACCATGAAGTTTAAAATCATTTGAATGTGTATAGAACAAACCAAAATCGATCGTACCTTTTATGTAGCAAAGTATCCGTTTTGCAGCTTTGAGATGAACACTGGTTGGAGTCTCCATGTAGCGACTGACTAATCCCACTGCATATAAAATGTCTGGTCTTGTGCAAGTTAAATAGCGCAAACTTCCAACTAGACTTTTGAAATTGGTTAGATCGATCAATTCTTCATTGTCATCTTAAATAGTCTAACTCCACGATCCTCCGATGATGCAATAGGCTGACAATTATTCATCTTAAATTTTTTCAGTAGCTCATTTGCATAGCCTTGTTAAGTTATAAAGATCCTTCATGGTTAAGAAATAAGCTCAAGGAAAATATTACTTCCTGACATAAAGATAATATGACATAAGAAAAATGTCCATCATTTCAAATTCCTTGATCATTGCTTGTTTGAAATCTTTAAACATCTTTGAATTACTTCCTGCGAAGATCAAGTCATCCATGTATAGAAACACGATCATGATATCTTTTCTTTCCTTCTTGACATACAAAGCATGCTCCTGAGGACACTTTATAAAGCCATTTTGTTGAAAGTACTTGTCGATCCGGCTATTCCATGCCGCGGTGCTTGTTTTAATCCATAAAGTGTCTTTTTCAACTTTAAAACTTTATCTTCTTGTCCTTTAACTTGATATCCCAAAGATTGCTCGATGTAGACTTCTTTTGTGAGATCTCCATTTAGAAAGGCCGATTTTACATCCATCTGGTGAATCTTCCGCTAATTATGTGCCGACAATTAAATAATAAACCTAACCGTTTCCATTCGGACTATTGGAGCAAACACTTCATCATAGTCTATGCCAGCTCTTTGACTATAGCCTTTAACTACTAGTCTTGCCTTGTACCTCTCGATTTCTCCTTTAGTATTCGTTTTAAGTTTGTAGACCCATTTGACTCTAATTGCCTTTTGTCCTTCAGGTAGAAAAGTAAGTTGCCATGTATTATTCTTTTCAACTGCCTTTATCTCTTCTTTCATTGCATCCCTTCAATTTTTATTTTGAACAACTTCCTGAAAATTTAATGGCTCAGAATCAGCAAAAAGACAAAAGAGAGTAAGATCATCTTACCATTCAGTCGATTCATATAGCTCTTGTAAGCTTCTTGTACATGCCTCATCTTCACTTGATTCTCCATTACTGTATTCATTTGGAGAAGTTGGTTCACCATTATTCTCCTGCTGCCGGTATACTCTTAGTTGCTCTCGTTCATTTTCTATGAAGTAATGAGAAGTTTCTTCTCACACATCCCATTCCCACGTTTTATCTTTATCAAATTTTATATATCTACTAATGATGGTCTTCCGATTAGTTGGATCGTACAACTTATAACCTTTCGAGCTTTCATCGTAACCAATAAAGACCGGCTTCTTTCTTTTATCATCAAGTTTGGATCTTGTTTTATCTGCGACATGTGCGTAAGCGAGACTTGCAAGCACTCTGAGATGAGATATCCCAGGTTTTTTTGCCATTCAAAGCCTCTTGTGGAGTCTTACACCCCATACACTTCTTGATGGCGAACGATTACTTAAGTATATTGCGGTCGCTACAGCTTCTGCCCAAAATTCCGATGGCATCTTTTTACTTTTGATCATACTCCGAGCTATGTTTACGATGGTTCTATTCTTTCGTTCGATTACTCCATTTTTGTTGCAGTGACCTTGGAACAATCAATTGTCGGCGGGTACCATTGATTTTACAGAACTCCTGAAATTCCTTTGAAGTGAACTCTCCTCCTCTATCGGATCATAACGTTTTAATCTGGTGTCCACTCTTTTTCTCCACTAGAGCTTTGAACTTCTTGAAATTATCAAACACTTCTTATTTCTCTTTTAAGAAATAAACCCACATTTTCCTTGAGAAATCATCGATGAATAGGAGAAAGTAATTACTCTTACCCATAGAGCTTGGTTTAATTGGTCGGCAGACATCCGTATGGACAAGCTCAAGGAGTTCTTTGGCTCTTGAATTGGATTCCTTTGGAAAACTACTTCGAAAATATTTTCCTAGCAAGCATCCTTCGTAGAGTTGATCAGGCTGATTGATGAATGGCAACCTTTTGATCATTCCTTTATTTGCCAGCAATTTTAACCCTCCGCAATTTAAGTACCTGAACCTTAAGTGTCATAGCCAAGACTGATCCTTGAAGCATGCATTTAAACACTTGGCTACATCATTTTGAATGTTTAATTTGAACATTCTATTCCTTGACATCGGTACCTTGGCAATTAATATGTCTCGATTATCTCTTACTGAAAGAGAACAATCTTTCATACTTATACCCTTTTTCTAAAAGTTGACCTAAGCTCAAAATATTACTCTTCATGCTAGGCACATAATAAACATTTAAAATAAATTGTTGTTGGCCATTCTTTAAGCGAATTAGGATATTACCTCTTCCTTTTACCGCCACCTTTGATGCATCTCCAAAAGATACTTCTCCATTCACCGACTCATCAAGTTCCACGAATATATTTCTTCTACTGCACATGTGATTGTTAGCACCTGTGTCAAGATACCAAGTGTTGGCCGATTTATCCGTTTTGTCTTTATATGCCAACAAAAGAATGATTTCTCCAAAGTTGGTTTCTTCCATGGAATTAGCCCTCTCTTCTACCTTAGATCTTGGTGCTCTGCACTCCGAAGCATAATGCCCAAGTTTCTGACAATTATAGCATTGAATTTTTGATTTGTCATACCTTGTTCTTGGATTATCTATACACTGACCGCTATTTGAGTTTCCTCTTTTATCTTCATTGTTAAAGTTTGGCCTTCCTTTTCCACATCCACGACCTCGTCCTTGTCTACGTCCTCTTTCATGTTGACCTCTTCCCATGCTTGAACCTTCTTCCTTTTCCTATGAGTTGATTTGCATTTTAAAAAGTTGTTCTTGAACTTCATCTTACTTTTTATATTTTTCTTCATAAGCTTGAAGTGAACCCAAAAGTTGTTCAATAGTCATTTTCTCCAAATTTTTAGTTTCTTCATATGTTACTACGATAGGATAAATTTTGAATCTAAAGATCATAGTATTTTCTCCATTATTCTAAGGTCATCTAACTTTTCACCATTTCTTTTAAGTTGGTTTGCAACAACCAATACTCGAGAAAAATAGTCAGATATAGACTCATCTTTCTTCATCTGTAGAATTTCAAATTCTCCCCTTAATCTTTGAAGTCGAACTCTTTGCACTTGCTCAACTCCTTGATGAGAAATTTGCAACTTCTCCCAAACCTCCTTAGCATTTTTGGCACTTGAGTTTTTGTCAAATCCATCTTCATCTAGAGCTTCATAGATTAGATTGAGAGCCTCCTTGTCCCTCATTCTTGAGTTCTTCAACTTGTCCTTCTCTTCAGATGATAAGGACTCCTCTTTCTCGAATTTAATATACCCACACTATATCCCACACATCTTGTGCACCTAGTAGAGCCTTCATTTTAATACTCCAATTATCGTAATTGTCTATGTTAAGCAATGGAACTTGGAAGAGATTCACTCCAACACTTGCCATATTTTTCTTCTCATTTCTTTCTTCTACGTGTTTGCCTTGATGCTTCTTTTTATGACTCTGATACCACTTTGTTGAGAAGAGGAAGAGGAGAGGAGAAATCTTACTAAACTCAATGTTTGTATTTCTATTCACTTGAACCAAATGAATACAACCATCACCTATTTATACTACTTATATGAGAATTCTAGATTCTCATTAATGTCTAAGTACTAACTACTAACTGCCAACTAACTACATTTAATTAATAAAACTTGAATATTCACGAATGACTAATCTAGTCTTAATTTGAATATTTTAGAATTAAAATTAAGTATAAACTAAAACAAAATGATTGCACTCACGTAATGTATAATAGCAATATAGCTTCACTTAAATTGCTAAAATGTTGTGGCAAAAGACACGATGTTGATATTCAAGTAATTAAATATGAATCTACAAAAATGAAAAAATAAATAGAAAGAGAAGTCAAGAAAGAGAGAGTTATCAACTCTAAGGCCTAGTTTGTTTCACCGGATCGAATTGGATCGGATTGGATAATTTTAAGTGATTGGATTGGATTAGGTTTGGATTGGATAAATTATAAAGTAATGTTGTGTTTGGAGCTACACCGGATAGGATTAAAATTAAAAGTAAAAATAATTTAATTAACCTATTGTAAATAATTTTATATTTTTTTAAAGATTTAAAATAAATGATCAAAGATTTTTTATTTTTTATTTTTCAAAATTTATCTCTATATCTCCCTATTATTCATCTCATCAATTTATACTATATTTTACTATATTTTCAATTAATAATATATATATATATATATTAATTTCAACACATTCTCATATAAGCATGGTTGTTTAGGAAATAAAAAATTAAAAAAGATAAATAAAAACATTGATGAAGTAAAAAATGTGGTAAACTAATATAAAAAATTTAAAAATAAATAAATAAATAAATAAAATTGAAGTGAAAGATATATAGTAAAAAGGAAAAAAATATTAAATTGATGAAAGATGAATAAAAATGTAAAAGATTAGAGAGAGTAAATGAGAGAAAAAGAGAAAGGAAAGAAAGAAGAGAAGATAGATTATTTTTAACCCACATATTTGGGAGGTTATATTTTAACCCACTAGGGTGGGATAAATTTAAGTGGGTGAGATAAATTTAAGTGAACCCAAGTGCATCAAACATGGTAATAAGTTAATTTTTTATCCAATCCAATCCTAACCTACGAAACAAATTAGACCTAAGTGTTTGTTTATCTCATATCATACATATCGTTGAAGGCTTGTTGATCGATGAAGTATATTAAGTCTCATTTGAATTTGTCGTCCTTGACTGTGCTGCCAACTCAATCCACAACTAAATGAATATGACCATATGAAAATTATAATTTATTTTTTATTTTTAAATAATTTATGTGAATTTTTTAAAGTTAAAAATTTTAAATAAAACATTAAAAATAATAATTATTATTAGACGGTAAAAATAAATTTTTTACCGGTTAAACTATTAATTTATAATATATTTTATTATATGTATTTATAATATATTTTATTATATATATTCTAATAAAAGCTTTATTATATTTTTATATTAAATTTATTATATTTTAATTTGATATTTTAATAATTTTATTTAAATTTATATTCTTATTAAATTATATTAAATTTGATGAGATTATATTACTCTTAATTAATGGTTAACCGATTGAATTGGGAGGCAGGATACGATTTGCCATTTAATTGATGGTTATTATTTGGAGAAGATGTATATTCATATCCTAGTTTTGAATATCATTTATCTAAGCTCATGACTTCTACATTAGTCATGGTTGATAGATTAAAATGAGCAATTGCGATTGATTTAGTCGTCAAATTACAAATGTCTAATATTTTTTATTAAATTAAAAAAAACAGGGGAATCAGAATACATTTTACAGAGTTGCCAAAAGAAAGAAGGCATTAGCCGGAAATTTCAATGGACTTGACATCAGGTTTCTTAACCTCGACTTTAGGTACAGTAACAGTGAGAACTCCATTGTCCATGGAAGCCTTGATCTGATCCATCATGACATTCTCAGGCAACCTGAACCTCCTGGAAAACTTGCCGCTGCTGCGCTCAACGCGATGCCACGTGTCGTTCTTGTCTTCCTTCTGGACATTCCTCTCACCGCTTATTTGAAGCACTCTGTCGTTTTCAATCTCCACCTTGACTTCCTCTTTCTTCAGCCCCGGCAGATCCGCCTTGAACACGTGGGCTTCAGGCGTCTCTTTCCAGTCCACTCGAGTGTTGGTCAGAGCAGACGTTTCTTGAGGGAACTGAAAATCCTTGAGCGGATCCCAAACGTCAAAGGAGAATGGATCCAAGAGGCTGTTGTTACGTCGGTTTCCGAACAAGCTTGGAATCATCGCCATATTTGCTAGTGTCTTGAAAATGTAATAGGGATTGATTACAACGGATTCTTTAGAACTAGATCAATGTTCTTGAGTTGAGGGTCAGGGAGGAGATTACCGGGTATTTAAAAGGATGTTCGGATGATTCTGGGCTTTTCCCGCGAGTTCAGTTGAAGGATCTAGTTTATTCTGGAGAATTCATGGGCTTTCTAGAAGACTTGGGCTGGTTATATTTGTGGGCTTGTCAACAAAGGCCCATGCCAATCGAGTGCGCGCGAAACTACCAGAATTATCAGATGATCCATTTAAATGTCCAACACATGAACTTCTCTATCATCAAAACTGAAAAAAGCATTTTCACACAAAGCACTTTTCCATTCATTTCAAAGTATGGCAATGATTCCAAGCTTCTTCGGCAAAAACAGCCTCTTCGATCCATTCTCTCTAGACGTTTGGGATCCATTCAAGGCCTCAAGAAACTTCTGGTCTGGTGAACACTCGCGTGGACTGGAAGGAGACTCCTGAAGCCCATGTGTTCAAGGCGGATCTTCCAGGCCTGAGGAAAGAGGAAGTCAAGGTGGTGGTTGAAGACGACAGAGTGATTCAGATCAGCGGTGAGAGGAATGTCCAGAAGGAGGACAAGAACGACAAGTGGCACCGTCTGGAGCGTACCAGCGGCAAGTTTTCAAGGAGGTTCAGGCTGCCTGAGAATGTCATGATGGATCAGATCAAGGCTTCCATGGACAATGGAGTTCTCACTGTTACGGTACCTAAAGTCGAGGTCAAAAAACCTGATGTCAAGTCCATTGAAATTTCTGGTTGAGCTTTAGATACTCTTTTGTCTTATATGGCTGTGTATCAGGGGATTCATGTTATGGTCCCCTTTGTTTTGAAAAACAAAAAATAATTATACATGTGAAAATTTCGATAAAAATTGGAATAATTTAAAAATATTTTATAATTCAGGTAAAAATATCTCCGCTCCAGGTGAATTGACTTTCGAAATTATCAGCCTTCATACCAGAAGGCTAATACAATCTCAACTGTCTTGAAACAATTCATATGGAAACTTGTTCAAATCTTGTTTCCTTTGTGAAAGAAGGGCTTCCGGACACCAATTTATACATTTGTGTTTGTTACCGGAAAACCTGTCAGGCCATCTAGACAGACTTTAACTCTCTGTCTCTTCAACATTTTGAGGTATGTCATTGTCCAAACATCATATCCTTTCCGGAAAAAGGTTTTCCTACAAGTCTAACAGCACTTCCAATTGTGGAAGCCAGTTACAGAGTGGGGATTGCACAGGTTCAACTCTCTTACCAGTCTATGTATTGGTCGATCTCCAGATATTTGATGGAGAATCTTTTCCGGAAGAGGAGAAAGGGATAGTGTTGCTTTCTTCTCTAAGTCATTTGAACAGTACGCATTTCGATCAATCAAGATACTTGTCTCGGAGTGGATTTTACACTCAAATATCTCGAGTTGTCCAAATCTAATATCCGTACCAGAGGCAGGTCATATCCGTACCAGAGGCAGACTACCTTCCTCACTTTTATATGTTCTTATTGTTAATTGTCCATTGCTGAAGAGAAGGTTGATTAGAACGGGTTCCGTAGATTGATGGATTTGTTTCAAGGAGAACAAGAAGAGGAGCTTGCATGTATTTAAAAGAAAGGTTGGATAATTGAGTCCTACTCCTGAATCAGTTAGAGTGGCAAAGATTTCTTTATTGGTAACAGGTGAACACATTATACAACCTAAAAAGACAGATCACAAATTGGAGGCAACACTACTCAAACAACATACCTGTTGTGTTTGTACTTCTCAACTGGGCCAACAACTGATGGAAAATTCAATTGGTTACACTAGAATCGCTTCCCATATGTTCCACTTCCTTTTCCAACATCACTCATTGTGTAAAACATCTACCATCTCAACTGCTTCCTTGATTTCCCCTTCCTTGATTTCCCCTTCTCTTCCTTCTAAGGACGTCATGGCAACTTTATTAACAGAAACCTATTTCAAAATGCAGAATATTAATGGCCAGCACAAGAATTTGAAATATGAACACTATTCTTATCAAGAGAAACAAGTAATTATCATAGTGTAATAGATCAGATAAACCATCAAATAATTTTCAGTTAAAACCATAATTAGTAATTTGTAATAGAGATTTTGACTTGGTATCACCACCTCAATGATTCTCAAGACCTGTCCACATTCTGCCTTAAGTTCTTCTACCTGCATATTTGAAACGAATGTATCAACCATATGAAATATTGGACCCCATAGAGCATTTTGTATTATCAGATAGTGAACCTGTTTTGTTGTTTTCGGAACATAAGATCCAACAACGATGAGTCCATTCCTCTCTTTGTTAATTCCAAAATCTTTAGGCAGAATTGGAGACTTTCGGATAATCCCAATTCGGACTCTCTTTGTTAATTCGAAGATCTTTAGGCAGAATTGAAATCTGTCGGATAATCCCAATTCAGGGAGAAACAAATCTAGCAGCAGTGCAGCACAAAAAGGACTTTCCTTTTAATTCAGCCTGTCAATTGAACACAGAATTAAATATGGAATTAGAGAGGATTTTTACTATGTCTATAAATTTAAAAAAAATAAAATAAAATAATCTTCCCTGAATCATTCCAGCTGCAAAGACAGCCGTATCTCTTTCACTAGCTGCATTAACTATACATGTAGAACCCTGTTTGATAGGGATAAATGAGAGAAACAGTAATAAACTCATCTTGATCACCAGTACCACAAGTACAGAGTCTATAGACTGGCAAAATAAGGCTAATGGTAAGAGTTCATTAATAAACCAAGTGATAAAAATTGACCAAGCCTTAAATTAAGCATTGGGAATTTAAAAGTCCAAGTTCCAAAAGTAGAATTTACAGTTTCGCACAAACATTACATAACATATGACCACCTCCCTTATCAAGAGCAATTGAGTATGCAAAAAAGGAAAAAACAAAAAGAAAGAGATGTTATATTTTCCCTCCTTGATTCTGTTGGCAACACGACCCAGAAAGCAGCACACCTTTCTAATACCCGTATACAGTATCAACATAATACATATAATTGAGGACAATCCACCATATCTAGCTGAAATCTTTAAACAAAAACATAAGCAACACATAAAAATACTGCTCCATGATCTGCAAGGTCATATATATCCATTGTTACTGTTTATACTAAATCTAAGGTATCAGTGATTCATATAGTAAAATACATTAACCCAATTGACATCAATTCACTATGCAATAGATAACAACAAATAAAATATGATAAATTAACAATACGTAAAACTTTTAATTTTATTCACGGAAATCATATTCTACTACACAGGAGAACTCATAACACAAAACTACAAAAGAAAAAAAAAGACTAAAATTGTATCTTGCATAAATTTTTAACATTAATAAATTACAAACTACAAATTCTTGATTTCTTACAAACCCTACCTCACTGAATTTGATGCATTACTCCGCTACAATGTTATGTTCCAAAGATCTTCGGTAGTTATCAGCATAAACTTGACGCCATGTCTCTTTCATATCCGAACCAAATCGCTCCAACTCTTCGATCTTCTCATTCAATCGCATCAATACAATCTCTAGAACAAGTTCTGGATTCTCCTTCATCAGGTCCAACACCATAGGCCCCTCCTCATCATACATTGTGCTTATAGTTTTCAAATTCAATACACTCAAGTGATCAGCAATCTTGAGATGACCATTCCACTCCACTCTCCTCTCCTTTATACCATCCAACAAACCCTCCACAGCCTCTGCTGCCGACTTCGATCTGTGCAACAACATATCAAACTCATACCGGTCATCTTCGCATCTTTCGAGGGCCAGTTCATACTTACTTTTGTTTCGAACCTTTGGACAGCATTTTTTTGCTTTACAAACCCATGTACCATTCAACACGCTGTTCACGCTGTTCAAGCCGGTTTCCAACAGAGGGCGATAACTAGGATTGATATCCTCCTTCTCCTCATTCATTGACTCACTGTTCCGACACCGGTTAAGAAAGACTTCAAAAGCAGAAATCAGATCAGGACATTCAGACAATGATTGCGATAACTTGTATCGCAGGTCAGCTTCACTGATTTTTTCCCGTGTCCGTTCATCGATGTATTTCAAAACTTCCATAGTTTTGGAAGAATTGAATCTCTGTTTCACTTTGTCGAACAATTGAAAACCCTCTTGCAGTAGCAGAGTCTCCCTATCCACATTCGCCACAACATTCACTTTCATGGCAACTCTGGTTGGCTTCAAGCCATCGCCATTCTTTGGGATAATTCCACTACTCCACCTCCTCTTTGGTATCATATTTGATTTACACATAATTGATTCACAAATTAGCAAATGCAATGATAGAGTGACTCTTCTCTTTCTATTCGTATAAATAGAAACGAATGAGAGTTGTTGGTAGAAGCAGTGGTTTGATCACTTGTTTTTACTGTTTCTTATAGGAAACTTAAGTTCATTTATTCTTTTATTTATTATTTATTGTTATATATCCTTGTATCAATTCTTACTTTTTATCCTTTTCTTGAAAAATTATTAATAATTTTATGCAATTAATTAATGTAATATGAATTTTAATAAAACAGGAACACAAATTAAATAAATATAATAAAATTATTTTTAAATAAAAAATGAATTAAATAATTTGAAAAACAAATCAAAGAAATAAATTAAAAAATTATAATTTTATTATTATTATTTTTTAAATCAATGAATATTAGATGATGATACTATCTTCAACTCCAAGGACATGTCTTGCTCCCCACGAGATGACTGTCTTGCTCCCAAGAAACCTCCCTTTTGCTCCCATTTTTTTTATCACAATCAACCATTTATTGAAGAGTGTAGAAGAGGTAATAGAAAGTATTATCAATCAAAAGAAAGTTTAAAGGTTTAATAATATCATGTAAAGGTAGACCATCCCAAACCAAATACAACCTTTATTGCAATACATACCCAAAAGTTCACACTATACTACTGAGAACTCAAACAACATGCTGTGTTTGTATTTCTCACCCGGACGAACAACAACGGATGGGAAATTTGGTTGGTTTATAGCATTAGGAAATCCCTGAGTTTCCAAGCACACACCAGAGTGCTTTCCATATGTTGCACCTCCTTTCCCAACAACACCATCCACATAGTTCGCTGTGTAAAACTGCATTCCAGGAGCATCTGTCCACAAGTTCAGGACTCTTGAGCTTGATGGGTCCTTCAGCTTTACGGCATATTTCAACCCTGATTTTTCTTCTGCCTCCTTGTCCAAAACATAGTTGTGGTCATAACCTAGACCAGGCACTTCATGGATTGAATCACCAATCTTTTTAGCAGAGGTAAAGTCGAATGGTGTGTCTTTGACTGGAATGATTTCACCAGTGGGTACTGTGTTCTCATCGACAGGAGTAATATGTGATCCCCATATCTGAATGTAATGGTCAAGTATGGTCCCTGTGTTGTGCCCTGCTAAGTTCCAATATGTGTGCTGAGCTAAGCTAATCGGTGTGGGCTTGTTTTCTGGAATGGCTTCCATGTCAAGTCTCATTGATGTGCTTGAAGTGAGTGTATAAGTTGCAGTTACAGAAACAGCTCCAGGGTACCCTTCCTCTCCATCACCACTCTGATACTTAAACCTAATGTGTGCATTTTCACCTTGTTCATATTCAGCAACCTCCCATATTACCTTATCAAATCCCTTGAATCCACCTGTAGAAAGAAAAAAGATATCAAAATGATAACCCATTAGAACAAGAATCAGAAAAGATCAAGCATGCCTAGCACATTCTGATAACCAGATAACATTCACATATGAGTTTTTCACAACTATTTACCATATTCATAGCTGTCATTATTTTATGCTTTCATTACTGTGTCTAAAAGATAAACTACTGCTAAGAGCAGCTGGAAATATATGACCTAATTCATCATCCATATGCACCATACAACACAGGTATATGTACCAAACCGAGATAGATAAAAATCAAATTGTAATAAAAGATGCAGATGCCTGTCTTGAAGTAATGCCGATAACTTTTCGGCTAAACTGGAAAACAGATGCAACTCCTGATCTAAAAGAATTGGAGAGAAGTTTGCTAAGGTTCAGCAATAAAGCAAATACAGCAACCAAGCACAGAATGATTGTAGTCACATGATGTACAGCAGCAATATAGCTTCACTTAAATGGCTAACATGTTGTAACTAAAACAGTAACATGCAAAAAACACAACACTGGTACTTAAGCAATTAAGAATGAACCTACAAAAATGAAAATACAAATAGAAAGAGAAGTCAAGAACCAGAGAGCTATCAGCTCAGGTGTTGGTCTATTTCATACCATGCAAACTGTTGGGAGGCTTGTTGATTGGTAAAGTATATTCAGTCCCATCAAGAGTGAATTTGCCATCCTTGATTCTATTGGCAACTCGACCCACAATGCAGCCAAAGAAAGGAGCAGCGCCTTTCTGATACCCGCATACAGTATGATCAGAAATATAATTGAAGGCAATCAACCACATATAACTATAAGTTGCACAAATCTCTACACAAAAACATAATCAACACATGAAAATACTACTCCTTGATAAGCAAAGTCATATATTTCACTCATCACTAATCATAACATGAAAGAAAGAGTATCCACTGTCACAATTTATACAAAATTCCAACATATCACAGATTCTGATAGAATAATACATCAATCTACAAATGTTACATCAAGTCCAAATTGTAGTACAATAGGTTCTCAGGAAATTCTAACAGACAACAACAAACCCGGCAAAATCCCATAAAGAAGAGAAAATATGATGAATTATCAACCAATCAAAATTTTAATTTTATTCTCACTGAAAGTATATCTGCACAGTAGAACATAAAAACACAAAACCGACTAAAATTGTACCAAATATGGTTCCACAGAATCGAATCCGAGAACAACGTCACCGAGTTTCCCTTTCGAATGAAATCAAAAGACGAAAAGTTAATACATGACTCTGCATAATCAATAAAGAAAACGAAAAACAGACAAATGAAACTACCATTTTTATCAGGAACAGAGAGGGATGTGATGGTTGCACCATAGTTGGTGATCGTAACTTGCATTGAACCATTACTGAGCTCAAAGAGCTCTGGCTTCGGATCTCCCATTTTGTTTTGGTTAGCTAATCACCGACCGTCGATAGAAATACTGCGAACTGTGACACGGGAAGGGTGCTTACGTCATTTGAATTTGGATTTCGCCACGTATGATAGTCGTAATCTGGTGATTTTGTTTTGATCCGATCTACTCACCGTTACTGGACCCTATTCACTGATTTTAATAAGTTCCCTTAACTGTCAATTTTTTAAATTTTTAGGGATAATGAATCGGGTCTTGTATTCGGATATCCATACCCGTGTAATATGGTTCGGGTATACAAACCATACACTTCAAAACCCGCGACTGCAGATCTCCAGATTCTGCTCTGGAACTGGCGCTTCGTCTTCCTCGATCATCTCATCGTCTACCTCTATTCGCTCCGATCCCCTGCCGTCGCGAAACAGCAGAGCTGTAAGTCATTCATGTCTTCTCCGTCAATTTGGTCTTGTTAATTTCATTAACACATTCTCCCTTTCTCTCTGCAGCTCCGTTTCTCTTCTGCTTGCGATTCTCTCCAGCTGGTGAGTTTATTTCAGTATCGCTACTTCTTTTGACTGTATGTATTTTATGCCTGCGTATCTGAATCTGCTACTGTCAACTTGTGGTTATGAAAATTCGTACTGACTTTTGTTCCACATCGAATTATTTTAGTTGTCATTGTAGCCAGTTAGTTTCTTCTTTGCTTAGTTTATGTTTAAATTTTAGGTTTGTTTGTTCTTTATCAGTCGAAGATATGTATTATCTGTGTGTATTTAGGACATTCCTGATTAGGTACTATGAAATGAAATGGAAAAAACCTTTGATTTTGGAGGTATTGGGTGTATTTGGTGGTGGTAGCTTGAAGCTATTTGGTTTGGTTTTAGTTATGGATGGATTTGTTAGTGTTTCTTAATGGTATATTGCAGAGCAAGGTCCGAATGGGTTTGTGGACGCTGCTGGAGGGTTTTTTACTCCTCGCAAATGCATTAGCAATTATAAATGAAGACCGATTTCTTGCACCTAAAGGCTGGAGCTTCTCAGAGTTCTCTGCGGGAAGGACAAAGTCGTTAAAGGGACAGATTATAGGTCTTATCTATGCAACTCAGTATTTGAGAGTTCCACTTATACTCCTCAATACCATCTGCATTGTTGTAAAATTGGTGTCTGGATGATTGCTGATCAGGTAAGACTGACTCTCATTAGAGATTAAAACGGTCTTTTACTTTCAGTGCTAATTTTGTAGAGAAATATGAATTGTTTTCATCGTTTAACTGATAAATGTATAGCAGCTGAATTTTGTGGAGATAAGATTTATACCAGATATTAGATAATGTTCCTTCTAGGAAGATGTAGTTGTGAAATATGGATACTCTATCTGCTCGTCTATTTGTAGTCTGAGAGTTAAGCTGCCTCTACAGGCCTTATGTCAAAACTAGTTTATCCAACTGTCCATAGATATTGGAAAGTTAGGATGATATCAGATGGTAATGTTGATTTGCCCAAATAATTTGGTTGATGAGAACTGTGAGAAAATTATGAAATGACAATTGCTTGATAGCATTACCTGCTGTGAGCTGAATGATGTCCATTAGACTGGTTTATTATCAAGATTGTTTGTGTTTTAACTGCCCAATTGGGTTCCATATTCAATGCCTGATTTTCATTTTTATTTTTTTTCCTTTCTTCATAGCTCCATGCTCATAAATTTAATAATCCGGTCTTTCTGATCATGGTGTGTCTGGCAGGACTTTCGAATTAAATTACAAAAATGGGAGCCAGTAAAATGTATTTTGCAGCAGGAGGGCAGACATATTCCAAGCTTTAATACTATCAATCCGTTTTGTATTATAAGCCAGGAAGGTTTGTATTTTATGCCTTGATAACATTAATATAGGAATGAGGATGAGGACTAAAGCTATAGAAATTTCTTAATTGTTATTTTACTGAAGCTGTTTAGTATACTTTCATGCAACTTGAAACTTCTTCCACTGTCTGCTTCTTTTCTTCTCTTGATGAAATGTTGTCTACCATTCGATTTGTCGTATTGATATAATATTCTTATGAACTTCACTGCAGTCGTCATGCAAATATGTTCGTATAGTGAACATACGAAAATACCTCCATATTATACGATTATACAGAATACCTTAAAACAGAGGTAGTTGATTTAATAATTCGGAACTGAATATCTTATCATGAACACATGGATGTTATCTAATCTTTGTGCAAACGCAGTGTCCTCTGTTTTTATTTAGTCTAGCGAGTAATATTGTTGTCAATGTTTAATCATTTTACAGATCAATGTCTGGATGCCGATTTATGTGTAAAAAGGCGATTAAACTCAAATCATGTTTTGGATGTGTTAGACTTGAGCTGTTTCCATGCAAAATAAGAAAAGTATGGATAGAGTTGCTTGTAAACCTTGGCCCCCAAGAAAAGAATCAAACACAACTTAAAAATTCATACGTAGACCGCAGTCAAGCAATTTGAATATCAACAAGGCTGTCATGAGTCATCCTTGCGCTCCAAGCATGCATGGATAGGAGATATTTTAATCATTGTTACCCCAAAATAACGTAACCAATTTTCACACTTTAATATTGTACAATAAAACAACCAACACCCTATCAATTTACAATATTTTCTAAAAATATATAATTGTTTTATAATATTTCTTTGGCATCAAGTAAACTTTATTGATTAATCAAACCATTGACTCTCTCTCCCTCCATATCCTATATGTATGTATATATATAGATATGATAAACAGATGAGCTTCCAAGTTAAAAGCTAAAGAGAACAAAAATGGTGTCACTGAAGCTACAGAAGCGGTTAGCGGCAAGTGTACTCAAGTGTGGTAAAAGAAGAGTGTGGCTTGATCCAAATGAAACCCCTCATATTTCCATCTCTAATTCTAGTATGTAATTGTAATTTCTCTGTTTTCTTTCAATTATTTTTTTATTTTAATATCACTCCACCATAGTGTAGGTAAATCTGCACAAAATCAGACTCCTAAAAGTGCTTTTAAGTTTTATTTGTTTGAGATGCAAAATCATGATAGATGAGTTGCCATAATGCAGGAATGAACATAAGTAAGCTTGTAAAGGATGGTTATATAGTGAAAAGGCCAACTAAAATCCACTCAAGATACAGAACCAAGCAAGCTCATGCAACCCAAATGAGAAGGAGACACTCTGGTCTTGGGAAGAGGAAAGGAACTAAAGAAGCAAGACAACCAACAAAGCTTCTGTGGATGAGAAAGATGAGAGTGTTGAGGAGGTTACTTCGAAAGTACAGGGAAACCAATAAGATCGACAAACACTTGTACCATAACTTGTACATGAAGGTGAAAGGAAATGTTTTCAAGAACAAGCGTCTACTTATTGAGACTATTCACAAGAATCAGAATGAGAAAGGTAGAGAAAAAGTGCTTCTTGATCAGTTTGTGGCCAAGAAAAGCAAAAGCATTAGCTTTATCAAGCACCAAAATAGTTTATGGAGAGAAGAGAAGTCATTAGGCCAAGATGTAAGGTTAATGTGTTGTTGAATAAGATTTTTTATAAACTAATGTGCAAATTTGTGTTGTATTATGGTTCTAGTCATTGTTTTTCATTGTTTTTATAAATAAAGAACCTTTTTAAGTTTGAATGACAAAATTGCTAAAGAATTGGGTGTAGCCTAGTGATAAGTGGTTTCAAACTACTTATTATCTAGTAGGAGTTTTTAGTAGGTATTGAACAGAATGAGATTCCTTTTATTTCATAAAGAAATTGATGTTTGTCTGGGCACTAATGTACAATAGCCTGATTTATGGCTAATAATTTAGGAAAATGGAAATGAAGTAATGAAGTAACACACAATGACATACAACTTGTTGAAGTGAAACTTCTCATGGTTTTAACAACTTACCATGCTTTTCCAGCTGAACCAAATAGACGCATCTTCTCGGCAACAACAGCTTTCATGGCGTCTCTTGTAGATGTCATAACATGGACAAGATCCTTGCCCGGGCTACTCAATGAGTCCAAATACGCCTTTCTAACCTCGGTATTTACATTGAATTTTCGCACACCTCTATGAATACATTCCTGTCCAATGCAATAAGGAAGACCAACTTCATTAATGTCGGATTAAGCTTTCATTTAGTGCAACTGTGTAAAATGTCTAGTTATGTCCATATTTTCTAAATTACAAGTAGCAGATAATGGAACAAACTAACCTTAATTAGTTCCTCGGACAAACCAGAGGCTCCATGAAGTACCAAAACAACTCCATTCTTAGAACTCAAGGCGTGTAGATCCTAAACAAAGGAA
The DNA here is from genome assembly GCA_031304145.1 of Cardiospermum halicacabum. Lineage (NCBI taxonomy): Eukaryota > Viridiplantae > Streptophyta > Magnoliopsida > Sapindales > Sapindaceae > Cardiospermum > Cardiospermum halicacabum. The sequence goes on from CM062393.1 coordinate 10,538,824, forward strand.
CAAGCAAAATGAATACTGGGATGCAATTCCGGGGATGCGAATCAGGTTGATATTAATTCGGTTGACTCAACCAACATAAAAAATTGAAATATGACAGCAGAAGAAAATTTGAAACACAGAACTTGCTATGGCCCTGCATACTGCTATTTGCAATGTAGAAAACATTTGAAAAGTTGGTCTTTCTCAACCTTTAAGCATTAAATTGCTGTGTGTTGAAAAGTAGATGAATACTTGACCTTAAGCAAATCAAGTCTGAGATTTGGGCCACTCGGGGGATATTTTCCATGTACATTTCCAATACACACAGCCAAAGCATCTATACCAGTCTCATCAATGAACTCCTGAGCCTGAAATCGACAATACCTACTGTTATGAAATTGGCAATATATGAAGCTGTCGGTTTTAGATAGAATCATACCTGATTAACATCAGTCAATTTTGCTTCATAATCTTCAACTGTTAAATCATCCTCTGTTCCTGATAATCGCCCTAGTTCAGCTTCCACAAGCAACCCTTTCAAGTGGGCCAGAGAAGATATATATTTTGTGTACAAAATATTATCCTTAAAGGAAAGATGTGAACCATCCACCATAACTGAATCAAATCCCTGAAATGGATGTAGTATAATGGAAGTTTGAGAATCAAACATTGGATGCAAAAAGCTACATAAATTTATGAATACTGGAAGTGAATAGCAGAAAACAAGCTAGAAGCTACTCACCAACTCTAGGGCTTCTATCAGCTCTGGCTTTGAAGATCCATGATCAAAGTGTACTGTAATTGGAACCTGCCATGTACGCATATGTACACTTATTATCTCCAATCCTTGCTTGTAAAACAGTGTGAGAATAATCAATTCAAATGAATAAATCTCATTCAATTATTTTAATTTTTCAGGGTGACTAATTCATCATAAACAACCAGTAAGGCCCGTGATATTAGTCCCACAATATTCTGTTAGCTAATTCTCGTATATTTCATCATGCCTTCACAACTACAATTTTTCACCTACTTATGATAGGCTTTTCCCTCCAAAAGCAACTAACTCAAACATCTCCACTAGCAAGACGACATGCGTCACCCTTAATACTAATAAATGCCTTAAAAGTTCCTATTTAAACCAGCATGCTATCAGGTAGGTATATATATATATATATATATATATATATATATATATATATATATATATATATATATATATATAAAGTATAATATAAAGTGTAGTGTAGATCAACAGCCAACTATCAGAATTGTCTGGTTAGCCGTTCCGTGATGAATAGTTGCAGCTTTTAAGAATTTGTTAAAAAATATTTATTGATTTTGACATAGAGATGGGAGACAGTACTGACCGAGACATATAATTAATTACTTTAGTGTTTGTTGTTAAATTTATGCATGAGAAGAAATGGCACTTACACTGGCTTGCTCAGCAGCAGAGACACAACAAGCAACCAATGGAACTCCTCCTTGCTTTAAGGCACTGGGGTGAATCTGGATTAGATGAAGGACAAGCAAAGTTACAATATTTTCAAAGTATAAAGCAACAAAGACTGACACCATGAATCAACTCTGCGAACAAACAACATGCATAGACAGTTTCCCAAGAAAAAGGCACAGCAGCTAATAGGAAAAAACTTTAGTCAGAAGTGGAGGACAACACACAAACACCTAATAACAGCTTTTAACCTGTAGAATTGCAGGGCTTTGTTCTTCCTCAGCAGCAGCAACTACTGCTTGAACTCCTTCCAGGTTATAAACATTAAATGCTCCAACAGCATATTCACCCTTCTCAGCATTCTTCACAAGGAATATGATTGTGAGTACCATATAATATGATTATAATTATATTGCTTTTTAACTTTTTATGCGTGACCCTTACCAAAAGGAGCTCCTTTGTTGATGAGAGTCTAACAGGGCGAGCCCAAGATTTCACTACTTCTGCAAGTGCATTGCTGCCACCAACATTGCCTACAAAAATTTTCAAAAAAAGTTTGGGGTTAAAACATCATCATCTTGACAGATAATGCTTGGATAAATAAAGATAACAGTCCCAGTACTACCAGGGAAAACAATGTATGGAACTCCTGGGTGTCTACTTTCAGGACCTAGTTGCCACAAGGGAACTCCAGCAAGGGCTTGCCCAACTATTTTGGCACGTTTTGCTTCCAAAGCTTTTGTAGCAAGGTCTGAGGAAGTTATTCCACCCTGAAAAATGTGTTGGAATAAGTACACAGAAACCACTTCTTCCCTGTAAGCTTAGAAAATAAGTTGATTCTTTCACACCTATTAAAGATTACAGCAAAATATAAAAGATTTTAATTGCAGGACGATACATAAATTTAGTTTCAATGTTACCCTAAAAGAATTACTACTGGTTTAAAGGTATATAGTAAATCGGTTTTATAATTGAAGCATGTTTTTAAGAATCAAGTAGCTCTAGGAACACAGAAGCCTATATATATATATATATATATATATATATATATATATTTATATAGGATAATGCGTGTTCAGATCCCTAAAGTTGGCATATCATTTCATATAGACCTTCGAACTTTTTAAAGTTTCAACTGGATGGTCCTAACTTACTAAAAGCATTTAAATTAGACCCTAAAACGTTCAAAATTTCAACTAGATCCTCAAACTTTTTATAAAGTTGGATTCTTACAAAATTTTAATGAGAGTCTAACTGGAACGCTTTCGGCAAGTTGCAGGGTCTAGTTGAAACTTCAAAAGATTGATGGTTCATGTGAAAAGCTATGCCAACTATAGGGGTCTAAATACGCATTATCCTATCTATCTATCTATCTATCTATCTATATATATATATATATATATATATATAGATAGATAGATAGATATATATATAGATAGATATATATATATATATATATATATATATATATATATATATATATATATATATATATATATATATACCTTGGCAGTGTTTACACCAGAAGAGTACTCATGTTTACATACCTTGGCAAGAATGTAGCGAGGTCTTGCACTTATTCGACGAACTATTTCCACCAAGGCAGAGCTAACCTTGAAATTAATTTCCAAACTCTCAGAAGCAGCTGCCATAGAAGTAAGAAAAAATTGTCATTTGATACCAGATATCTCACAAGACTGCCTGTACAGTCCACATCTTCATGTGAAATTATTTATTTATATAAACTATGTAGTTATATGATACTGTTGACAATGGGAACAAATTCTACAGATACAAAAAAGCAAGACAAGGATGAGAACAAACTTTTCCCGGTAATGAGTTCTCGACTGGTCATTACTAAAGTATCTTTGCGGGCCCGAAGGAAAACATCTACCATCTCAACTGCTTCCTTGATTTCCCCTTCTCTTTCTTCTAAGGACATCATGGCAACTTTATTAACAGAAACCTATTTCAGAATGCAGAATATTAATGGTCAGCACAAGAATTTGAAATATTAACTGTTCTTATCAGGAGAAACAAGTAACAGTCATAGTGTAATAGATCAGATAAACCACCAAATCATTTTCAGTTAAAACCACAATTGATAATTTTTAATACAGAATGGGATTTTAAATTGGGATCACCACCTCAATGATTCTCAAGACCTGTCCACACTCTGCTTTAAGTTCTTCTACCTGCATATTTGAAACTAATGTATCAACCATATGGAATAATGGACTCCATGGAGCATTTTGTATAATCAGATAGTGAACCTGTTTTGTTGTTTTAGGAACATAAGATCCAACGACGATGAGTCCACCGTTCCGCTCTCTGTTAATTCCAAGATCCTTAGGCAGAATTGGAGCCTGTCGGATAATCCCAATTCGGGCAGAAACAAAGCTAGCAGCAGTGCGGCACAAAAAAGACTTTCCCTTCAATTCAGCCTGTCAATTGAACACAGATTTGAACATGGAATTAGAGAGGATTTCTACAATGCCTATAAACTAAAAAAGGATTTCTTGCCTGGATCATTCCAGCTGCAAAGACAGCCATATCTCTTTCACTAGCTGCATTAACTATACATGTCGAACCCTGTTTGATATGGATAAATTAGAGAAACAGTAACAAATTCATGTTGAGATCACCAGTACCACAAGAACAAAGCCGATATAGAGTGGCAAAACAAGGTTAATTGTAAGAGTTCACTACATTAATAAACCCAAAGCAATAAGCATTGACCAAGCCTTAAATTAGGCATTGGAAATTTAAAAATCTAAGTTCCAAGTAGAATTTACACACTAAGTTTTGCACAAACATTACATAAAATATAGCCACCTTCCTTAACCTACAGACGTTACCTAAACTATTATTATTGCCAATTGCCAAAGATGGACGCTTAATTATCAGAATAAATGCAGAGCTTTTGTAGCCTAGAAGTGACACAATGGCTTGGCTTATGTGGAATATTTTTAATAATTGTTGTACATGATGCAAGAGACAGATGTTTCCTATTAAGTAGGTTCTCCTGTGGACTGAGAAACATAAGTGATACTACTATCATAATTTGGATGCCCAAACTATGTCTAATATGATGACTTGGGTTATGACCGTTGACAGAAATTAGTGCGCTGGAATAAGGCTACTCCACGTGTTTTCTAAGTTGAAAATTCTGCTTAATACAAGACTAGAACTGCAGAATTATCAGGACCAGTAATATACATCCTAAAATCAAATACGTTGAGAACTGCAACTTAATGCCACTAACAAATAAATCAGAACCCCTGCATTTTTCTCTACCTTCTGCAGACTGCAAAGACGTTCGCATACAGCATTCACTCCCCCTTTCCTCAGGAGTTGGATAGATATAGAAGTAACACTGCTTGCTGGAATTCGACCAGCTGTTTTCTCTTCAACCCACTGAATTCAAACAGAAAGTACTCAGCACTAAAACAGTCAAAAAGCCATATAGTAGCAAGACATAAAAACAATGATGTGAAGTCAGATTAACAGCAGAAGCATCAAACCTCTCGCAGGTTCGAAGACTTAAACCCAAAAGCAGCATCTTTAGCAAATTCTGTCTCTCCGGCAGGAATAAGCCTGTAAATAACATCACTAGCTATGAAAAAAAGAAAATCAGTGCTGCATACATTCTCACACTCTTTTGATATGCCATACTACTCACTTGAGGAAGTGAGGACCTTGATTATACATACAATCAAGAAAGATTGACCATGCCGATTGGCAATTAGCTTAGTTAGCAGGTGAGGTAGGATTTGGGGTATTAGGTTGCAAGTTCAATACACGCTGAGTGTGGATTTTCATTTTTTTAAAACAATCCCAATTATGACCCTTTTTTAATGGAAAGATTGACCATGATTAAACGAACATATTTTACCTATCAGAATCTGCAACGTAGTGCACATCTTCAATGGTATAACGTCCTCCTTGTAGAAAGAAGGGACAGATGATCCATGCATCCATCTCACCTAGAATAGAAACTGCTGCATCTGGCTCCTGCAAAAGTGAAGTTATTCAATGTTGTGTGTTACAGCATTAGAACTTAAGATACTTGTATCATTCTGTTTCTGCATGCTGTAGTTACATGTAAGACATGCAGAATGAAACATACAGACTCGAACTCCTTAAGAAATTTATTAATATCTACCCACCTAACCAGACAGTTCAGGAGATAAATCCTATTTGACAGTACTCAAAAATAATATTTCAAACCAACAATTCATGCAGTAACAAACACAATAATCAGATAATAACTGGCCAACATGCTGCAATGAAAAAAAACTATGGTTCTATTTTATATTAGTAATTAAGAGTCTCCATCCTTGCCTCTGGAAAATGACCGCGCAATGTTGAATCACCTCTCAAAACTACCGTATATTTAGTATCCTTAACCGACTTAGCTGCAGTACACAGGTTTCTGCAAATTTCTTTAATCAGCGTACTGGCCTGTAATAAAGAACTTTTCATCAAAAGAACATGTCAAAAAATATGGTAAGAAGAAGCAAATCACAATTTTGCAAATATAAAGCAACTATTACAAACAACAGAAATTGATAACATCATCCTTAGAGAACACTTGACCTTTTCTGAGCTTAGTGATCTGGAGTTAGTTAAAATGAAGAAGCACAATGGCTTCTTTGAGAACTGCTCAACAAGTGATTCAACACTCCTGCAAGGACAATCCATAATGAGTAAAATGGAAGAGTACTTCCACAAAAGCCTGATTAATGAGTTTTAACTCTTAAGTTGACGTCTTATCAAATGTAATAAAGATTTTAAATATATATATATATATATGTATATGTATATGTATATGTATATGTATATGTATATGTATATGTATATGTATATGTATATGTATATGTATATGTATATGTATATGTATATGTATATGTATATGTATATGTATATGTATATGTATATGTATATGTATATGTATATGTATATGTATATGTATATGTATATGTATATGTATATGTATATGTATATGTATATGTATATGTATATGTATATGTATATGTATATGTATATGTATATGTATATGTATATGTATATGTATATGTATATGTATATGTATATGTATATGTATATGTATATGTATATGTATATGTATATGTATATGTATATGTATATGTATATGTATATGTATATGTATATGTATATGTATATGTATATGTATATGTATATGTATATGTATATGTATATGTATATGTATATGTATATGTATATGTATATGTATATGTATATGTATATGTATATGTATATGTATATGTATATGTATATGTATATGCATATGCATATGCATATGCATATGCATATGCATATGTGTATAATAGATCATCAGCTCTACAAATAAATAAATTCTCCTGGTTGTAGAAAACTCCATTGTCTGGTAAGAAGAATTTGATAACTAAAAAGAGTGTAGAAGATAAAGATTCACCATTCCGTCAATACTTCAATGTCATGAACTGTCTGAGTCCCTGTAGGATCGTCATCCAGGACAACCAATGTTTTTGAATCATTCTGGATCAGTCTATGTATGTCATCAATGGGATCCAAAGGCCACTCAGACGGAAGAGATTGCAGCATATCCTCTTTTTTAATAATGGGAAGCTTCCCTTCAACTTTAACGCCAGAAAGTGTCTCATAGAACTATCCAATTAAACATTAAGTTATACCTCATAATTATTCAACTGGAATCACAGTCATATGATACTATACTGATACTAGGGACTTTACCACACAAATAAAGCACCAGTGAGAGTGATCATCTATATAACTATTTTAAGAAAAGAAAAAAGCAAGATGAAATTGAAAATAACATATTGTGAAAGCAAATATTTGCTTCAGTCTGCTTTTAGTTATATTAGATTAATACTATTCTGTCAAACACAGTCTTATGTAATACTCTCAAAAACCAAGAGAAAACCACAACCAACTATGTATGAGGGGAAAAAAAAGGTTTGAAACATAACACTATTTACGCGAACTGGAAAATATGAGAACCATCACGTGTTACCTTCTGGCCTAACAACATTTCAGAGAGTTTGAGATATATACTGCCAACACACCAGAAAATATTGTTTTGGAAGCATTCAATCCATACATATTGAAGTATTAAGAAATTTTTTATTTTATTCTCAAAGAATTGAACCTAGAAAGTGTTCTAATTACAAATCTGGATTCAGAACATCAATTTCATAAGGAATGATAGATTATGTTCATACCTTAACGACACCTGCATCATCTTGACGACCCCAACCAGCAGCAGAACCTGCTCAATTGTAGCGTAATAGGTTTAACATATGCTTACTGGAGTCCTTGCAGAGTCCCATTAAAAAGTTTTAAAGTAAAAATGGGGCAAGACAATTACATTGTGAAGTGATAAACTAGATAACATTAAACTTATCAATTATAGCAGAAGGACCAAAAAGACAAAAGACAATCAGGGGTGTCATTTGGAGGGGAGGGTTGTTTTGGTCAATTAAGCAGGTGGGTAGCTTTTATCTGCTAATGCATGCATCAGATGTAAGTAGTGTGTTTTAGAGGCAGAAATTGGGTGATTTGGGGGAGTAAAGGGCTGAAGAGAACTAAGATCTGATCTTTCAGAACATACTTAAACCTCATTTAGCTTATCTTGTCATTAAAAGGAAGATGTAGATATAAAAGGATTTAGATGGTCATCCTTGTAGCTACAGAGGATCAACATTGATAACTATGAATTAAAGCAAAGGTGTAAAGCTCCAAGATTTGAGCAAAATTAATATGCTCTAGCCAAAAGGTGATCAAGCTCAGTAATAAAAAACATAACATATTACTTCAGACCTGCCAAGAACAGCTGGTGTGCAACAGTTGAAACGAGCAGTGGAACTTTTTGAGATGAGCTTTCACGAACAACAATACCCTATAAACAATAATTATGTAATGTGTCAAAAAATAATAAACTATATGTAATAAATAATGTTGCAATCAAGAATGGAACAAGGATAAATTTGACCAGATCTTTAACGAAGATATCAAGTGCAGAGTGGGGTGTATAATCATTATCCAACATGTGTGGAACACGGTTCTGAAACATCCTGCAAAAGAGTTAAAGACTATAAGCAGTAATCACTTGTTATTTGGCCCACATTAATCTGAATTTCTGGGAAAACAAGAAGAAATAAAAGCCCTTTAAGAATATAAATTTACAACAGGTCATGGTGCAAGTCACATACCATGAATTTCCATTACTGCAGCCGATAAGATCAAACAATACTCTAGTATTAAGACCTAACTGAGCTCCCAAGGCCATCGCCTCAGCTGCTGATGCTATGTGGACTCCAGCAAGCAATTGATTGATCATCTTTACTCCACTAACCAACATAACATAAAAGAAACAGTAGGCCTAGTTCACTTCTCTGTAAAATGGCATTCTTTGCATAATTACATGATATTTGCCATACCTTCCAGCCCCACAACCCCCTTTAATGATATAGAGCTTCTCACTCATTGCTGTTCATGATGAAAAATCCAGTTTTACCAGCAATCCAGAAATAAGATTTGCTTTCACTAAGGGATTCATATGAGGTCCTTGCTTCTTACCTGACAGGATTGAACCTGCTGATCTGAGTGCTTCATCAGCACCAGCAGCCATTATCTGACAAATAAGTTTAAAATGTAATTCAGTCAGGAAATAGAAAGCCTCAGCATCTATTTTGTCTTAAGGAGAGGGCTGCTTCACTCACTGTCAGTTCTCCCATACTGGCCTTCTTAACTCCGCCAGAAACAGGAGCATCTACCAATTTCAAATCCTTCCCTTCCACTATGACAATTGCAAATAAAGTAGTATATTAACAAAGTATCAAACAGTGACGCACTTCAACTCTTAAACACAGTTGAATCAAAAAGATTGTGAAAACTTATCCAAACAATGAAATTCAATTTCACACCAAGAAGTAAAAGGAAAACAAAAACAAAAAGAACTAAGACAAAAACAAAGAACATAAGAAACAGCATTTTGTGAAAAAAAAAGTACAATATAATGAAACAATTGAAACATAATTTAGAAAGATGGAATATGGAATCGATGGACAAACAATGGTGAATAAATCAATTCAAGAACATACATTGAAGTCGTCGCTCCAGTTGGCTCAGAAATCCAGGTGATACAGTAGATGAAACAATTATTGTTGCTCCAGATGGAAGAGCTGAAAAACAGCAAATTAAAAATTACCAGACCTGCAAAATGTGGAATAATGTTTCGATAATAGACTAGGAAATACCTGAAACAGCTCCCAAATCTCCATATAGAACACTTTCAGCTTGAGTTTCATTTGTGACCATGATTACAAGCACATCAACATCTGAAATAAAACAGTTAACAATTATTCCAAAAAAAGAAAGAAAAATAAATAAATAAATTTTCCCTAGATATGCAATGAAGCAAACAGAATTCATAAACCATAACTTTTAATCTCATACATTAGCTATTAATTAACGAGGTTTAACTATGAAAATAGTTTTTAACTATAAAGACAAAAAGACATGTAGTTATATTACAAAAGGAATACAATGATATGCTGTCTGATATATAAGATAATGGTAAGCTGCCTGATTAATGAGATACCAAAGGACAGGACAGCATCCTAAAGTGGTTGTATCCTTTGATTCCAGAAACTATCTATTTTAATGTATCCAACTAAAATATATTCAATGACACGCTACAATAGTACACCATAAAGCTCACAGTATAACAATCAAGAATTAAGGAACTGATAACAAATAAAATATTTGTATAATTTCAAAATAAACTGTCTGTATGGCCAAAACAATATATATACATACATTTCAATTTATCATAGAAGTATGAAGAGAAAAAAAAAAATCCTTTTTTATTCGAAAAGCGAAAAGGGATTATCTTGAAATCCTAGAAACTACTCCCAGATGCAGCAATGGTTTGAAGTACTATCTGAAACAGAATCTTTTGTTACTTATGTTACAAAAACATATGTAGCACTAACGATAACTGAGTTCAAAATAGTTAGAAACACTTTGAATTATGCATTGACATGGCTCCTATATGTGATATGGAGGAACACAGAGACATAGGAGAGAAAAACAGCAGCCAAGGCCTTTCTTTTTCAACTGCTTTGTGTTCAACAATTTCTGCTTGACTTGACAGGCAATAGACAATTCTTGTCCTACTAGCTTCAGGCTCTCAAACATTGAGGCAAGATTCTTTATGGAAGAAAAATCGCATTTTTAAAGAGAAATGTAACTGCGCTGTCATTTATTATATTATTTTACTTACTCATATCATTATTTAGAAAGATAAACCATAGAACATGCCACAGATTACCTTTAGACGCTTCAGCTGGAGAGTTTGCAATCAAGCCGCCAGCATTTTCAAATCGAATTTGTGTTGGTCTATACACCTGCTCTCCAAAGAAAAAATGAAAATTTTTTCAATTGGGTGGGTGATATATCACTTAAGACTAGATCTATATACATATTACTATTATTATAATAGTTAAGAGAGCTTGAATTGGTTGATATGCAAATATGCATACCAATTGATAAAGTTCAATAGTATTTCGAAAATGTCAAAATTTAAAATATTAAAAAAAATAAAAATAAAAATAAAAATAAAAAAGGAGGAATTGAAGTTAGAAACTACATACATCATAACCAACAACAGAGAAATTTGACTTCAGCAGGTGGGTTGCCATTCCAAAACCCATTGCTCCAAGACCAATGAAACCAACTCTACTCACAACAGTTGACGCAGAAGTGAGTTGTTCTGCCAGTTGCTCAGGTTTGTAGGGTTCCACATTGGCAGCATCTGTTATATTCACTCCAAGTACCTTCTCCCAAACCTGTTCCCCAATTGTGAAGGAAATAAGACAAATATGAAGAAGCCAGGGCCATAAGCTAACCAGGCAGTCTTGTATAGCTGGTTTTATTTATTTATTTTTTGTTTAATAGAATGTCCTGGTTCATATCAATCTTTGAAGCGTAAATAAAAGCAAGACCACCACCAGGTTACAGAAATACACCAAAAAAAAGTAAAACAAATCTTGCATGTAATAACCTTGATCAGTGGAGCACTATCATCACTCCCACGAGAATGTGAATATCCTGCATATGGAAATGCAGAATAACAATGTAAGGAACCAAGTGTATAACTAACGAGGCATCTAAATTGAAATTGAAGACATACCATTTATTAGTTGCTGATGTGCAACAGCCAAAAGAGGAACGGGAAAAGGAAGTGTCTTGGCCAAATTAATTACTGCTTCCTGAATTTGAAAGTTTCAGTCAGTCAAATATCAAACGTATTAAAAGAATAAACTAAGCACCAAAGTAGATATATATAAAAATAAAATAAAATAAAAAAATTTAAAAAAACTGAAAGTCCTGCCTTCTACACATTCACTAAATTATTTAAGCCCAAAGCAATTTTTTTTGCTGAAAAGAGAATACAAAAGGTATTTTGGATTTTTGCTCAACTATTCCACATTAATAGCATATGAAAATAAATTGTTTTAGTATCAACATTTTGGCTCACATGAACATAAATGACAATGATTATGTCCAACATCAAACCAGGGATTACACCAAAAACAAAGCAAATGACAGGTTTCTTGATAATTAACTCACACAAAACAATATAGAATAATTTATCATATCATTATTTCAGGTCTTACTAAATTCTGAACCAACGTATCCAGGAATTTGACTGTAGCACTACCCCGCAGCAACAGCGGAACGTGACTTTTGAAAACCCTGCATACAAGAAATATAAAACATAAGTTACGAGAAAACACTTATTTTGCTAAGAAAAATGACAGACTTCCGCCCCCCATGAGAACTGACATTAACCACTTGCAGTGACAGAAACAAGATTTTTACTAAGCCCTTTTCTACTCATAAAACCAACTATATGAGCCTTAAAACAACTAAACAAATGCTCAAGTTTTATCCAGAACATATTAGGCAGAAAACAGTTTACCTGAGAAAAGTTTGCAGTACTGACTTACCATGAATTTCCAGCGGCATTGGCAATGATATCATAGACTATCCATGGATGAATCCTAATTTTAGTAGCAAGTGAAACTGCTTCTACTGAAGCTACAAGATGGATGCCCTCTAGCAGTTCAATGACCATCTTGCTTTTGCTGCAATGGGATAAAATTTTGAATAAATTGAGAATTCCTAAAACATTGAATACCACACAAGTTACATTACATATTTATAATCAAATTGAAAGTACAATGCAACTCTGATGCTATCAAATTTACCATTGTATTTAACTCCTATGCCAAAAACAAGTAATATTAAAGAGACACCACATGTTGATCATGTTGATTGAATCTGACTAACTTGTCGAGCATCTAGGTCTAATTGCGGGATTCCAATAATAAAATACGATTCAGATAGAAAGAACTATACCCCGAAAATAGAATTATATAGCAGCATAATAAGGAGAGAAAAAAATATTACAACCAAGAAGATTAGTACCTTCCAGCGCCTACCTCACCCTCAAATACAAAAAGCTTTTCACACATAGCTGTAAACAAAATATAATACCTTCAATTCTTATAGATAAAAGGAAAATAATAGTTCAAGAAAAGGAACTTCACATTTGTCAATTTCAGAGGCTACAGAATGATTTACCGGAAAGAATAGGCTCTCCCTTTTTAATGGCATTCGAACTTCCTGAAGAAGTAATCTAAAGAAATTCAACAAAAAAAAAAAGTGACTAGATATTTGGTTTAGAACAAAAGACAACAAGTTCAGAAACAAACAATATAATATAATACTACCATGATTTTTCCTTTGACAGCGTCAGACATCCCCATAGTGACATAGGCATCAACCACATAATCTGCCTTACCCTCATCTGCAAGATATTGACAGGAGGATACTGTCAGCAGGAACTTTTTATGAATGAACATCACCTTTGAAACTCATTTAATAACTGAAATAACAAGCAAGTGAAATAGAAGATTAATGTTGGTAACTATTTTGTCCTCAAAACCAACTGAATAATTGTTTAGGTCTATTATCTATATAAATCCATATTGCCTGAAAGACGTTTCACTAGCTTCTGGATATATGATGGTAGTATAGAGGACTGAAGAATTATGACTGAGTCCTTTGACAACCCTGCAAATCCAGCAACTTGCATTATATCATTAATTCAACAAAAGCTACAACATACACACTAGTAGGCACCCATGAAACGATCTGTAAGTACCTTTTAGTACACCTTCATCTCCAAAGATAACATCATTGATTTGATCTTGATGAGAAATTAGCACAACCAGAGCTACAACATCTGCCCACAAAAAATGTAAAGGGGAATGTTACCAAATCAGAAAGATATTCAACAAAGAGAACACACAGAAGTTACTACTTCCTATTTCTGGAAGTTTAACAGAATAATGCCTGTTCTCCTGTTATTTTAATACCTACAAAGAATTACTCTCAGCTTGACTTGGCCATAATCGCATATAAGTCCTTAATCTAGGCAACTACAAAGTTATTGATGAAATTAGGTTGACAATTACAAGCCATAGAAATTCAGAGAAAATTCACCTTTTCCTGCCTCCACAGGACTGCTGCATCTACTACCCCCTAACTTTAAAAACTCATCTGCCAAAGACTCAGATATCTGCACAGGAACACAGCATAAATTATGAAACCACATCTAAAATTCAAATGCTTATTACTTTTTCTTTTTTTTTTTTCTTCCCATGTAATTTCAACAACAGCAAACAGTTGATAAATGCGAATACAATCAAATATGCCACTCAAATTTCATTTTTTAAGAAAGCTATAATCAATCACCTCAATTTTTGGGTCTAGAATCAATACATTTTTCCGTATTCTTCTCTAAAAACACCCAAAATTTTAAATTCATAGTAATCTGTCTTGGTTCAGAAGAAAAAGACACCTAGAAAACTCAACCGCCAATTTGATCCCAATCCCAATCCAGTCAAACAACTAGTTTTCAATCATCAGATGATCGTTAATTAGGACATTGTTTCTCTACGATCAACATATACTAATTGTGTTGATATTTGATCAGTTCACAAAACGAAAGAGAAGTGCGAGTCAACGAAAATGGAACCTCAAAAGCCCGGACTTGGTAGCCAGAGCGATGCAGCGAAGCTGCCATATCGAGGCTGAGGACGTCCAATCCTACGAAACCAACTTTTGCGGACGCCATTGATGTTGCAGAGACAGTGATGAACTGATTCCACTTTTTCTATCCTCCTTCTCTTTCAATTTTACGGAAACCACCAACTGCCACGAATTTCATAAAATGATTGAAAAGTCTCAAATGTATTGTTCAATAAATAAATAAAAATCAAATATAATTAATTATATATTCCCTTATATAATTAATTAATGAAAATTGGATAAGCAAAGAAATCGTTGCCGTTACAACGTTATTTTTATTTATTATAAATGTTGCTTATTTATAATACACACAGAAAAAATAAATGGATACTACAAGATAGATTGTGATTATGGATAATGAAAACAGTGGAAAGGGGAAAAATAGAAAAGAAAATAATAATCTACTCGTAAAATATTATCATTATTAAAATATATTAAATAATTATATATATTTGATTATTAAATTTTTTTATTGATTTATTATTATTATTATTTGAATAATCAATAATTATAACTATAATAATTATTTTTTTAATTAATTTTATGTTAATGATTAATATTTATTTTTAAAATTTATAAAATTAATTTTAGCGTATTTTCACTTATTTTTACCGTCGCCATCATATATCTTTTTATTTAATTAAAATTATATACAAATATTTATTTATTTATTTATTCTTTTAGCTACGAATTTAAAGATACATCCTAAATTTAGAAATAAAAAATAAAATAAAACCTATAAATTAACTAGAAAATATGAACACGAAAGACATGATTTATTTGCTGTAGTTAAAGTCGAAGCACACGTGGCTATGACAAGGATTTTCTATCAGATAAACTAGCATGTGATATCATATTGGTTGCATGCAGCCAACATTTGAAGAAGTTAAATTTCAACCCCTTATAAAATTTCACTAGTGTTGTGAATGTAGTGGATTTGCACTTACTGTGTATACGTGTATAACATGCAAAATATGAGGTCATGCATATCAACACGTGTATCTGATATTCGTGTATATATATATATGTTTTGTTATCAATAATAATAAAAAAAAAAAAAAAAAAAAAAAACAACAACACTTGCTTCATTTCTGTATTTTGTTTTTATTTTTGTATCTTCTACTCCATTTACAATATTTCTTCTTTTACTGATTCGATCCAAAATTTCCAAGTCAGGTTAACTTTCTGATCCGAATTTATTTTTCAGTTCATATTCAACTGTTTTCTTTTACTCCATCTATTTTATTTTTACAACACGTTATCAGTACGAGTATGTTCTCTGGTTGCCGCTTTGCCGGATCTTCCAAATCAGAAAGTGTCTGGTGATGATGTTTTTTTTCTTCTGTGTGTTCTGGAAAATTTTGGAAGTTTTTGGAAAAATACCATTATTCACCTGAGTTGAATAAATGGTGGATCTGGAAAGTTTGAAACGATAATATTATTCACCCGAGCTGAATAATTGAATTTTTGGAAATTGAATTCTGGATATCTGGAAATTTAAAGAATGTGTTCTTATTTTGCAGAAAATGAAAAACCTGAAATTTGACGAGCTGGAAGTTTCTGGGAGAAATTATATGAAATGGTGTGATGATTGCGAGTTAATATTAAAAACCAAAGAATTATTTGGGACCCTCAATAAGGAGGTGCAAACAACTGAGGTTGAGAAATGTAAAGCCATGTATATAATCAAAAGGTGTGAGCGAGTATAAATCTGCCCTGTACATGATTGTGAACAAATTGAAAATGTGTGGGGAAACAAAAACAGACCATGATATGTTGGAAAAGACATTTACCACTTTCCATCCTTCTCAGACTATTTTATATCAGCAGTATCGTGAAAAGAAATTTGTAAAATATGATGATTTGATTGGTTCATTAGATCTTGTTGAGAGACATAACCAACTGTTGCTGAGAAACGGTGAAAGACGCCATATTGGCACCCAAGCATTTCCAGAAGTGAATGCATATTATAATGAAAATCCAGGCCGTGGTCGTGGTTACCGTGGTCGTGGTCGTGGCTGTAATTCTGAGCGCTGGAATGATTATGGAAATGGACGTGGTAATGGCCGAGGTGGTCGAGGTTCTGGAAATGGTCAGGGACGTGGTCGTAATAGGGATTATGGATATCCATATCATAATCCAAATGCTCCCCAGAAGTGGAATAATAATAATGCTAGTTCCAGTAAAGGGAAGGAAATTTAGGAACCACCAAAGTTCAATCGTGGTCCTTGTTATAGATGTGGTTCCCCCACTTGTTTTTCGAGAACTTGTCGCGCTTCCAAACATGTAGTTGAAGCTTACCAGAAGTTGAGGCACGAACAAGAAAAGGAAAAGAATAATGAAACAAATATGGCTGATGTTTTTGTCGATGGTTATACTGGTCCTGTAGACATATCAAATCTGGAAACTGCCGATTTCTTTGAAGATCCTGATGGGAAGATAGATCACCTGATTGGTGATGGGACTGTTAATTACAAGTGAGTGTGTTTTCTTATTTTGGAATGTACAGAGAGTGGAATGTAATTTTGATTTTGGTTGTAAATATTTGTGAATATTAATGAAAGATATTCCATTTCCATTCAACTAATTTTGTGTGTTATTTTATTGAAGTTATGAATTCAAACCAAGAAATGGCTTCACATGGGGATGTCTGTTTAGCCGATAGTGCTACAACCCATACGATTTTGAGAGATAGAAAATATTTTCTGGAATTGATTCCAATTCAAGTTAAAGTGAATACCATATCAGGTCCAGTAGATCTGATTGAAGGCTCCGGAAGATCTTCAATTGTGTTACCAAATGGCACTGAATTGGAAATCGAAAATGCATTATACTCTCGCAAATCAAGAAGAAATTTACTCAGTTTCAAAGATATACGGATGAATGATTATCACATTGAAACAGTTGATGAAAATGGTATTGAATACCTATGTATTGTTTTAAGAAAATCAGGCCAAAAGCTTGTAGTTGAAAAATTACCCATTTCATCATCTGGATTATATTATACAACCATCAGGCATGTTGAAACATATGTTTTTGAGAACCAGAAGTTCTCTGATCCCAAAATATTCCAGCTTTGGCATGATAGATTTGGGCATCCAGGATCCACAATGATACGAAGAATAATAGCGAATTCAGAAGGGCATCAACTGAGAAATCATAAAATCCTACTGAATGATAGGGACCTGTGTATCCCATGTTCCCAAGGGAAATTGATAACGAAACCATCGTTTACAAAAGTAGGTTTTGAATCTCCATCATTTTTACAGAGAATTCAAGGAGATATATGTGGACCCATTCATCCATCTAGTGGACCATTTCGCTACTTTATGGTTTTGATAGACGCATCTGCAAGATGGTCCCATGTATGCTTGTTATCTACTCGTAATGTTGCTTTTGCTAAGTTGCTAGCACAGATTACTCGATTACGAGCTCATTTTTCAGATTACCCTATTAAGAGTATAAGACTTGATAATGCTGGGGAATTTACGTCGAAAGCATTTGATGAATACTGTCAAGTATCTGGGATTGATATTGAACATCCAGTTCCGCATGTTCATACCCAAAATGGATTAGCTGAATCATTAATTAAGCGCCTTCAATTAATTGCGCGAACATTGTTAATGCGCTCGAAATTACCAGTAACTGTTTGGGGACATGCTATATTGCATGCTGCAATTTTGATTCGTATCCGTCCAACTGCTTATAATCAATATTCCCCATTACAATTGGTATCTGGGAATCCTCCTAACGTCTCACATTTGAGAACATTTAGGTGTGCTGTATATGTACCCATTACCCCAACTAAAAGAATGAAAATGGGGCCCCAAAGACGTTTAGGAATTTATGTGGGTTTTGATTCCCCATCAATTATCAGATATTTGGAACCAATAACAGGAGATTTATTTACAGCTAGATTCGCTGACTGTCATTTTGATGAAAGTAATTTTCTATTGCTTGGAAAAGGAAATAATTCTCCAGAAGAGAAATCTGAATTAACCTGGAAGGTTCCAACTTTGTCGCATATGGATCCGCGTACCCCGCAATGTGAACTCGAAGTTCGAAGGATCTTACATTTACAAATGATAGCTAATCGAATGCCTGATGCATTTAATGATACTTCGAAAATAATAAAGTCTTATATTGAAGCTGCTAATGTACTAGCAAGGGTAATTGTCCCAAAAGGACAATCTCAAAAGACAATAGCAAATGAAACTCCTATCCCTCGCCAGAAGCGTGGTAGACCCCCTGGTTCAAAAGATATTGTTCCAAGAAAAACAAATAAAAATAATCTGGATCCTAAAACCACATCTGATGAAATCCCAAAAGTTGATGAGATTCCTGAAAATAACCTCCCAGAAGGAGAAAATAATACGAGAATACCAGAATCAAAGAATGAAGAAATTTCCATAGACTTCATCCAAAAGACTTGGAATCGGAATGAAACAATCGTTGATGATTTATTTTCATATTCAGTGGCAATTAGTATTTCATATGATGATTATGAGCCACGTGATATCCAAGAATGTAAAAATAGGCATGACTGGAAAAAATGGGAAGAAGCAATCTAGGCAGAATTAAATTCGTTGAATAAACGAAAAGTTTTTGGACCCATAGTTCGAACACCTGAAGATGTTCAACCAGTTGGTTACAAATGGGTATTCGTTCGGAAACGAAACGAATGAAATGAAATTGTGAGATACAAAGCACGTTTGGTTGCACAAGGATTCTCACAAAGACTTGGAATTGATTACGATGAAACGTATTCCCCAGTCATGGATACAATTACATTTCGATTTCTATTAAGTCTTACAGTTGCTGAAAAACTGGAAATGTGTTTAATGGATGTAGTCACTGCGTATCTGTATGGATCACTTGATTCTGATATTTACATGAAGCTCCCAGAAGGACTGAAATTACCTGAATCTCATCGATCAAAATCTCGAAACTTGTATTCCATAAAGTTACAAAAATCCCTGTATGGATTGAAACAATCTGGGAGAATGTGGTATAACCGCCTGAGCGAGTATTTGGTTAAGGAAGGATACCAGAATAATACGATATGTCCATGTATCTTCATTAAGAAATCACAGGTATGGTTTGCAATTATAGCAGTTTATGTGGATGATATGAATATCATTGGGACTCCAGAAGAGATCCAACAAACTGCTGAATATCTGAAAAAGGAGTTTGAAATGAAAGATTTGGGGAAAACGAAATATTGTCTTGGTCTGGAAATTGAACATAAACCAAATGGGATATTGGTTTATCAATCAGCATACATTGAAAAAGTCCTAAAAAGGTTTAATATGGATAATGCCCATCCGTTGAGTACACCCATGGTTGTAAGAACACTAGATCCCAAAAAGGATCCATTCCGACCGAAGGATGATGACGAACAATTACTTGGTCCTGAAGTACCATATCTGAGTGCGATTGGTGCGTTGTTATATTTGGCTCAATGTACAGACCAGATATCTCGTTTGCTGTGAATTTATTAGCGAGATATAGTTCTGCACCAACCCGTCGTCATTGGAATGGAATCAAACATATTTTGTGTTACCTGAAGGGTACGAAAGATTTGGGATTATTTTATACGAATTCTGATAAATTTCTGGGTTTGACTGGTTATGCCGATGCTGGATACCTGTCGGATCCGCATAAAGGTTGTTCTCAAACTGGCTATATTTTCACATATAATGGTACTGCGATCTCCTGGAGATCTACTAAACAAACTTTAGTAGCCACGTCCTCGAATCATGCTGAAATATTGGCATTACATGAAACCAGTCGAGAGTGTATTTGGTTGAGATCAATGATCCAACATATCCAGAATTCATGTGGTATCTCCAAAACTACAAATGGGCCAACTGTAATCTTTGAAGATAATGCTGCATGCATCGCCCAAGTTCGGGGAGGTTACATCAAAGGAGATCGAACCAAGCACATTTCCCCAAAATTCTTCTACACCCACGAGCTTCAGAATACGGGTCAAATCGATGTCAAGCAAATCAGATCCAGCAATAATCTAGCCGATCTATTAACGAAATCGTTACTGACATCAACGTTCGAAAAGCTTGTTTACGAGATCGGAATGCGAAAGCTCTCCAAATTAATAGATTAGATTATAGGTGTAATCATCAGGGGGAGTTTTTGTAATTGGATTCCACAACTGTACTCTTTTTCCTTCGTCCAGTTTTTATCCCACTGAGTTTTTCTGGCAAGATTTTAACGAGGCAGTCAATGGGTGGAAATCCAAGGGGGAGTGTTGTGAATGTAGTGGATTTCCACTTACTGTGTATACGTGAACATGCAAAATATGAGGTCATGTATATCAACACGTGTATCTGATATTCGTGTATATATATATATATGTTGTTATCAATAATAAACAAAAACAAAAAACAACACTTGCTTGATTTCTGTATTTTGTTTTTACTTCTGTATCTTCTTCTCCATTTACAATATTTTTTCTTTCACTGATTCGATCCAAGATTTCCAAGTCAGGTTAACTTTCTGATCCGAATTTATTTTTCAATTCATATTCAAATATCTTCTTCTACCCCATCTATTTTATTTTTACAACAACTAGATCATAAATCAAATTAAAACGATTTAATAAGAATAAATAAACGAAATTTGAATTGTTTATTTTATTTAGATAGAATATTAAATAAAAATATAATTTTTTAAATAAAAATTTATAAATCTCTATAAATAAATATAAAAGTATATTGAAAATTAACTAAAGTAAAAATAATAAATTTAAAAAAAAATTAATTTTTAAAAAAATTCTAAAACTAAATTACAAAAAAATATTTTAAAATATATTTCAAATGATAGAAATATTTTTATAGTCCATAACAAAAAATTTAATATGTAAAAAATAATTTAGTTTACAGCGAAAGGAAAAAAAAAATCTTTTTTAAGAATAAATCTTTAAAAATAAATAATGTGAAGTAAGAAAATCTCTTATTAAATAATAAAATTCCACCTAATGATTTCGTCAGGTCACAATCTCTGAAGTTACTAAATTTCTCTTTGATATATAAACATAACATATCAAATGATGGGAGTAATATTAGAGCCAACAAGCCATTGAAGATTTTTTTCTAAATAAATAAAAATAAAATAAAATAAAATTGAGGATGATAGAGTTTGAGCAGGTGGAAATCTTCTACGGTGCGTTTGTTTGGGTTGGAAGTTTCGTGGGGTTGCATGGCATCGATATGAGAGCGGAGCAGGTGAGAGCCTAAAATTCTGGTAAGGTGAGTGTTATAGTTGTATTGAAAACGACAATTTTGGAAATTTCTCACGTTCGTGTGGGTCAATCATTTAGGTTTTTCTATTTTTAGTGTATATATTATAAATTAAATAAAATATTATCAATAATAATAGGACATGGGTAAATACCCTATTCTACCGCATAATTTATAGTTTTATTTCTAATTTAATTTGAAGTAAAAAGTTTTATTTTAAATATAATTGTTGGAGCCGAATTCCGATGGGTCCTCGAACCCCTTCAAGATGAGGGCTATGATCTCTAACTTTCGTCTCCGGTTCTCTTGTGATTTCTTGTGTGTCTATTTTGGGTGTCTTGTCTTATTTATATAGGATTCCTATACGCTCCAAGAAATCCTAACTGACTCTTAGTTGGAACTCCGAGATTTGTGGCAGTTAAATCTCCGCTCCAACTCATCCTTCTAGAAGATTGTTTTTGAGCAGCCGAATCTAGAGGATATATTTCGGCCGCTCCAATTCATGAATTAAGGAGCGTTTACCCCGGTCCAAATGACCTTGGATCCTATATGTTTTCACTTTGGCCGAAAGTATGTGAGGCCCCGTGGGACCGAACTCTTGAGCCCATCAAATAGAAAGGTTTCGGCCGAAAACCATGGAGGAATATTTGGGATATCCTTCTATTTGAGCGGCCGAAAGCCTTAAGGTTTTATGGGCTCCATCAGTAACTCCCCCCTCTCCTGAGTTTATTAGAATCTAATAAAATTAAGAGTTGTTGAAATTTCGGCCGCAAGACAAGTCGACCGAAATGTACAATCATTTCCAAACCGCCTTAGGGTTTCCTTTGGAGGGAAAACTAAATTACGTCATCTTTAACCTAACCATGATTAATTTCTTGGAAAATGTGCCGTCTACACAAAAAGGCCTTTTGACTTTCAAAATCTTATTCCCAAACTGAAAGCTTCTCACTCTTCCATTTCTCTCTCTAACATTCGGGTCATCGGAAACGAGTTTCAGGAGCAAAGAGACTGTGTAGATCAGGTAAGTTACCATTTTCAATACTCTACCTTGAACCTCGGCTAGTTGCTGAGTCTATTTTACCCCTTTTCAGGTCCGTTTGAGCCTTATTTCAGCAAGAATCGACTACCTCTCTTTGCGCTGTTCATCTTCTCCTTCAAGAAAACTAGGTAGGTTTCTCTAAAAAAAACCCTCTTATTTGATCCATTTTAACCAAAATAAGTAGGAATTTTCTGTTTGTCCTAAGTTACATTATTTTATATGTAAAAAATTGAGCCTTCGGCCGCAAATAGGTAGACTACACAAGGTTGATTGAGTTTTTGGCTCAAAATAGGTAGACTACATAAGGTTGATTATCTTTATTATTAGTTCTACTGCGGTCGAAATTAGTTATAGTACCCTTAAATACTAACTTTAACATAGAGTAGAACCCGCGTAGTTAACCAATATTTAGCGACCACATAGAAACGGTATCCGATCGCAGCGTGGATCGATCGAAAAGAAGTACATCGATCGCGTGATTACTCATATCTATTGACCTTACTAACAACAATCTTTTGGGTTCAGAAGCTAAATGGAGGACCCAAATCAAGCGCAATCTAGCAAAGGCACACTGCGATCGGATGAGGTCGTAGTAGGATCATCCATACAGATGTTAAATGGAGGATACAGCCTAAGCGGCCGTAGTGTAAGAACAGCTTCGTCATCTTCTAGCCCTAGTACTTCAGATAGTGATAATAGAAGAGAATCGGCCGAAGATATGGGTGTGACCTTGGCTAGTTCAGAACCCCACATATGCCTGCCTTTCGGAATGGCAGAGACGATGGTAATCTCGCGGCCATATGGCCAAGGCATTCCAGTGGTAGACTTGGAAAATCAAGTGGTACAAGTTTATGCCATCATTCACGACTGAATCTAACCGAAGCCACCCTAAGGCTGATGAGAATAAAATACGATATTTCGGATGATGTAGAACTAGCATTGCCGGCCGATCATGAGCATCCTGGTTGGATGGTGCCAGGATGACATTTCTTCTACCTAGACCGATTGGAGAGTGGGATCCGATTCCCAATTAAGGGATTGGCGAAGACGGTCCTAGACCATTACGGTATTGCTCCAACTCAATTATGCCCTAGCGGTTGGAAGATAACACTAGTGCTTGATATGCTAGGTTTGGCACAAGGGCTTCAGCCACTATCAATTGACGATTTCTTGCAGAGTTACTACTTGAGAGACCATGACCGAGATAGGGGCCGCTATAGCGTTTACGCACGCTCGAAACTGACCGCCCCTATCTTTAGGCTACCTACTAGGGATAACACAATCTGGAAACTTTCATATTTTCTCGTTAGAGGATATATATCGGCCGGGAGCTCTCATTTGGTTCCTCAATGATGCCTCATAGGTACTCATCAAATCTTTATGGCAAACTTTCGACCGCTATATTGACGAGTCTTTTCTCACTCTTTTTTACAGATCCAAGTGAACTTAGCAGGAAGAGGGATTTCGACCGCATATTCGCATGGACGCATGAATGGGGGCTGATCGATTTATTAAAAGAGTACAATGACATATTCGCATGGACGCACGAAGAAATGCCAGGAATACACCCATCCGTCGCGACTCACCGCCTGTGCGTTGACCCAAACGTCAAACCAAAAAGACAGAAGAGAAGGGCCTTTAACCAAGAAAGAAATGAGGCGAATAAAGATGAAGTGGATAAGCTCATAGAAGCAGGTTTTATACGAGAAGTTGAATATCCAGAGTGGATAGCCAATGTAGTACTGGTAAAAAAGAAAAATGGAAACTGGAGGATGTATGTGGACTTCACCGACCTTAATAAAGCTTGTCCCAAGGATGGTTTTCCACTTCCCAGGATAGATCAGTTGGTCGATGCAACGTCAGAGTACAGGTTGTTGAGCTTTATGGATGCGTTTGTAGGGTACAACCAAATAAAGATGTTCGGGCCTGATCAGGAAAAAACGGCTTTTATAACCAACCAATGACTCTTCTTCTATCAGGTGATGCCATTCGGATTGAAAAATGCTGGGGCTACTTACCAAAGGTTAGTAAATAAACTCTTCAGAAACCAAATAGGAAGAACGATGGAGGTATACGTTGATGACATGATCACCAAATCTGAAAGGGCTGAAGATCATATAGATCACCTCAGGGAAACCTTCACAATCTTGAGAGAACATAAGATGAAACTCAACCTAGAAAAGTGCACGTTTGGGGTGGGATCAGGCAAATTCCTTGGATATGTAGTTCACAAACGAGGCATAGAGGCGAATCCAGATAAAATTAAAGCCATTATTGAGATGAAGTCACCAAGAAAGCTAAAGGAGATTCAGAAGTTAACAGGATGTGTTGCGGCACTGAATCGATTCATATCCAGAGCCACTGACAAGTGCCATCCTTTCTTCAAGGCCATGAGCAAGGGAAAGAAGAATGGTTGGGACGAACAATGTAAATAAGCCTCCCTAGAATTAAAGAAATACCTGGCGGCACCACCATTGTTAAGCAAACCAGAGGAAGGAGAAAAAGTCAACCTGTATCTATCAGTGTCGGACACTGCCCTTAGTTCAGCCCTGGTTTGAGAAGACTCCGGAGGGACGCAAAGGCCGATCTATTACACAAGCAAGGGGCTGACAGAAACGGAGAAAAGATATGCAAAAGCGGAATTGTTCTGCTATGCAGTGTTGGTCGCTTTAAGAAAATTGAGACCTTATTTTTTAGCCCATAGAATTGAGGTGCTCACGGACCAACCAATAAGTCAAGTATTTCACAAACCTGATGTCTCAGGAAGGTTAGTGAAATGGACCATGGAATTAAGCCAATACGACATAGAGTAGAAACCAAGAAAAGCTGTAAAGGGAGAAGCTCTGACTGACTTTGTAGCAGAGTTAAGCTTCTCAGAAGACCTAAAGCTGAAGCAATCGAACCGAAGAAGAAGCGTGTCAAGAAGGGAAATGAATATGGGGGAGTCAAAAGGGTGATGACGTCAACCAAGCAAAGGTGGGAGATGTTCGTTGATGGATCAAGAAATACGCACGGAAGCGGAGCGGGAATCGTTCTCCAGGACGCAGAGGGAAACAGAACGATGGTGGGCTTAGGATTCTAATTCAAAGCGACAAATAATGAGGCGAAGTATGAGGCGTTGCTTTCCGGACTGCGTTTGGCGCTGGCACTCAAAATAAAAAACATAATAGTGAAGAGTGATTCACAATTAATCGTAAGCCAAGTGAAAGGGGAGTACCAAGCTAAACGGGACAACATGATAGCTTACCTGAAGGAGGTGGGAAGGCATGCGAAAAAATTAGAAGACTTTGAAATTCAGCAGATATCCAAAGAAGAAAATTGAATGGCCGACCACATTGCCAAATTGGCCTCCGATCATGAAGCCTTAATGCCCAGGGGGTGCGGCTCGAATTTGTAGAAAAACCCGGAACGTTCTCAGATGGTGGTGAAATACAATGCATCAGTAACAAACCATGCTGGATAGACCCAATACGTCTATATCTGGAAAAAGGGACAACACCACCTTCATAAGGTCACCCCGTAGAGTCATAAAAACTGGATAACCTTTTAACCGGTCGGGCATCCCACAGGTCCGTAAAGGTCTGATAGTTTTTTCTCGATCAGTCATTCCACATGCCCACAATGACCTGGCAGTTGGCATGACCGACTGATCGCTTCATAAACCCGCGTGGACCCGACAATATTAATAACCGAACGGTACTAACGGAGGATAACTCATTCGCGTCCTGGATCTCCAAAACTTCTCGTACAGTAGGAGAAAGGAGAGAGATGAGTCCGACCTGTATAGCCTGACCCAAGGAAAATAAGACCCCTACGCCAATACATACGGAAATTTACAGACCTGAAATTGGTCATACTTGACTGTAGGGAGAATGCGGCAATAGCTGCGTTCGTTAAGGGATTATTCCCAGGCTTGACCGCCCACATGAACCTTGCAACCCAAAGGCCTAAAACGTTTGATGAGTTGCTGAATAGAGCCGAGGTCCAGGCCGAATATGAGGAGGATCTGTCGAGGCAGAGAGGTTGGGAAAACAGGCGAGACCCGAGCACTTTTAGCCCGAACAGGCAGGAAGCTGGCAGCTTTGGCCAAAATAGGCGAGCGGGACAGGAAGGCATCTCGGGTAATGGAGGCCATTACCGGCGGGATGATAGGTCCCACGGCCGTTTCGAACAAACTACGACAACAATGATACCTTATGATCTCAGAATACTAAAAAGGGAAGTGGTAGTCGTTATGAAGGGAATGGGGGAAAAAGTACCATGGCCACCAAAGATGAGACAATCCGGGGAAAAAGACATGACGAGATTTGTGATTTTCATGAAGACTTCGGTCATACGACATATATACTTCAGCTTTCCAAAGGAAGTGGCTGAACTGTTAAAAACGGGATTCCTGAAGGAATACCTGACCGACAAGGTAAAGAAGACGGTGGAGATAACGGATGGGAGACGACGAGAAAATGAGAGCAAACAACCCCCGCCACCCAAGGTTGACCGGACGATAAACACGATAGCTGGGGGTCCGAGGCGTGTGGGTACACCAGATCCATGGCAAAAAGAAAGCTCAGGGAAGTGATGTGGGTACATACTATTGCGCAGAAAATCAAAGGGAAAAAGAACTATGAGATCAGCCTCGCAAGTGAAGAGGTTGATGGCTTGCATGACCCGCACCATGATGCTCTCGTCACCATAGCTAACTTATCGGTGGGGAGGGTACCAATAGACAATGGGAGTTCAGCGAACTTACTGTTCATAGGGGCGTTCCGAATGATGCAGTTGGATGAGAGGTTGGTCAAGCAAAAGTCAGTCAGCCTGGTAGGGTTCAGTGGCGAATCCAAAAACACAATAGGGGAGGTGCATTTACAGGTATTTGCTGAGGGATGAACCTCACAACTACATTCCTGCTTGTTAACTAGGACTCGGCCTACAATGCCATATTGGGGAGGCCATGGATTCATGAAATGAAAGCGATACCGTCGACGTACCATCAAAAGGTAAAATTTCAACACCTTGGGGAATCAGGGAGATAAAAGGGGAGTAGAAGCAATCAAAGGAGTATTACTATAACTCCCTACGACCGAAGGAATTGGGAGTATAGAAATTACAGAAAAGTCATCCGAGTAAAGAGCCGGACCCCACGGATGACCAGGTCGATGAAGTAGGGATCGATGAAAATGACAAAACGAGGAGGGTGTTGGTGGGGGCAGCCCTAGACCCGGCCGAATGACAAGAGTTGGTCGGCTTCTAATAAGCTGTTCCAACGGCTTTGCGTGGACTCATACCGACATAAGCGGGATTGACGCCTCAATCATCACCCATCGGCCGAATATGAAGGAGGGTGTGAAGCCCCTAAAGTAAAAACGGAGAAGATTTGCCCCAGAGAGGAACAATGTGATAAACGAGGAAGTGGAAAAGCTGTTAGCCAATGGATCTATAAAGGAAGTCCAATACGCCGATTGGTTGGCTAACGTTGTGGTGGTAAAAAAGAAGAGCGGCAAATGGAGGGTATGCATCGATTTCATAGATTTAAACAAGGCCTGCCCTAAAGACCCATTCCCCCTACCCCACGTAGACCTGACGGTGGATGCTGCGGCCAGGCACGAGATTATGAATTTTATGGATGCATACTCAGGGTACAATCAAATCCTAATACACCCAGACGACCAGGAAAAAACCTCATTCATAATAGAAAGGGGTATATACTACTATAAAGTGATGTCGGTCGGGTTAAACAATGTCGGGTCGACCTACCAGAGGCTAATGAACAAGATGTTTGCCGACAAGTTGGGAAAGACTATGGAGGTATACATCGATGACATTGTGGTTCAATCTGGCTCGATAGAAGAACACATACAACATCTTAACGACACATTCTAAACCTTGAGGTTGTACAACATGAAGCTGAACCCGACAAAATGCAATTTTGGAATAAAAGCATGGAAATTCTTGGGATTCATGATCACCAAGAAAGGGATAGAGGCAAACTCGGACTAGCTAAAGTCGGTGCTGAACATGGAAGAACCGAGGAGCAAAAATGAGGTTCAGCGACTCATCGACCGCCTGGCCGCCCTCACGAGGTTCATACCCAAATCCTTAGAGAATTTCGGCCCATTCTTCTCGGCGGTGAAGAAGAATGCACCATTCAAATGGACAGAAGAATGCCAAAAAGCCTTCGAAGAAATCAAGTTGTTCTTGACCAGTCCGCCTCTTCTGGCGACTCCAACTTCAGGGGAAACGCTGTACCTATATCTCTCGTCGTCACCCGTAATGGTGAGCGTGGTGCTAGTAAAAGACATCAAGGGGAAGCAACTTCCGGTCTACTTCACGAGTAAGGTTCTACTCAATGCCGAGACAAGATACCCTGAAGTTGAAAAGGCAACCCTGAGCCTTATCTATGCAGCAAGGAAGCTCAAGGCATACTTTCAGGCCCATTCGATCGTGGTGGTAACCTCACTGCCTCTAGAGACCATAATCCAATCACCCGACCGGTCGGGCAGGTTAGTCAAATGGGCGATTGAGTTAGGGGAGTTCGATATCACCTTCGTCGAAAGGAGTGCCATTAAGACTCAAGCCATGGCAGACTTTTTGGTTGATTTCGACCTGACGGAAGGTAGGAGCCCGGACGAGACCCTGGTATGCGAGGAAAAGCAAGAATGGATTCTTGAAGTCGGCGGAGTGAGTCAGCTGAAGGGATGCGGACTGGGGATTTATCTCAAGCCACCAACCTTGCCCCCATTCCAGCAGGCCATCCATTGTAAATTTTCTGCAACCAACAACGAGGTTAAATATGAGGCGTTGATAGCAGGGCTGAAAGTGGCGTACGGTATGGGGGCAAAAAAGATAAGTATAAAAAGCGAATCCTAATTGATAGCCAATCAAGTCATTGGGGGATACCAGGCCAGGAATGAGAAAATGAAGAAATATGTTTTCCTAGTAAAACACCCTATGACCCAGTTCACGAGTGTGATCTTAGAGCAAGTTCTGAGAATGCAGAATGGACGAGCGGACGCCATGGCTAATCTTGGAGCGCTGGTTAAGCACGAGGAGTTAGACGGGCCGGTTGTATACGCTTTCCAGGACAAATCCGTCCTAGACGAGATTCACGAAGTGCAAGCTGTAGACCGAGAAGACTGGAGAACTCCCATCACGCGATATTTGACAGACGTACAACTACCGACCGACAAAGCAGATGCAAGAAAAACAAGAATAGCATCCACCAGGTTCGTCTTGGTTGAGGGTGAACTGTTTAAACGATCTATTGACGGTCTATATCTAAAGTGTGTAAGGGGAAGACGTGCATACGATATTGGAAGATCTACACGAGGGTCATGCAGGGAACCATGCAGGAGGAAGGAGTCTGGCTTTCAAGGCACACCGAGCGGGGTATTGCTGGCCGACCATGAAAATCGATGCAGCAAACTTGATCAAAAAATGTGACAAGTGCCAAAGATTCGCCAATTTCTCTAATTCGCATGCTGACTCATTGAATTGTATAACATCCTCATGGCCGTTCGAAAAGTGGGGGATGGATATAGTAGGTCCTTTCCCAACGTCTATGCATGTGAGGAAGAAATTCATCCTCTTAGGAATCGACTACTTCACAAAGTGGGTGGAAGCTGAGGCCTTAAAGAAGATTAGAGCCCACGAAGTCCAAAGTTCTTATAGCAGCACATTATGTGCCGGTTCGGATTACTAAAGGAGATCCTAACGGATATTGAGCCCCAGTTTAACTCACAAGACTTGAAGGATTTTTGCGAAGGCCAAAAAATAAGACTGACGTTCTCCACCTCGAGATACCCCCAGACGAATGGTCAGGCGAAAGCTACCAATAAATTTGTCCAAGACACGCTGAAGAAAAAGTTGGAGGAAGCAAAAGGAACCTGGCCGGACGCCCTCCCTGAAGTACTATGGGCATTTCGGACCACCCCCAGGACTGCCATGCTTTAAACACCCTACTCGATGGTCTTCGGGGTTGAAGCAATGCTGCCAATAGAGCGTCATACTCCGAAGCTGAGAGAGATATTGGGTGAAGGCCAAAACCACCAGATAATGACCTTCGAAAGAGACACAGTAGATGAAAGTAGAGAAAAAGCTCGTAGAAAGATGGCCGAATACCAAGCCAGAATAGCTCGATCGTATAACAAGAAGGCCAAGGCCAGAACCTTCCAACCTGAGGATTGGGTCCTCAGAAGAGTATTCCAGAACACGTTGGAGCCAGGGCATGAAAAGTTAGACGCTAAAAGGGAAGGCCCTTACCAGATTGACCGAACGATCGGAAGAGGGGCATACAGGCTAGTGACCAAAGTAGGGAAGGAGGTCGACAACAACTGGAACATTTTCCACCTTAAAAATTACCACTTTTAGCTAGTAGGACATTTCTTTTTGCATTTTCTTTCCTTTAGTACATGTAACAAGGCGAAATGGGCATTCTTTTTCCTCCGGCGTTTATAACGAGGCCCGTCAATTAAAAAAAAAAAGAAAAGAAGCAGAAGAAAAACCACTAACTACAATTACAGACTAAACAGTCTTCCAAGTCGGGATTAAAAAATATACCCGCACTCCAAGTCGGGGATTGACAAACATACCCGCAAAAATGACTGGCCAGTTTGTAAGGGTTGGGGGATCGTAAAAACGCACCCACCACCTATACAAGTCTGGGATCCCTAAGCGTACCCGCGAAGAATTCGGACAGGCCCGGTAAAGCCATTCGGTCAATTACACGGGATCTCCCCAAGAGGCTAATTCCTCACCAGTATAACTAAAACGTCTCACAATGTTACAATTTAACTCTAAAAAAATCCTTTTGAGCGGAAACTTAGTAATGGACCCCTCACTTCCTATAAACATATGGCAACCATTGATAAGTTGTCACCCCTGTAGAAAATGAAATAGCTGGCTGACATAGCCGATTGGTAAGAAACGCAAATCAATTACATCAAAATATAAATTCGATTATCACAACACGCGACGTATATAAATTATGACCGATCGGTTAAAAGTATTTATTGAGTACCACAACAGTCCAAATGAATCTAAGGACATAAATTATGACCGATCGGTCCAAAGCATTAATTGAATATCACAAAGCATGATCGGTCGGTCCAAATGAATCTAAGGACATAAATTATTACTGATCTGTCCAAAGCATTAATTAAATACTACAAAGCATGACCGATCGGTCAAAATGAATTTGAGGCCATAACTTACGACCGACCGGTCGAAGGCGGATTGAGTACCGTAATGTCTGACCGATCAGTCATAACGAACTAAAAGCCACAACATGTATCTTAATGAAACACGTGGAATGATTTGGTCAGTTAATGAAAATTTTCTTCGGTGACTTTTGTGTATTGTTCTGCTCATCTTGTTTTATAGATTTGTTTTGACGGTTCACTTTAAAAACTAAAATAATTATTAATTAGTTAAGT
This sequence comes from Cardiospermum halicacabum, assembly GCA_031304145.1. Taxonomy (NCBI): domain Eukaryota; kingdom Viridiplantae; phylum Streptophyta; class Magnoliopsida; order Sapindales; family Sapindaceae; genus Cardiospermum; species Cardiospermum halicacabum. Next base: position 10,571,173 of record CM062393.1, read on the forward strand.
TTAAATTGAAGGTGACTAAAATAAATAAAAATATTCCTTGAAAGGTGGGTTGAGATACATTCCTTTATGCAGCATTTCGATGTCACTAACAAACAAAATGTCCCTTGAACTTCGAGCACACATTCTCCTCTCTTAATTTGTTCTCTTCTGACAGCAATAATTATATATACATGTATTATGTTATTCTTTGATTCTTCTTCTTGATGTCTTCTCCCCTGCTTATATTCTCCTTATCTGTAATTTTCTAATAACTTTTGTACTCAATACGTGCGTGACCATCTCACATTAGGATTAAGATCTCATGTTCTTTTTCTCAACTCCCATCTCATTAGTACATGTTATAGAATGAATAAATAAATAAATAAATAATAAAATAATAAAATTAGTATAGTGGAATGCAATCTCCTGATCAATTTAATAATAAACAATTCTCGAAACACGAGAATGATTTGCTCCGTCAACATTAATTGGTTTATTGAAGCACCATGATTTTGTTGTTTATTGTGAAAACTTTTGCAAAGCTTTTGGTATGAATTAATTGCTTGATTTACTTTTCTCAAGCCATTTAATTAAATACTATTTTTAGGCAAACATGAATCTATTGGAAGATTAACAAATATTCAAGTTTTAAAATTTCAGGCACACGAATTGATACAAAATAAGATGGAAAATAAACACGTAAATAAGATTGGCAGTGACTTTGCAAGTGTATCGTCCTGGTCACAAAGAAACTTGAGGAGTCAAAAAGGACACGAAAAATCACAAAGAAAATGGAAGCATTGTCACCAAGAAACAACATTCAGATAACATTTAAAAACAAAAGGACCAAAATATTCAGGGAATCTAGGAAGAGGGTTAACAACTAGGGGTGGGCAACTACATGTTCGGTTTAGTTCCGAGTGAATTCGAACACGAACATGTAAATTGGGTGTTCGGTTCTAGGTATTTTTGAACACCCAAATATCCTATGGCGAACCGAACCGAACCGAACACCCTGAAACATGTTCGGTTCGGTTCGGTTCTTAGGTGTTCGAACTTTGTTGACTTTTCTTTGACTATTTATAAAAATACATAGGTATTAAAATATATTCTATTGAAATTGATTCATATATAAAACAAATATTAGTATTTAAACAAGAACAAATCAAAATCAAATCAAATATGTAGATTTTTTTGGGTGCTTGAACTTTAAACAATAGTAAAAAAATATAAAATCTTTTTATATATGTTTAGGTGTTCGGTTCGGTTTTTTGGACCCCAAAACCGAACCGAACACCCTACCTTGGGTGTTCGGTTCTATCGAAAATCGAACACCCAAAAAAACATGATAGAAATCGAACCAAACATGTTCGGTTTGGATTGGATCGGTTCGGTTTAAGTGTTTGCATGTTTTTTTGCCCACCCCTATTAACAACAAATTCTAGTCATTCGGTCAAAAAGGAGGGATGGACTTTTCCAGCTCTGCAACTTTCTCTAAAACCTTATCTGAGGATATTGCTCCATCTCTCACCTCCCTTAACAGTTCTAATCGAGTCTCGACATAGCAACGGTCGAGCTCGCTATTCAAACGACCGACCTCGCTCTTCAAAGAATCCACAGCCTAACTCTTCTTCATCTCGACCTCCAGACTGGCCTGGAGCTTCCTAACCTCGGTTTCCCGAGCGTTGACCGTTTGAGCCAAAGTAAAATTGAGCTGTTCTAAAGTCAGAACCTAGTCGGAAGACAGCTAAGCTTGCTGCTTTCAGCTGGCCATGCTCCTTTTCCAGCTCGGCCAAACAACCGTCCGCCTCGATATGCCTTTTGCCTTCCATGTTGATGAAAGTGGCCAAGGCTATGACGTGTTGCATCCCCTGCCATCCAAACCAAGGGTAAAAAAAAGGAAAGGTAAGGCGACGCAAACCTGGACATGATGGGTAATCGTAGACTCAAAAACCCCCTGCGCCCCCATATCATATAGTTCCGCTCGATCATTCAAAAAGTTCAAAAAATCTGCGACTTTGAGCAACTCCTTAAAATGGGTCTTCGCAGACATGCCCTCAGGAAAGGATAGCTCGACCTCGCCTCTGCACGACTCCTCTAAAGGTCGCTTCCCCTTATCAGAGCGGGGTCGTTTTGAGGCCTCACTAGAAGATGAATGGGACTGTTGGGGAGCCGGAGACTCGGGCCGCACGGTTTACCGAACCTGAGATCTCTCCCCTCGGACTCTTCCGGTTATGTCAGCCTGATTATGCAAAGGGGGCCATACGGTAGCACCCCTAGCGGTGGTCTTGGATCCCTGGTCGGGTGTTCGTAGGCCACCCTGCGACCGGTCTTCCTTCTGTTTCCTCCTCTTCTCCATTAACAATGCCAACAATCGGCGGGTCTCGACATGGGGACTGCAATATTCCATGACCCGTCTACAAGCATCTAAAAAAAAGAATACGTAATGGGTGAAACAAATAAGGCGAACGAGAGCGACTAGAAAAATAATAAAAATAAATAAATAATAAATAATAATAAGACAAAAAATAAATGTGTAAATAAGGGGCAAATCAAATGAATTGGTAACCAGCAACAACCGAGTAGGAGCAAGCAATAATGAGGAGATAAATGACGATGAAAGTAGGATACCTAAATCAAGAGAAAATAAATTGATTATGCTTTCATTTATGCATCCAAGAAGGGACTCCTTACCCCTATCCTGAACGGGAATCTGATAGATGGCCTGACACCTAGCCTCACTACAGGCAGGGGGCAGGCAGTGCTCAATACCCACATTTTTAGTGATCAACCAATGCTTGGCATGGTACCAACCGGGATCCACCACGGTCACCCCCTAATAAAAAATACTTGTTTTTCCAGTGCTTGTCACTAGTAGTCTGTTCGATGAACTTAGGGCTGCTAGACCGACGGACGAAAATATAGCGACCATTCTCCCGACCATCCATCTTCATCGTATACGCATAAAATAAGTCCCTGACCTCGAAAGGGAAGCCGTGCCTCTCACGTAGGATTTCCACGCACTTGATAATCCTCACGACATTAGGATGGAGCTGGCTCACGTGGATCGGAAACAGCTCGCAGAACTCTTTAATCAAACCATGGAGAGGGAGTCGGACGCCACAATTGAAGTGCTTCGCGTAAAAAGATTCCTAGCCAGCCGGCACCCCGTCTATCCGTTCCTTCCTCTTTAGAAGGCGCATCTCAACAAAGCAAGGGACGTTATATTTTTCCTCCCACCTAGCGAGGTGGGCCTCGATAACGTTGCTCGGGAAGTTATAGAGATCTTGGAGAATGCCTTGAGAAAGGGCGGCCCTGTCGGCAGTAGAAGCCTTACCACACGCTCGGTCTGACCTCCTAGACGTCGCCTCCTGGAATCCCGAACGGGTATCATCCCCAAAAACTCTCGTTCGGTCCCCAGTGTGCAGAGGGGGATCTGGAATAGCAGGACCATCACCACCACTCACCATCTGTGAACCGAAACGAAAAACACACAATGAGGAGAAGGGGAGATAGAAATACCAGAAAAAATCACGGTAATCTTAAGCCTAAACTAATTGGCCAAAGACAACAATAACACCTAAAACGACCACCCACAGGGATCACCCTCCTATTCCTAAGGCTAAAAGCAGTAATGGCACACCCAGAAAGTCAAGGCATAGAGAAGGACCTGTCTCTAGAAGACAGTGAACAACTCACTCAAGAAATCATCAAGCCCCACTAAGTTAACACAAAATAAAAAATAGAGCATTCACCCTTTCGAGCCCAAACTCATTCTCATTTGAATATCAGCACAAAACAAAATAACGAAAAACAACCAAGCAACTTCCAAATACAAAAATTGAAGCACAATAGCAATGACAGCCATAAAATTGTCAGGATTTCATAGACAAAAAAAAATTTAAGCTAAACACCATATGGACCAAAAGCACAAGATACTCACCGATTAGAAGCAGCCGGAAAGCAAGAATCTGGCAGCGATGACGGGAGGAGCTTGGAAACTACGAAGGCGGAAGGAACTTGAACGGCGACAGCAAAATCAAACTCAGCGGCGGAAAAAGGAAAACGCAGGAAGACGAAGAGAGAGAGAGAGGTTTCTAAAAGTAAGAAGAGAGAGGGGTTTTTGAAGGAGAGAGAAGGATTTTTTTTTTTAAAAAAAAGGAGAAGTGGAATGATGCAATGAAGTAGCAAGATAATCGAGGCAAACAGAATACAAATAGGCCATGTCATTATTACAAAACTCCCCACTCAAAAAATTCAGTTGGATTCGAAAAGGCTTCGTTGATTCCAAACTAGAAACGGCCAGGGTAATTCGAGCCAACCCGTTCGGACATTGTCCCGGTTGTATAAGCCCAATCGCCGTAATGGGGGATTACTGTAGTCGGTTGGTCCCAGACGGGCCGCGAAGAATAAGGGTTTTAGGCCCAAAAAGAAAAGGAGAGAGGCAAAAGAAGGAGGATGATACACTTGACAGCCTCATTGACCGATCGGTCACCCCGTAGAGTCATAAAAATTGGACAACCCTTTAACAGGTCGGCTATCCCACAGGTCCGTAAATGTCTGATAGTTTTTGCCCGATCAGTCATTCCATATGCCCACAGTGACCTGACAGCTGGCATGACCGACCGATCACTTCATAAACCCGCGTGAACCTGACAACATTCATAACCGAGCGGTACTAACGGAGGAATATAAAGGGTCAAATTGTAGACGAAATAGGTTAGATAAAACAGGAAAGTTAAGTAAGGTTCAGGGGGTGAATCAGAAAATAACTACTGGAAAGGAACCCTATAAATATAAAAAGCTCAAAACCCTAGGCAGCCTCTTTTGGACATTGAATACTCTCTAGTCTTTTAGGAAAACATTCTCTCCTCATTCTCTGTTCATTTAACTCCCTAACAGAACCCACAACAGATATTCATAAATTAAAATATTAATTAATTAAGAGGAATAATAAATATAAATTGAATAAGACATCCAAAATTAAAATATTAAATAATTACCGATATATTAATTAATTAAAAATAAGGATAAATTTGGAAAAGGTACGATGTTAACTAAATTATCATGCAGTATTTACTGCATTTGTAAGAATATTAGCGTAGTGTAATGAGAATATGAAGTAGCGTGATGTAGGAATATTCGGGTCTAATATGAGAAATTTTGTAAATAATTGATTTCTCATGGAATTCAATTTCCCACATTAAAATGATGTTATATATTATTATTTTTTTTCGGCTGAAAATAAAAAATATATATGTTTTTTTCTTCTTGCGCAATAGTTCTACAATCTTATTAATATTTTTTTTCTCAATCAATTGGAATTTTAAGGCTCAAATCATTTTTATTGTAGTCAATTCCTTTCATATGGCATTAAATAATAATAATAATAATATTATTATTATTATTATTATTATGGATAAAATCATTTAGTGTTATTGTTTGATGTTAGATTTAAATGATGTCACTGACCTGACTTAAAATTACCAATATGAATTCAATCAAGTGTCATTTATCGGTTGAGAGCATAATAAATTTTTTTTAGTGAGATTAAAAACATTTGTCGTATGTTTTCTTCGAGAGAGAAGTGAGCTTTCTGCTTTCGTCAGATAGATAAGAAAAACTTTCAATCTTCTGCAGAGTTCAAATCTGTCTCGCGCAGATCTCTTTGTAACATCCAACAACATAAAAATCACCGTCTAACATGATTTCTTATCGAGTATCTGAAGGATTCCCATTTGGATGTAACTATCAATTGGTTAATCTCAAATATTCATTTGTGGGGATATTTAGTAATGGGGATGAGCCTATCTAGTGTGACCCACACCTTTTATCTAACATATAGATTCGTATTAATTATTTAATCAAATACCGTATTCTTCTCAATTGAATGGATAATCAATTGATCAATCATTTTGCATTATACTAGGTTCTGATCGACTCTACTTCAAGTTTTGATTCAAAATGATAGATTTTTCTTTTAGTATATATACAACTGGGTGATTGAAATTTATTGTTTAGTTTCTTATTTCCTCTGCAGAGTTTCGATTCATTTCTTTTGAGTTATTATTTTTAACTTTTTCCTTATAAATCTAGAATTTATTATAGTTTATATTTATTTTGGTTTCTCTATTACTTGTTATATAGAAATTAGTTGTTGTAATAGGTATAGATAAACCCACTTTATACATGCGACTCTTTAATCTAATTGAGCTCACACAACACTAAACTATATATTTTGCGATTAATTTTTAATTTCACTTTATTTAAGCATTATGAATCATTAATATAGAGACAAGTAAGAACTAGTATATGCTTTTTAAGATACTTCTAAACATTCTCATACTAATAATATCTTATATCATTTGATAAATATCACTTAAATTAAGTATATAAATTTTGGTATGCACGTCTATTAAATGATAAAATAAAATAGGTGCAAATCATGTATATTAATATAGTGTTTTGTATAAAGTTTTCGTGTAAACAAAATATAAAGAGATCAGGTTATCATTTGGGCTTGTACATATATTCCTTTCTTTTGGATTAAGTGAAATATAAAGCAAACAAAGAGTATGAATATAGGAGAACACTTACTCCTATTATTTTTTTTAAGTTGAAATAAAATATTCCTTTCATTTTATATGTAGAGTTTGGATATTATGATGTATATGTGTTGTTTGATTTCAATATTGATATACACATAATACAACACTTTTTTTTATTCAAATACTGGATAGATTTTTTTTAGTCTTGTTTAATTTTAATGTCGGTATATGTTCATTTATATATGGTGGTTGATTCATCATAGTGTTATGTGATCATTGGTAGATTTTATTTGTTATGGACATGAATCTAATCAATTGTCCATTTCTCAACAATTTTCAGTTGATAATGAACACAATGTGGGTAGCCTAATGCATTCTTTTTTCATTAATCAACTTCTTCAATCCTACATTAGGACACAACCTACCATTCCAACCCATTTTCCAAACCAATATGCACACCACCCTTTCAGCCTAGAAAACTCAAATATACCCAAAGAGTCTAGAAATAAAGGCAAGAATAGACAAAAGTTCAACAACTATCAAAATTCTCATTCCAATAAAATCAAGGAAAAACAAAGAAGTTGTCGCATTGACAAAGGCTTAGTTACACATCTCGGTTGATTCTGATGTTGGAAATAATAAAAAATATTCAATAATCTGGGATCCCATTTTATCTTGCTCGGAAGGAAAATATAGGGGTGGAGTACATTTTGCGAAATCCCAATAGTTTAGCTTATAGTTGGGGGAAAAGTGTAGTGTGTGGTTAATAAATTTCATTGAGTATATGACAAATTAAAAAGAAATCCGAAAAGCGTCACAATCCCAGAAGATATGATACAAAATCATATTTATTTCATAGTATTTATTAATCATAATATAAACTTGTCATATCTGATTGTTATTTTTATTATAATTACTTAGTTGAATTTGCTTTTGTCTAAAAGGGAAGCACTTCAAATATTTGAGTTCACTTATAAAGAGTCATTCAAATTTGAGCATTGTTGGGAAATTATGATTAAAAAATCCAAAATGGCGTACCAAAGAACTTACTAGGACTAATGAATTAAAGAGACAAAATCCAACTATTAATTTGGAAAATCAACCTCTTGTGAAAGTGAATGCTAACTTTGAAGAAGTTGGTGTTTTTGACATGGATTCTAATATTGCTGAAGATGAAAATGTGATACAGTTGTGCACATAAGGAAGAAAAGCTTGTAAACAGAAGAAAAGGAAGTTAAATAAAGAAAAGATTGTGGTTGATGCTTTAAACACATTACAAGGCACTTTAGAGAAACATATCATCATCCATCTAGAAGAATTAGAGGTTAAAAAGGAGAAAGACATAAGGGACTTTGAATTGCTAGAGCAAAACAGGGAAAAAAAGAGATAGAGATGAAAAAGAATGCTTATTGAAGAAAGCAGTTATAAAAATGAAGGAGAAAGAAAAAAAAAAGTAGCAACATCTTATCATAAATCAAGATCTTAGCAAGCTTTCACGAGTAGTGGAGAAGAAATATAAGATTTTCCACTATTAAATTTTAAAGGGATAGGAAGACGGGGGTATAATTTGCTTTCAACTAGTTAGGTAATTTTCTTCTCCTTGTTTTGTAATTAATTTTATACTAGCTTTTGCATATATATGAACAAATCAAGTAATATGTATTATTTTGTATTTAATAACAAGTTTATTATTCTAAAAATGAATAATGATAGTATGTGCTCTTGGACCTTGTGCCGAAACTCGATGAGAAGAAATCTCTAGTCAAGATAGCTTTAAATTTATGGTTAAATGTTAAATTAGTTAGTGAAAATTGTTTGAAGGATTATTGAATTCTTATGCATGAATGTGAATTATTTTTTGTTTACTCTTTTTTTCATTTCTTTTGAAGTTTGGGTTCATGATTCATTATTTTTTTCTTCGATAATTCTCAAGTTATATGATATCTCAATTATAGATTACATTCAACTTATATATTTTTTTAGATATTTATCAGTGTGAAAATCTTAATAGTAAAAGAGCTACCAATAAATTCGCTAGAGACTGCAATATATACTTCATCAATGTGATACCTTGATTTATGTTTGGTCCATCTTTTACGCCATCAATTCCTCCGAGTCTCATTATTAGGTTGGTTATGCTCTGAATTTTGAATGAATTTAGTCTTGTATCTATCTATCTATATATCTATATATACTATATAAAATTATTCCAAAGTATCTTAATATGACATAGCTAGATTCCACCATTCTCTTTTATCAAATGGGTTCCTTTGGTAGGTTATTTACTTATGTGCCATTCATAATTATCTTTTATCAAATGGGTTCATTTGATAGCTTATTTACTCATATGTTATTCATAATTTTATTTGTACCTTTTCAACTTTATTTACTCATACCATTCATAATTTTATTTGTACCTTTTCAACTTTCTCATGACTATATCTTTTCAACTTTCTCATTATTTAATATTGTACGTCTACAACTTGAAAATGTAAAAGATCATGTATTTCTATTTACTTCTCAAAATATCTCTCAATCCTCATTATTTTATCAATGTAAGGTATTTGTTCAACATCTCTCACCACCTTATCTATCATGGACAGAATTCGGCCCTAGTTGGTTTAGGGGTCAATTTGATTTATTTTGCCTGATTATGTCAGTTTATTAGATTTCCTAAACTAATATGGGGTTTTAGGAATTAGTCGTGGGTATATAAACCCAGCCAAAACCCTAGGCCATCAGATTTAGTGTGTTTTGTTACGAGTTAGAGAGGGTTCCCGAGAGAGAAAGTTTAGAGAGTGCGTGACGTTATGGTGGGAGAATTGAAACTATTTGGTCTTCGCAAAAGTATAGTAGTACCAGTACTATTTACGTAGTTGTCAATGTAAGTCAGACTGTGTTAGGATTCGAGAATTGGTGATTCTAGATTATTTCATTCTTCATTGTTCAGTTGGATTTTCGAAATTCATACTAATTCGCAATTTGGATCATTTTGAATTGTAGTGGGAAGTGTAGCGAAGGACATGAACCAGGATAAGGAGTGAGCGGTACTGCCAATTGCTTGTTCGTCAGAGGATAGGTTAGTAATTCGGTTTGTGCCCTACAGATTGTTGTGTTGTTTGGTTGTTGTTTTACTGCATATGTACTACTTTGGTGATTGTATGTCGTGATTGATTGGAACCCTAGTGTTACTGTTTAGGACAAACCTTGTACTGATTGTCCTGAGATTTGTATTATGCTAAAATGGTGTTTAAATTGTAAATTGGGATTAATTTGATAGACTGTTGTTAATTACTCATCTGAACGTAAATTCTGAGATAAGCTGAAAATTGGTTAATAGATATTTGCCCTTAGGACAACCTCTACTAGAATCCATGGTATACCTAGGGACAGAGACACTTCGTAGTGATAGAATCACTTAGCTTGAAGTGTCAATTTACATGTGATTAGCTTTGGCTATATAGAAACTTCGGCCATACAAAGGCTTCGACCATAAATGGGTTCGGTCATATATGTATTATATGAATTGTTCTTTCTTTCTCTATATAGCTACTTTGGGCATTATTCGATAAATGAATTAAATAAGAATGTGTATGCGTATTATTTCATTGTTCTGTGATGGCTATTGTGTTAACCTGACATCTGTAAAGGCTGGTTGAATAGTTAATTGTTCATTGAATTAGTATTAACAAAGTGGACATGTAATTGTGTATGTTATCTCCTGCTGTTTTCACTTATAAATTACACAGAAAAAGCTAGGAATTGAATAGGATCATAATCTTGTTGTAACACCCCATATTGAGATAGAGTTAAAAGGAATTGAATTGCTACCCATCTCATCAATGTGCACATAGTTTTTCTGGAGCCTAGAACTTGATAACTCAAAAGTTAAGCGTGCTTGACTTTGAGCAATCTTGGGATCAATGACCTTCCGGGAAGTTTGTTCAGAAAGCATGCGAGTGAGGAAAAAGCATGCTGGAAAGCATAATTGTGGTCTATGGGACTAGTGGTCAACCTTAAGACTAGTTATGTAATGAGGCGGAGCCCTGCCACCACGCCTCGAGTTATTGGGGGCGGGGGCTGGACGTTACACTAGTAATTCTGAAATTTTTGAACTGAAATTGATAATTCAGTTGTCGATAGTTAGCTTGGCTCCAGACCACTGATAATTCGCTAAATGTTGTTGACTAAATAAGATTGAATTCATAATTTGCTAGTTGTAGCTTTGATTGATGTGATCTATGCTATAGGGAATTCAAGGGAACTCGTAGATCCATACATTGTGTGCTCCCACATTTTAGAACCGAGTCTAGAGGCATTTGTGTGTGGTTGTTGGAACTTGAGTTGCTAACTATACTATATATAGTCTAATGTTTTATTTTTTTCCTTTTTCCGTTTCTTCTAGTATGTGGAAATCTCTGAACTGGTACAAGTACATCAATTGATTAAGAGAGGACTATCGCATCTGGAGCATGAGCATGCATTTGACATCTGCACATTTTTTTTTATTTTATTTGTTCAGACATTTTGTATTTTAAGAACTAAGTTTAGTTGCTGGATTTGGGAATTGTAAACCTTTTATTGATTTCTGGATATTGTAATAGACTTTCTTATTGTTGGATATTTTCCTAATTAAAGAAATTCTTGATGTTGTAGGAAATTGAAACTATTAGATGTTTTAGTATTTAGTTATGGTATTTTGAAATCGCATTATTGTTATTACAGGTTTACATCTGCATTGTGGCGTCAGGCCTACTGTCCTATTTTACACCAAGGTGGGGGTTTGCCGTTACACTATCAATATGAGATATTTGTTCTTTCCAAAAATTTAAGGTATTTGTTGTTTTGAATTTTTTTTCTCTTTCATATTTTCATATAGTAACAAAAAGATATCATTTTTTGGTTGTTTTAAATTTTATTTGAATTTTATTCTCTTTTATTTATTTGTGCTTTCATTATTTTTATATGTTAGGTGTTATTTTATCCAATTTTATATATATATATATATATATATATATATATATATATATATATGAGGAGGAATACTTTAACACCTGGTGTCAAAGTATTAAACTTACACCAGATCTCCTACCGTCAATGTAGAGTAAATTGAATGGTTGTGATATTGTATTTCTCTTTCCTCATTTCTCTCTCATTTTTTTTCTCAATCGATGCTTTAAATCAATTATTACTTTCTCTTTCTCATTAAAAGGGCATAATCGTTTTACAATTTTTCTTCATTCTTCTTTAAAACTTAATTTTTTAACTCTTTATTTTTAACTATAAATACAAACCAATTGAATTTTTTTAATATAATAATATAATTAATTATTACTCCACTTTAAAAATAAGCAACTCAATATAACACTCAAAAACTCTTAAAATTGATTTTAAAAAACTAATAATTTGCAAACTATTTACACTGTGTACTTGAATTCCATCACAAACTCGTTAACTACTTGAATTCCATCACAAACTCTTTAACTTTTCAAATATATTGCATATCATTGTTTACTTTGTACGTTTGAACTTCATCAAAAATTTTCAAAATAATTTATTTACATTCATCTTCAAAATCATTTTCAAAATAATAATATAATCACACATCAATATAACTACAAAATATAATCACATAAATCATTAAATATAATATCATCTATTAGATCTAAATACTTTCTCCACGATAATAATTAAAACTCTAAACTAACAAATCTCTCCAATGATAATAATATTGTTCGTCATACTCAACACATCTTTAGTAGCAAGTCAAATCCATTATTCTGAACCATGTTCTTATTCATGACCTTTACAAACTTCTTCACCTATATTAAAAAAGTATTAAAATAAAATAAAATAATATACTCAAGTATCCAGAAATGTCAAAATTTGAAATCACCCAAACTAGTTGTAAGAAATGAGATTAGTTGTTCATTTTTTTAAAAATATATTTGAATAGTTTTATTATTTCAAATTTGAAATAAACCATGTAAAATCAATTTTAAGAGTTTTTGAGTGTTATATTGAGTTGCTTAGTTTTAAAATAGATTAATAATTAATTATATTATTATATTAAAAAAATCAGTTAGTTTGTATATATAGTTAAAGTAAAGAGTTTAAAAAAAATTTTAAGGAGAATGAATAAAAATTGTAAAAGGATTATGCCCTTTTTAATGAGAGAGAGAAAGTAATAATTAATTTAAAGCATCGGTTGCAAAGAAATGGGAGAGAAGTGAGGAAAGAGAAATAAAATATCACAACCATTCAACTTACTCAGCATTGACGGTAGGAGATCTGGTGTAAGTTTAATACTTGACACCCAGTGTCAAAATATCCCTCCCCTCTCTCTATATATATATATATGAGTCACAAAAAGTGAATGAATAGACTATATACTTTTCAATGTTATTTATGACATGAAATTTATATTTATCATTTCTTCTTATGGTCAATGTTAAAAATAAAACATAATAAAAAAAAGTGATGAAATTCTTTAAATTAATTTTAGAAAATTATATTTTAATTAATAAAAATATTATTTACAAATAAAATAACAAAACATAATTTTAAATTATCAAACTTATTTTCTAGTAAGAACATTAATAAAAGAATAACTTAGTAATTATAATTTTACCATGTTATTGTGAAAGATGCATATGAAGATCTCATTCAACCTATTTTTACACTAAACGTGGATTTTATAAAATAAAGAAGTTTAATTCTATATATATATATATATATATATATATATATATATTTATATAACTTTTTTATATTTAATTGTTTACATAAAATTTTGTATATATTATGTTAATGATTTATTAGAGTCATAAACATATTAAAATTATACATTTTGAAAAATTGTATAATATTCGATACTATTATCTAGATTCATAGTTAATAATGACCGAATTTTAAATATGTGTATTTTAAAATTTTCAGTTCTCCAATTCATTAAATATGTAATTATTGTAATGTATTAATAAAATAATTCAATGAAATAAGTCTATATTTCTTAGTTATATACTTTCTTTCCAAATTATTTTATAGTAAAAATAAATTCAAATTAACATCTACTATCTTTAGGAAAATAAATATTTGGTTTGACTTCTATTCCCCGATTGCGACCAGCCCTCCTTTAATGGGTCAAAATCCTCGTTTTTCCTTATTTGTCAATAGTCTTCTTACCCCTTGCTTTGTTGGACTCAAACTTGCATTTGGGTTCCAAGTCAGGGTTTTACCATTCCTTGTTTTGATTACTTCAATTGGGTTAGAATGGTCAAATCTTTGATCAAATTGGATTAATAATCTTTGATTTCTGATTGGGCTTTTTATTCTAATTTTTTGGTCCAATTTCAATTTAGGTACAGTTAATTGATTGATTGGACCTTCAATTTACACGTTTACACTAGCCCTTGGGGTTAGTCCATGAATGAATGAAGTAGGCCAAGTCTATATTCTTTTTATTTCACCTCCTCGGGTTCTTTAGCATCACTAAAGTAACTCGGTTCTATATTCCTTTGTATTCCAATGGGTAGTTTCTTCGTATTTATGATTTAACCTTGACAGGTCAATCAATGTTAATTTGTGTAATATTTTCTTAATTTCTCTGCCACCGACTTTGTCGACTTCACATATCTATTTCTTTTTTTCCCAACACAGATTATCTCTTCAAAAGATTTGGTGATGACTTTTGGCAGATAAAATGACTCTCTCCCTATTCCTTCTTTATTATTCTATAGGGGTTCTCTCTCTTAGTGAGTTCTTATCTTTCCTCACATGTAACCCTTTATTCTAAGTCTAATATTTTTCAAGATGTATTTTTCTTTTTTCTGTTTATTTTTTCACGAGCCCGATGAGTCTCCGAGACCTTCCAGCATTTTCACAGGTTGTTCTCATTTTATCTCTAAACTAAGTTTCTTTCTCGTAACCCTAGTCTCCTCCAGTTTACCTTTCCCCTACTCCTACCACCAGGCGTCATCTTACTTATATTGTATTAAGGGACTCCTCCTTCCTAGAACCATTTGACTTCAACCCTGACCTCAATCTCTCTGTAGCCGAGATGTGTCCCTTTTACGAGTCTATGATTCCGCTGTTTGAGACTCATTCCCTGTTCGTTAGGGTTAGGAGCCTCCATTTTGATAAGTCAAAGACTAGGGTTTCACTGCAGGAGTTTCAAGTCACTTTGAGTCGAGTCAAGGTCCCTTCTAACGTCTTTGTTAGAATTCCAAAACAGTCTAAGCGCCCATCTCGACTTACCTGCAAGGTTGCTTTGAACATTTTATCATTAGGGTTGGGTGTTACATTCCCGCTTCCAGATTACCTCAGTCGTGTCTTTTGTGAGATGAGAGTTGCTCCTGTCCAACTTCACCTACATGTTTTATAGTTTCCCTTCATGCCATGATTTCTAGGTCTTACAAAGGCAGGGTGAGCCTTTGTTTAGCGATTATGGGGGTATTTTACAAACTAAATTTGACAAGAGAGGTATTGTTGTCTGTTGTTCTTAGGATGCTTCGATGACCCTTACCCGCTTGAGTCTGTTTTCTGATAAGCATTAGTCTTTTAAGTGGGCATTCGTGTTAGGGGATTGAGGAGACAAGGTTGAACTAAATGGTCTATTTTGTATGGTTCCTACCTTGGTTTACCTCTTAGGTGTCATTTTTGTTCTTTGGCACGATTATTCTTTTTGTCTGTTCTTTTAATTTTTTTTAAACTTTTTTTTTGCCTCACAAAAGTCAAATTGTGGAACTTTTGGTTTGCATTCCCTTCTTAGAAGATTAAGATTCTGCGTGATCAGGTGCTAGGTATATGTGCTTATTATTTTTCTTTAAAGTTTTTGAATATTTCCTTATTTTAAGGCTTAATTATCATTATTATTTTTTTTAGAGATGGATCACAAGTCTCCTCCTCTCCCAGTCTCGTCGTTATCCTTGGTTACGAAGAAAGAGGGTTCTAAGTCAAATTATCCAAGACAGTGGCTCCTTTTTCCAATCTTTCCATTGGTCATTGTTCCCTACTGATGAACGCACTATCTCCTCCTACTAGCTCTTTCTAAGTTCCTGCTTCTCCTACCACTTGAAGGTCAGATTTGCCTCCCCCTACCAAGCATTATAGAGATATTCTATCATCCTTGAGTGTCGGGAAACTAGTTGTCTCCTTTTTTTTTTTTTTTAAGCTAAGCTCATAGGTGAAAATGTATCTCAAGTTGTCTCTTTTTTTTTTTGGAAGCTAAGCTCCTATGTGAAAATGTATCTCAAGTTGTACCTTATTCTTTATCAAAGGCGGCGGAGTGTTGCGGTTCAGTCGCTTGCTTGGTAACTCATTATTCCCATTTTACTTCTGTTACATGTGATCTTTTAAAGGCCAAGCACAAGGAAACAATGACTGACTTGTTCTCCTCTCAATCAAACCTAGAAAAGTCCCTAAAGAAAGTTGCCAAGCTCGAAGCCAAATTGCAGAATGCTTATGATCTGAACAACTCCCTAAATGACCTATTTGTTAACTCTGAGTCCAGTCTTGAGAAGCAAATGAGTAAGTTCCAGAGGATGGAGTCTCAATCGGGCAACATTCTCCACGAGGATTTCTTGTTATCTTAAGAGAAATTCTACGCATCTATCCAAGCCTGGATCTCTCTACAATAAGTGTCTCCCTTGTCACCTTTAACGAGCCTGATGTTAATTCTCACTCTGGAGGAGGTGGAGCCGCAGCTAGCCATGACAGTCGATCGAATGAAGATGCCTAAGTTGTTTGCTAAAATCTTATATATATATATATAATATGCATGTCTACATTAGGATTAATATTTTATTTTTTCGCTCTTTTTTTTAGAGAATTCTAATATGTTTTGGACTTTAAGACCAGTTGGCTTGGTGGGTTTTGTCGGTCTTTTAACTTCTTTTGAACTAGGTCCTTTGTGGGCATTTATATCGAACTTTATTTTTACTTCTCTTTTAAACCTCTTTGGGCTTCTGACACTCATTTTGGCTTTATGCAGAAGTTATTGTATAATTATTGACTCAAACCAATTCACTTCATGCTCTAAATGGACATGTTATTTTCCATATGGATCATATCGTAACTATTTGACTAACTGAAAAGGTTGAACCTGGGAGCTTTTGTCATCTTTAACTAGTACTGCAACACATGTGCTTGGTTGTTGTCATTGATTTAGTTTAGTTAGAAGTAAGTTGACTTACGGGACGTCTCCATTAGCGTCAACTAGATTTCCAACCTTGCATCGATTTTCATCATTAAAAATTATTCTTTCCACTCGTTGATCTGCAATTCTATCGGGTCACTACCCTCGGCAATCTCTTTGAGATTGCAATGGTTTATGCCCCCTTTTAGACCATGTTAACACTCATTTTGTGTTTTTTAATGATTCTTGTGTCAAGTTTGTGATTCATGTATTAATGTGTGGCATTACAAGTTACTTTTGATCTAAATTCAACCATCACGTGTTGTGGTTCTCCGGATTGAATTATTCAATGATAAATGATTCTCATTGTAATTTACATTTACAAAATGGGACAAAATGATCTCCCACGAATGATTCTCGTGTATCGATACACTTTTTGAAATTTAAATTCTCTTCCTCATCTAGTTTTAGTGGTAGTACTTTCTTAAGTGCTCCATGTTCTAGGAATGTCGGAGCATCCTTCCTCTTCCTCTTGAATAGCTCAACTTTTAAGTTTTTGTTGGAGCTCTACTTCAACACAATATGGTCTTACCCAATTTGATCCTAGGGATCCGCCTTCCAACTTTCTAGTGTTTACAGTGACCTTTCTTAACACATTTTTCCCTTTTACTAATTTTCTTGGATTGATCTTATTGTTATAGTGCCTCGCTATTCTCTTTTCATAGGCCTCTACTCTTCTTGCACATAATTCTCGCCTTTCTTCTAGTAGATCTAAATTGCCTCTCAACTTGGCATTATTTTCCTTCCGGTCTAGCTCTTTGGACCTTGGGTGATTAGCATAATTTCTATAGGTTCCACAACTTCTACTATGAAGGCCAACGTGAACAATGATTCCCCCGTGTCTTCTCTATGGTTCAATATGTCCACAACACACTCGATCATTCCTTAACTCAAGCTCCCTTCCTATCGTCAAGTCCTTTCTTTAATATTTTTCTTAATTGTCTTACTCATAGCTTCCACTTGTCCATTCGGCTGTGGATGAGCAACCGACATGTAACGGCTCTGGATTCTGTAATTCTGATAAAAATTTGAAAAATGTTGGTTCTCAAATTGGGTCCCATTATCCGAAATAATGGCTTGCAGAACGCCGAATTAAAAGATTATTGATATCTTGAATAAGCTATTGCTTTTTGCCTCTGTTATGGTTGCTAACGCCTCGGCTTCTGTCAATTTGGTAAAATAGTCCACTGTTACTACCATATACTTTACACTTTCTTTTCCTTTGGGCATTTTATTGTTCAAGTCGATTCCCCACAATGTAAATGGCCAAGGCGATGTGATGGAATTTAGATTTACCAGCGGCAGATGGCTTTTATTAGCATACCACTGACATGCATAACACTTCCTCACAACGTCTCATGCATCCTGATATAAGGTAGGCTAATAGTATCCTTATCTTAGTATTTTATGTGCCAACGTTCGTAATCTAGTGTGTCCCCCATATTCTCCCTCGTGAACTTTAGCTAATATTAGTTTTGCTTCGTGGTTATGTACACACCTGAATAGTGGTAGTGAGAATCCCCGCCTGTACAATGTGTCTTCTATTATGCAGAATTGACTTGCTTTTCGTCGTAATTTTACTGACTCTCTTGTGCCGTCATACAGGTCTCCTGTCTAAAATAGTTTGTAATTGGATCCATCCAGCACTGTGTCATTTCAGTGGATAAAATCTCATTTTCTTGCACTTGAATTCCTAGTGTACTCCTCATGGGATCAACATTTCAAGGTCTGAAGCTATCTTTGTAAGGTTGTCCGTCATTTGGTTCTCTTCTCGTGGCACTTATCTGATCTCAAATCCTTTCAACTTAGTTATACGCTTTCTCACTTCCGTGAGGTATCTCTTCATGTTTTCTTGCTTCGCATTGTATTCTCATTTTAATTGATTTACAAGTAATAAATCACTTTCCACTTCCAAGTAGCTTACCTTCAAAGTTTCGACCAGTAGTAGTCCTGCCAACAAGACCTCATATTCTGCCATGTTGTTATACGCTTGGAACTAGAGGCATAATGCCAAGGAGATCACATTCCCTGGGTCTTTTAACACGATTCCAGCCCCACTACCATGCACGTTTTAATCCATCAACATGCATTTCGCATCTTGGAGTCCGCATGCATTTCCCATTACAAATCCCATCTTGATTTACAACTAAATCGCGGGCTTTTAAGGGAATGAGACGGGCGGACACGGATATACCCGTTTGACAATGCTAGTTGGATTCCACCATACATATAATACGCGTGTAAAAATTTTACGATGAAAGTTGATGAATTAGCTTTTTTACAATGTTACTTTATTTTAGTGTTTAAAAACTCGGATTGGTTTAACCGGGAACCGACATCTAAAGTGATCCGGGTCAATTTAAAAATCATAGTAACATTTGAACCGGTTTGAATCGGAAAAAAAATCAATAAAAACCGATGAACCAGTGAATCGGTTAATCGATAAAAACCCAAAATTTAAAATTAATTTAAATTATTATTTCAAAACTACATTATTCTTATTAAAATTTGAAAATTCATTTTATTCTTAATTTTTTTAAAAATTTTTTTTACGTATTTTTCTAAATTTATTTTATTGTAAATTAGTTATACTATGAATAGTTTGTTGGTGAGATCTAATGTTTATTAAATGATTGAATTTAAATTAAAAATAAGTAAAAATCATTAAATGTCTTGAATTATAAGTTTTTTATTTAAAATATAAATAATTAAGTTTACAAAATGTAAAAATAAAAAAAATCCAATCCAAGTTTCTACTTGATGGGACTTTAAATATTATGAATCATTTAGAAGGATGTACTGTCCAGTTGGTTTTTAAAATATTGCTTTATCTTATCAGCTAAAAGATCAAAATATACTTATATTGGAAATTAATTACCAATCTACTCTCACTAAGACCATATTTCCCATCATGCTCTTTTTGCTACAAAATGTTTCGTGGCTACAACGAAACGCAACCCCATGCGTTTTGTAGAAAAAGATGAAAAAAAAATAGTGATGCAATGAATTTGTTTGTTATAATACGTGGGTCCAATCGTTTTGCCACAAAACGAACTCACCCTCGTTTCTTTAAAAAACGAAGTTTGCATTTTGCTACAAAATACAGTGTACCAAAATACACCTCTATATATAAAACCCATTGTTAACAAAAAAATTTTCACTCTTTAAAATTCTCTCTTCTCTACATTTTTCTAAAAGGTAAAATATTTTATATATTATTATTTAATTATACATTATGTGCAATTGATTAATTTTTTTAACAGAAGGGTGACGATGATACTGCTCTACGGAATTACTTTAGAAATATTCTTAATTTTAGGATCAGCATGTTTCTAGTCGTGCTAACCAGCAGATTAGTAGTTCATTTCAGTAAATTTATAAAATATCAATTACATCATTTAAATTTTAGAATATAATTGATTGAATGAGTTGTGAGTTAAATGCTGTCTGATAGAAATTATTTTAGAATATAATTGATTGAATGAGTTGTTAGTTAAATGTTGCATGATAGAAATTATTTAGTACCATATGATTGAAATAGTACAATTAGTAATTTTATAATATTAATAATTATCCAAAAACTAATATTGGTAATTGTATCAACAATAATGATATAAATTTAGGTAGAATACAATTGAACAATGTGATTTTTTATTGATTTTGATTATTTTAAATATATTATTTTATTTTGTTTTAAATAATAAATTTTTATTTTTACATAGTGCGCTTTGAAATTGCAAGACAAATGAATAGTACTTATAGATTTTAAATGACATTTTAGGGTATATAAAACTGTTTAACATTACATAAATATGAAAATGCATAACATAATAAGGGGTAAATTATGTCTAACTAATTTTTTTTTTTTTTAATTTATCTTATATAACATCCATTCTAATAATGTCATCAGAATG
This sequence comes from Cardiospermum halicacabum, assembly GCA_031304145.1. Taxonomy (NCBI): domain Eukaryota; kingdom Viridiplantae; phylum Streptophyta; class Magnoliopsida; order Sapindales; family Sapindaceae; genus Cardiospermum; species Cardiospermum halicacabum. The sequence continues at coordinate 10,591,809 of CM062393.1, forward strand.
AGACTCAGCTCCCTGACGTCCCTCCATGACACGTTATGGTTGATAAGTCTGATGATCGATTATTGCCATACTTGGGGATTACCGGTTTTGAGTATGTATTTAATATAGGATTGGAGGAACATTAGTCATGAATTAGTGATGAGTTTTATAGATCGATGGCGGGTGGAGGCACACATTTTTCTACTTCTTTAGGGTGAGTGCACTATTACGTTGCAAGATATTTCTTTACTTACGGGACTTCGGACGGAGGGAGCCCCTGTTTTAGGACGGACTATTGGATAGATAGTGGGGAGTGAGTTGGTCATTTCTGTGTGACTTTCAGAGGTGCTTTTAGGGGTTGATATAGTTAAGGTGACACGGTGTATGCGTGGAGGGGACATATCGTTATCTTGGTTAGCATCACACCTTGGGAGCCATCCCTCATGGAGGTGATAACTATACACTTCAGTGCTATACCGGGACATATATACTTTATTTGCTAGACGGTGTCATTCTTAGATTAAAGACTGCGAAGTATGTTCCTCTTTGTTATTTACAATTATTAGAGGATCTTCATAAGGTATCATCGTATATTTGGGAATCGGCGTGCCTAGCCTATATTTATTATTACTTATTTCATTCTGCATTCTTTGCCAACAAGTCTCTGGGAGGTTTTGCTTAGATAGTTAAGGTATGGGCGTACTTACGGATCCTTTCACTTCGTTCAGAGTATGTGTTTTATGAGGCATCTTAGCTAGTTGCTTGCAGGAACTTATATGTTCATCCTATCATAAATATTTGGGAAATTATTACATAAAACCTCTTAAATAACAATATTTTTAGGAAATTTCAATTAACAACATGACCAACTAAAAAATATATACATCAAACAAACAACCAGACAATCCAATCAAACAACTTATTCGAATAATTCAATTAACTTATTATATTCTAAATTACTCAATAATAAGTCATTATAATCCAATTAACTCAATACAATAATCTAAATATCACCAACCAAATAATACCATAAATAAAGAAATAATTCATTTAACAAAAAAAATACCACAAACACACCAACCAACACATCAATCAAAACAAATACACACCAACCAACATACCAACCAATACCGCATGATTAAATTAATGTGCAACAAAACGAGGGTACATGCATTTTGTAGCAAAACGGTGTTAGAACCAACCGTGAAAAAATCAATAGAGATTCAGAGATAATACACAGAAAATATTAATAAAATGCAGAGGCTTGCTATTATATAGCAATGTCCTTAAACAGAAAGTTCTCCGCTTTCCTTTACTGCTTGGAAGATTACCAGAGTCTATTTCTAAGATACAACTGCGTAATTCTGATAAGAAGCAATACTTATTAGAATTCTAACTATAAGCAGTAACGTACTTGATCATTATTTTTATTTATTTCAGAGATAGAAAAGAAAGAAAATACGAAAGCAAAAATAATATATTTTTTTCCCTTACAATTTTTGCTTCTATTATAGGCATATTCTTAACTGTTGTGTCGGTTTAGGACTCAGTTATCAAAATGTCTAAAAAGACATGTCTTTCACGTGTAAACGATTTTAATTCAAATTAGATGTATCTGAATTAATCACTTCTTCAAACTTTCCATGCAAAAGAACAAAAATAAATATGATTCACTTAAGAAATCAAACCCCAAGCCCCAAGGTCTTCTTTTTATATATATATATATATATATTATTCTCTTGTCCAACAAATGTGGGACAATAAGTTTTTATTCAAAACTTTCCAACGATATCCCACATTTGAATAAGAAATTTTAATTTGTTTCTTCTATCTCTTCAAGATTTATCAATTAAGAAAGTAGTATCTACTTTGAACTTTTCTATTAGTGAAACTTATAGAATCAACTCAGTAGATAGGAATCTTTAATTTGTTCACTTGCAAATTGTTGACTTAGTCAATAAATATTAGCGTTGATACATATTTCATTATTTGCTTATTATTGGATGGTGTTCATTTTGGTCCAGGACATATCCTGGTTTTCATAATAACTTTAAAGAATTTAGCCATTTTATTTTCATAAATGCGACCCCACATTTGCTATCATACATGTGAAACTAGTAATATTGCTCGCGCTTTGCGCGAAAAAATAATTTTTTATTAATATTTAAGTAATTATATTAATATTAATTATAAATTATATTTAATTTTTAAATATTTAAAAATATAATTTTATAAAATAATAATTAAAATTGTAATATATTCAATTGTATTAAATTAAATATACATAAATTTTTATAAATATAAAAATTATAATTATAATTAATAAATTATTGTAATATTTTTTAAATGTAAAATCATTTTATTTATCAATATATATAACATTAAATTTTACAACTAATTCAAAATATGTGTAATATTTGTACGCAATTTTATTTATATGTTAATTTTAATTTATTTAACTTAGGTATAAAGAATAAAAAAAAATATTTTAGATCATAATATAAAATTATTTAAATAAGAAAAGTAATTTTTATAAAAAATTATTAATTAAATTAAATTAAAATGTTACTTTTAATTTAAGTTACCTAACCATTAAAGATTTTGTGTTAATTTAAATTTATCTTGTTTATAAATAAATTAGACCTCAATTATATTATCAAGAAATAGGAACATATTAATTTGAATTTATTTATTAATAGATCATGGTAATAAAAATTTTTAAATGGAAAAAATTTAAAAAATATTATATTTTAATTAACTATTTAGAAGTATATATCTTATATTTATAAAATCTCTTAGGATCTTGTTTAAAAATTAAATTAAAAAAAGATCTTATATATAAAATATTGCACATGTCAACTTGAACTTAAATATTCCACACTTATATTTAAGTGCATATATATATATATGATATATCTCTATTGTACCCGTTCAATATATAGGTAAAAAAAAAAGCGCGAAGATTCTCCATGCGAGATTTAAAAACATATATTTTCATAGTAAGAAATGTTTTTTTTAATTCTATTTTTTTTATATGGAAAGAGGTGAAGAAATATTAGAAATAGAATATACTTTATAATTTAATTAAATAAACTACTGATATATTTTCAGTATAATTATATCAATTAATTAACATGTTGATTAATATTTTCAAATTTCAATTAGTTTTTGAAAATAATTTTATCATAATTTATAATATATTGATTAAATTTATATTTCACATATTCAAATTATTTATTTTCTTTATATGATTATTTATATTTTATTTTTTAAATTGTTTATTTAGTTTTATTTACTCAACTAATGGAATTTTAATAACTTATTAATAAATAATTATCTTTTATTTTATTTTCTATTAATTATATGTGAATTTCTGTCCCCCGTACATATATATATATATATATATATATATATATACTTTTCCTCAATTTTAATTTGATAAAGCACTTAATTTTAATTTGATAATAAATGTGATTAATTTTAGTTAATGTTCTTTCAAGATTTTTTTATTACTAAATAAATTCAATTCTATTCATTTTTTTTATATTCCAAGATAATTTATCTCATTTTAATTAGTCTATAAATGTTTCATTTACTATTAATGTTAGTTTTATTTTTTTATTTTAGTATTTTTTGGTTAAAATAGTTAGAACAAACATTTAATTCATAAAAAAATATTTAAATAGAATTATTTATTTAAATGTGGACCTCTCTCCCTCTAGCCAAAAAGTAAACATAAAATAAATAAATAAAACAAAACAAAAATATATCCATTTTTTAATTTCAAAATAAATAAATACACACAAATTTAATAAAAAAGAAAAATTATAGAATTATTAATAAACAATAATATTAAAAATTAAAGGAAGAAGGATGGAGAATGAGATCACCATTAAATCTTAAGAAAGATTCTGAAATCCATATTGTCAAGATTATATATATATATATATATAAAAGAATTAATACCCAACCATAAAATAAAATAACTACAAACAAACCATACCGAATAAAAATAGAAAGAAAAAAAAAAGATAAAAAGTGATCACCTTCTTGAGAGAATTGCTTTTGATAGTATCAAGAATGAAATGAAAAATTAAATCGTAAAGACCTCTTTATATATAGATGCAATTCATAACATAAATTTTTAATGTATATTAATATCTCCATATATGAAAAGAATCATTTAATATATTTAATGTGGATTTAATGTATTTACAAAGAAGATGAAAGATGACATGTGATAAAAATTTATTTATTAAATGTAGATGAAGATTTAAAAAAGGGAAAAGAAAGAGATGTGAAAATAAAATTTATTGAAAAAGAAGAGTAAATGTCTCTTTCAAATTAGTAAATATCTCACTAAAATTAACGGGAGAGAGAAATGATAAAGTATTAAAAAAAAACACGTGTAAGATTTTAATTGGTAAAATATGAACCAATTTGAAAAATTCTCATTTTGAGTGTTTTTCTACCTAATGGAGAACTTTCAGCGCGCCACATCAGATTTGTGGGATCCGCTGAAAGTTCTCCTTTTTATATATATATAGATTAATTTTCTATAATATCATTAATTTCAAAGAACAATATATCCTTCATCTCATACCAACAACTAGTAACCAAAAGAATGGGTGATATTTCTTAGTTAGTTTGCCTATTGAACCTAGTCCATGGGATCTCCACCTTTACTAGGTTAGGTTTCCACTAGGGGTGGGCAAAAAAACATGCAAACACCTAAACCGAACCGAACCAATCTGAACCGAACACCTTCAGTTCAATTCCTAACATGTTTTATTGAGTGTTCGGTTTTCAGTGGAACCGAACACCCAAGGTAGGATGTTCGATTCGGTTTTGGGGTCCAAGAAACCAAACCGAACACCTAAATATATTTTAAAAATATTCTACATTTTTTAATATTATTTAAAGTTGAAATATCCAAAAAAATCTACATATTTAGTTCGGTTTTGATTTTTATTTATTTAAATATTAATACTTGTTCTATATTTGAATCAATTTCATAAGGATATATTTTAATAAATATATATTTTTTTATATGTAGTCAAAATAAAGTCAACGAAATTCGAACACTCAAGAACCGAACCGAACATGTTCCAGGGTGTTCGATTTGGTTCAGTTTGCCATATGATATTTGGGTGTTCGAAAACACCCAGAACCGAACACCCACTTTATATGTTTGTGTTCGGATCCACTCGGAACCGAACCGAACATGTAGTTGCCCACCCCTAGTTTCCACCTTTTGTTAACGAAATTTGCGAGATTTTCTTTTTGACTTTACATAATCAACAGTTATGCTTCCACTTGTAAGTAATTGTCTTATCGTATTATGTCTGTGCCTAATATGCCTTGATTTACCATTATACACTTTATTTTTGGCTCTTACTTGAGCAATCATAATATCGCAGTGTATACATACAACAATGATTTATATACTAACCCATAATTGATTGTATTTTTAAATACATTAATACTCTAATCAAGCTGTCCAATAATCACTCCCTGAATTATGGGTATACCTCCTATGTTTGCTAGCTGAATAAACTAAATCGGATTTTATATAATTCATCAAATACATTATACTTCCAATTACTTCGCTTGTGAAACTCCTGCCCCATTATTTTCCTACCTACCCATTAAAATGTGCTCTCTTGTGGATTAAGAGAAGTGAGTCAGTTCTCCTCTCATTTATCATTTCTATTCATTATTTATTTGTTTAATTTATAACAGTCAGCTACATGTATTTTTTTTTATATTTTCGTAAATGGTTCATTTTAGGTGTGGCTGCGATTTCCCAACCTCAAAGCATCCATTGTAATTTCCCCATAACTGGATTTCCATTTCCATTCGTCAAAGGAAACAGATGGACCTCGTAAGTATCTCAGACCTGATCAATTTCAGTGGCAGTGAGAAAGAACTCTCAGAGAATCACTGATCTTGAAATCATCACATTTTACAGAAAAGCACTGAATCTCCATAATTGGACAAACAATAAAACCATCTGAGTAGACAAATGTCCTAATGGACCGAACATCGGCCCACGAAAACTGAAAAACAGGTGTTTGATTAAAAAAAACAAGTCGTCTTAATATTAATTTATACCATAAACGACACAAAACAAATATAACGTTACTCTTCACTTCTTCTTCACCTTCTTCTTCCTCACTTCGCAAAGTCCCCAATTGCGTTCAATCGACCAAACCCTAGAATTCAATTCACTCTTCTCTTTGCGTCACAGCACTAGCTCCCATTGACCGATTTTTCAGGTCAGAATCAGGTCTTTTTTCCCAACTTCTAAATATGCTTCATTGGTTGTTCTAGTGTTGTGCTTGTCTTTTGATTGCCTTTTGGTTTTATTCAGTATGGAATGTCTGTTCTGCGATTATCTAATGAGTAAATGCTTGTGTTGTAGTGCAAATTATCAACTTTTTGTTGTTGTTAAGGTTTGAAACTGCTTCTACTCACTTTGTGTATTGGGTTTCTTGCGATACTAAATGTTATTTCTTTAAAGTACCAAAAATTAGGGTTTCTGGATTTGTAGAAATCGATAATTTGATCAGAAGTTGTGTAATTTGATAGTTTTGATTTTGATCATGTGGTTGAAGAGTGAGGAAGTAATTGTTGATAGTACTATGATGATGATGGAGAGTATAACTTTAATGACGGATATTGTTTATTTGCTCAATCAACTGGCGATGGCTATTTCTGCATTCAACTATTGATGCACATATTTGTCTGCATGTTATGGTGGAAGAGGGTTTTGTTGACTGTAACAGTATTGCTTCTTCCAGTTCTATGCGTTGTTGTGGCCTAATGCAGAAGTACAGTACTAGGCTTTAGCGTGCCATTAGGAATTACATACTTCGAGGAACGCAATGCCATTGATGACATAGTTTGTGAAGCGGTGTTGCTGTGTGTGGGTCATCCATTGTTCTTCACCTATTTGATAGAGGCAAGAAACTTCTCATCTATTTAGTAAATTCCATTTTCTGGGGAGCGTAGAAGTTGTCTGGCCAATATTGTAGTGTGATAAGATTCTGTTTATGGTTTTGTTGAGAATCACAGAAACACCTTTTATGTCTATTTGTTTTGAAGGTATGGAAGTGCTTAGGTTTTAATCTTTGGCTTCATCACAATTTAGAATTGTTTTGTGAAGTAAGGTAGCTGGTGGACAAACATTATTTTCTCTTGTCTTTTTATTCATCACCAGTTAATATTGATGTTGATGCTGTGCTCCTTTGGCTTGTATCCCTATATATGGAAAAGTTTATCATTACTTGAGACTATCTCTTGCAGCTTCCAACTGAAGTATAAATTTTGTAGTATCCATTGAGTATCTCTTGCAGCTTCCACCTGAAGTATAAATTTTGTAGTATCCATTGAGTAAGGTATGCTAATGTGCTATTATATTATGTTCTATCATCTATAACTACTTCATTGTAGATGTGTAGTTAAGTTGTATATGCTTAGGCGAACGATTCTGATCTGATTTCTTTATTTTTCATCTTGCCAACAGCTTATTCTCGTCTTGTTTAGTGTTACTGAAGTTATTGTTCATGGAGAGCTCTGATGATGAGAGGGATGGAGTCTATGGTAACTATGTACCTAAGGACTTGAGCCAAAATTTGGCATCCACCGGTACGAAGTTCGTGGATGAGGTACTTAATGGTCACAGTGAGCGCTGCTTGGAAAATTTTCGGATGGATAAACCAGTATTCTACAAGTTATGTGATATTCTCCAAGCAAAAGGCTTACTTCGTCATACCAATCGAATTAAGATTGAAGAGCAATTAGCTATATTCATGTTCATCATTGGTCATAATCTACGTACTCGAGCCGTTCAAGAGAGATTTAGATATTCAGGAGAAACCATTAGTCGCCATTTCAATAATGTCCTGAATGCCATTATGTCGATTTCATTAGAATTTTTTCAGGCTCCAAGATCTGATGCTCCACCAGAAATCTATAATGATTCAAGGCTTTATCCATATTTCAAGGTAATTTTAACCTTAGTAGTAAAAATTTGATTAGGACATCTTCTAATTTGTAATACGATTCATGTTGATCAAATTTAACCTCAAATTTCCTTTATAATATTCTATTTCTGTTAGGATTGCATTGGAGCTGTTGATGGTATACACATTCCTGTGATGGTAGGTGTAGATGAGCAAGGACCTTTCCGTAACAAGAATGGATTGCTTTCACAGAATGTTCTGGCTGCTTGTTCCTTTGATCTGAAGTTCCATTATGTTCTGGCTGGATCAATCAGCATAAATTCTAACATTAACAAACTTACATGTGTATCACTACACTCATCAATGCTTAACTACCAACAGGAGACTGTATATCAATTTAGGGTTAAGTATACCAAATGTTTTCATATTTGCAGAAGCCTGAAATCTTAGGATTTAGCATTTTAATATCTCTAGTTGGTAATGGTGCAGGAAAGTATTACCTTGTGGATAATAAGTATCCGAATATGCCTGGCTTCATTGCTCCATATAGGGGTGTTGCCTATCCCTCAAATTTCAGCAACTATCACCCACAAGATGCCAAAGAGCTTTTCAATCAGCGACATGCAGCATTACGAAATGCCACTGACCGTACTTTTGGGGCTCTGAAAGATCGGTTCCCAATTTTGATGTCCGCTCCTCCATATCCATTACAAACACAGGTGAAGCTAGTGGTGGCAGCCTGTGCCTTACACAATTACATACGCAGAGAAAGGCCAGATGATTTGCTATTTAGAATGTATGAACAGGATGCAGTTATTCAAATGGAAGAGTCTTTGCCTCCATCGGAGTTGGAGCAACCATCTATGCATATTGATCCCCAGGGATTGGAAGCTGGGTTCCAATCGGATGAACTAATACTTGCTTCAGAGTTCCGAGACTCTATAGCAGCTGAAATGTGGGATGACTACATCAGTGGTTTAGCATCCATGTAGATTGAGTATTTGATACTATAGTTTCAGGAGGAGGTTAGATGTTATATATCTCAAGACCAGCCACCTGAGGAATTTAATGAAGTTGATTGGCCTTGAACTAGGTAAGATATGTACATGGATTTTGTTTATAGGAAAGAAATACATGGGTAAATCATATTTTTCGTATAGAAGCTGTTGGTCAGCATATTTGTACGCATACTCTAAGCAGCAATCTGTTGTCTGCAACTTATCCATATTTGGGAATTATATATATAACTGTCTTTTTTGGCGCTGCTGTGATTTGTTGATTAGAGACATTGATGTCTCCCACTGATTAACCTGTTTAGCTTCAGAAAGGCATATGTGGATTAGAACCTCACTTGCTTCATTACAAGATGCAATCACTAGGGTAATGTGATATTTCAAGAATAATTAGATATTTACAAGATCCCAAGCTACATAAAGAGACTGACCAGTTCAAGATGCAATCATAAGGGTAACATGAGCTTCTGGTGGTGCCTGATTCTCATTATTAATGCTACTTTCACACTGATCCAAGTGATGCCATAACAATCTTCTCTCAAATTAAAAGAGCTTTATGATTATAGGAATGATTCTACTTTAGTGCATGTAAACCACATGAAAAGATGACACTCAGCAAATTAGCAGTAGTATATTAAGACGAATTATTTGAGAGACGAGGGTGAGTCAAACAAGTTAACCACTCATGATATAAAGAGAGAAGTTAATTAAAACATAAATAATTAAAAAATATTGTAAGCTTTTTGAAAAAGAAAAAGTTGGCAAAACAAAATTTAATTTTGATGTATCACCTAAAAGAGAAACAACTTGTTGAAGAACTCATAATTACCACATCACAACCCACAGAATTCTCACACACTCTCTATTTCATTTCGAATTTTCCATTTTTTCATCCAAATTTCTCTCTGAGAATCGAAAATGCAAGATCCAGCCAACAATTTGGTTCCTCCGCCTTCCTCTTCTCCCTCCATCTCTTCCGTCTCCTCCTCCGATCTCGACACCGAGGTAAGTGAAATCTTTAAAATTGTTACGAAATTTGTGATTTTGACGACAACCCAATTGATATTTTCGTCTGATTTCACAGTCCACAGGGTCTTTTTTCCACGACAGAAGCACTACATTAGGTACTTTAATGGGTGTTAATTTCCCGGCGATAACATTCCGGGCGCCGTCGCAGGCCCGTGACGGTCATTCGACGGTTAATGGGATAGGTGCCGGGTTGTCGGCAGCGAGGACGAGGAGTATAAAGAGTAAGAAGAAGAAGAGGGGAGTGGGTGCGCTGGATGTATCGACGGCTGCGAGGCGACGGTGGAGGTGGTGGCGGCTCTGCAGTGATGAGAGCGACGCTAAGCCGGCTTCGTTAGGAGAGTTTCTGGAGGTGGAGAGGAGATTTGGTGACTCGGCGTTTTTTCAGGCGGCGGCGGAGGAGCTGGAAGGTGTTGTGGTCGTGAGAGCAGAGGAGGCTTCGGCGACGGCTCAAACTCAGCCGCCGAGGAACGGGCGGGTTTTGTTTGCTGATGGAAGAGTTCTGCCTCCTGCGCCGTCGGATGGTGGTGCTGATGATGATGATACCTCATCTACGGCTGAGGTTTTGTGTAGATTCCCAGTTTCGATCACTAGTATCTGTAGATGATGACTTTTTGTTTAATTATTTAATTTAATTTGTGAAATTGTCTGTACTCTAATTTGAAAGTTGTTTTTGTCCCTTAATTATGGGGAAATCTCAAAATTGTAGTTAACTGAATTTGTATTCTGTTATACCATATCGCTCTGCTATGTTAAATCTTAATTAACCTGAAATGATGAAACCCGGAAGGATTTAACATGTGCCAAAAGGGTACTCACAGTTAGGGGTGAAAATATATATATATATATATATATATATATGCAAATACCTAAACCGAACAGATCCAATCCGAACCGAACATGTTTGGTTCGGTTCCTATCATGTTTTTATGGGTGTTCGATTTTCGATAGAACCGAACACCCAAAGTAGGGTGTTCGGTTCGGTTTTGGGGTTTAACCGAACCGAACACCTAAACATGTATAAAAAGATTTTATATTTTTTTTACTATTGTTTAAAGTTCAAGCACCCAAAAAAATCTACATATTTGATTTGATTCTGATTTGTTCTTGTTAAAATACTAATATTTGTTCTATATTTAAATCAATTTCATTAGAATATATTTTAATAGCTATGTATTTTTATAAATAGTCAAAGAAAAGTCAACAAAATTCGTACACCTAAGAACCGAACCGAACATGTTTCAGGGTGTTCGGTTCGGTTCGCCATAGAATATTTGGGTGTTCAAAAACACCTAGAACCGAACACCCAATTTATATGTTCGTGTTCGGATTCACTCGGAACCGAACTGAACATGTAGTTGCCCACCCCTACTCGCAGTAAGCTAGCGAAGAAAGGAAAGGAATATTAGCCATATGAAAGTTTTTGTGACCTATGCAGAGACTTTTCTGTGTTTGTTTTTGGGGAGAAATCCAAAAAACTTAGGTTTGACAAAATATTAAAAAAAAAAAAAAACCACACTTGTTTCAAAAATACCTAAAATCCATTAAAGTTAATTAGAAATGGAGAAAAAAACCATTTTCGTCTAATTTGACTTTTAAATTTAACGTTGATCAAGGACAATTATGTAATGTTGCAAATTCATCATATTAATAAAGAAAAAAAAATAAAAATTGTTAAATAGCAAAAAAAAAAAAACATATCAAACCGTTGTGAATCAATCCAATGTTTTAATTTTTTTTCGATTTTGAATATATAATTAATTTTTCAAAGTGTCCATGGTGTGGTTATTAAATTTTAAAATAGATACTTTTTAAAATTAAAATTAATTTTTGAAATTGCGAATCAATTGAGTTTGTTTCAAAATATTTATAATTACTAATTATTAAAACTTCACTCATATATATATTTTTTTTATGAATTTATATAGAATCATATTTTTATAATAAAATTTAAAAAAAAAATCAAGTATCAATTGAAAAATAATGAAATATATAAACGAGTAGATGATAATATGTTAGAATTATACTTGTTTTTATTTATTTATTTTTAGGTGTATTTGAAGAAGTCTGAGCTCGAATGCAAATATGTTAAGTTTTTTTATTCAATCTCGGTTTGAACTAGCAAACTTATGTTTAAATTTGAGTTTAACTTCAAAGTTTGGTTCGGACTTTATTCGTTAAAATATACTTCCTCCATTTCCTTTTACTTGCAACATTTTTGGGTGGGCACGCTGTCCAATGCTTAACTTTAAACGCAAATATCTCTCATAATACATAACTAAAAATTATATAATTTAATATTTGAAAAATAGACCTCAAGACGAATAAAACAAGACTCCACTTGACTATATTTTTCTTTATGCATAAGGAATAACACAATAAAGAAGATTGACCAAATAAATAGTAAATACTATTTCAATGTTGAAAGTAAATGGAGAAGGAGGAAGTATTAAATAAAATATTATTTTAATATAAATTTATTTAAAAATATAAATATATATGGCTTGAACTCGACTCAACAAAAAATTATTTGAGAGATCGACTTTATTCATATAAACTCGTTTAAACTCGTGAACTTTTAGGTTTAAGGCTTGAATTCGGCCCAACAAAAATTTGTTTGAATCCGAGCTCGAGTTGAATTTTAGACGAGTCAAGCTCGAATCGTTCGTGAGTTGGCTCGACTTATTGCCAACCCTAACTTGGACGATGAAAATATAGATCGCGAGCTTTATAAACTTGGCCATACCTACTCTTAAATTTGTAGGCTAGTCACGGGCAACCTATGGAAGGAAATAATTATAAAAGTAATATATATATATATATATAAATATTTGAATATATATCCTATACAATGTATATGTAGAATATGGTCAGCTAGGGGTGTATTCGAGCCGAGCCAAGCCCGAGCTCATATAGGCTCGGGCTCGGCTCGTTTAGTAAAAGCTCGGGCTCGAGCTCAGCTCGAGGCTCGCCAAACTTTTGGAACCTAAGCTCGGGCTCGGGCTTGCAAGCTTATATACGAGCTCGGGCTCGGCTCGGGCTCGCCTCGTTAAAATATATTAAATAAATTATTAATTTAATATATATTTTTAATATAATTTTATTAAAAAAATATAAATATATATATTATAGTAGGCTCGTATAGGCTCGTTTAGGCTCGCCAAACTCGCGAGCTTTTAGCTTTGAGGCTCGTGACTCGGCTCGTTTAGGCTTGAGCTCAGCTCGTCAGAAGCTTGTTTGAATCCGAGTTCGAGCCGAGCTTTAGACGAGCCGAGCCCAAATCGTTCGCGAGCCGGCTCGTCTCATTTTCAGCCCTACGGTCAGCCTTAAGACCAGTCATGTAATGATGTGACGTTACAAAAACAGTCCAAAAATCCAACTTATTATACAATAACCAAGTTCAAGTTTCCAATAAGAGATTCAAGAACAATACAATAAGAGATTAAAGAATCTATATACTAAATACAATACAACATAATTACAGCAAAAGCAAGAAATAATTACAGCAAAAGCAAGAAAGGTAGGAGCAATCAAAAGTTATGCTAAGAACATCAAGCTATGTAATAACCAAAAAAGAGTAGCATCATTATAACATAAGATGATTGTTCCTACCGCAGAAAACCAAACCAAAACAAACCTGTAATAGTGTAGAAAACCATTGAGTGTTTCATTTTAAAGGCTATATAACAAGGTTGATGCCATTACTTCCACACAAAATTCAAAAATATATCCCTAATTAAATTTGCAATACAGAGTATGATTTAGACATTATTGTTTAATGTTATCCAATAATGGTATGAGGGAAAATCAAAGAAACCAAAAAAATAAATAAAAAAATGGGTGTAATCCAACTGTGACATGATTTCAGGCCACAGTACAAACATATGATGAGTTGTTATTAAATTCATAACAAAATCAAATAAGTGATGTATTGATTTCAGTAATAACTAATACTTTCAGCAAATCATTATCAAATAAAATCATAACCATGGACATAAAATTTAGTTTTATGTAGAAACCACATTTTAGCTTATTTGCAGTAGCGAAAATCAACAACCATGAGTATGCATTCAAGCATGTATCAAAATTATTTTCCAGCATAAGTAACTTAAAAAGTAATATGTAGCGTATATAAACATCTACAACAACACATCAAAACACCTCAAGTAGTTATAAGGTTGGAAGCTAGAGTGTATTAAATATTATATAAGCAGTTTAGACCGGATTTAAACTTACTATTTTTGTGTCTGATTAGGAGCATTAGGAGATATTGACTGCGAAGATATGAGCATTGCTTCACTTCTCATGCTTTGTCCTAGTTTTTGGTGATGTGAAGTATAAAAAAATAGATTTTGATACAACTGTCAAACATGAGAATGTATACAAGTTATGTATTTTGAAGAAGCATGAAATTAATGTGTGTAATAATTCTACAGTGACATTACGTAATGATCATTAGCCTGCAAATGTTTATAGGTTCAGACTTTTGTATATTCAGTCTACTTAGTCGGGTCCTCTACAGTAGACAGTAGAATGAGTTAAACTAAAAGTTTTGGAAAATGCAAAAGCAGTACAATTATGTGTTGGGAGTAAAAACTTACCACATAAACTAGAGAGTTGCTGATGCACTTCTCTGTTGAGCAGCTAGAATTGACGTGTCTTCTTCCATACGATTCATTCATATTTTCTGTTGTCTGAAGCATGTACATTGACATTACCAGCTGCTCTAGCTGAAACTCCATTGTCATCTGTATCTTGACCACCTGAACCTCCACTGACATCTGAGGGCCAAATGTACTTGCATAATTCTACACAGATTTCAGTTTGCCAACCTTAAGATTTAATGTGTTAACCACCGAAACCAAAGAAATCCCATATTTACCCAATATTCAGCCCTTACCCTAAAATTATACTGTGAAATTATACACTCCTTCTTCCCCAGTCTTTTTTCCTCACACTCCTCAATTTCTTTGGTCGCCTAGCTCTGTGTGTAACTATTAGTGGGAGAATTGGAGCAAAGTCTACTAAAAGCTGTCTTGACTTATCTGGAATGAGATTCGTGAAGCGTGAATATGTTTTGACATAAATTTCAGTTGTCATGGAGATATCAACAAAATATGTGGTTTTATTAGTTTCTTCACAATGCAAACTAATGCATGTGCACAAGGAAGAACATTTACCGCCCAATAACAATAATCAAGAGTTTTCCTCTCCAAGTCAATGATATATCGTATTTTACCATCTGGGCCATTGAATTTATACTCTGAGCAGTGAAGAGGAGAAAATCATCTACCATGTCGCATTTGGGGAACTTTTTATGTGAATGACTTGCTTTTCTGTTGCCTGTCAACTATCTGTTTGGTGAATATCTTCCTCAACTCCTTAATCATTTATGGAATTGAAAGTGAACATGCTGGTTTGACACATTGATTGGTTGTTTCTACACAGTTGTTTGTAATGTGGTCCATTTTTGTCTTTATATCCATAGCATGAGCTGTCCAATGTTGTATAGGTATGTTCATCAAGTAGTTGTTGTAAGCACGTTCACTCAACCTCTTGATAACTTCCATTTTCTCTAAAAAAAAAAGGGACCCTATTTGGCTACTTAACTACTATTTAGAAATGTTCTTTCAGACAATCGACTTTGTAGTGGTGCATAACATTGTCCAGGATATGCTTTGCACAGTGCCTTACTATGGGCCTTGGCTAATAGCTTTCCAGATCAGTATCTAGGCCTTTACATCTGCCCGACATGAATGTCAATGTTCTCTTCTCAGCAACACCTACATGTTCCCACAATAACTCCAAAAACCAAGACCACTTGTCTAAATTTTCCTTGTCCACAATTCCAATTGCGAAGGATAAATTTCATTGTTAGCATCTATGGTCACTACCAATAAAAGCATTCCTTCAAATGGTTCCTTGATATGTACTGGTCACTACCAATAAAAGCATTCCTTCAAATGGTTCCTTGATATGTACACCATCAATGTAGATAAAGGGCCTACAACCAGTCAGGTATCTAAGTTTTTAAGCTTGAAAACTAAGAAAAATCTGTAAAAGTGAGTAGGACTGTTGATATCTGAGTTGAACCACATAGTGCTGACATAAATTGAAGATCTAGGATCTTTTGAACGAATAGCATATCCATACCGATATAGCTTGCTCAAGCTATTTGTGTACTCCTATTTTCTTTAGTTCAAAGAATATTGTTTGGCCCTATACAAAGTATGATTTGGAACTTCCAAACCATACTTCTAGAATATCATCTCCTTCAGATTATCTACAAAAATATTCTCATGTAACATCCCCAAATTCCTTTCTGATAAAGCTTGAGGTAACATCTTTATTGTTGTTCACTTGTATGCAGGTATGTTATTCATTAAGTGTTTTGATACGAAAGCAAACTCTATTTTCTATCTTTCTTGCATGAATCCTCCATTTGGAACACTCTTCCTTGCAAACAAGTGTGACTCTTGTAGTTTCATTTTTAATCCTATCCAATTCAAAACCTTCTTGAACTGAATGTTAAAGGAGGATCTCCCTGAACTGATCTCCATCAACAAAAACTTAGTCGACCATGAGCTTGATTTTTCTACCATCTGTTCTTCTAAGTGGCATCCCAAAATGGGCCCCCCGACCAATTTCATCAACATCATTGTTAGTCTCACTTTTTGTGCCTGATTGCTACCTACTATCCCAATTTATGAACCTTCGCTCATCAGCATCGGACATGCCATCATCTAAACCTCATTGATGTCATTTTCACGAGGCACTTGAAGATTTGGATCTTCTACAAGTTTGTTTTTAGCTTCAAAGCTTCCATCAAGAGAACTATTAGAAACAACAATTTCTTCTTCCACATGGCTCGAATCTAAAATATCATCTTCTCTAACTAAAGTCTGTTGTTTCTCACCATCTGGAGAGACCAAAATTTATTTAGATTCACTATCTGTGGGGTCGATCCCTAATTCATCAAGATAAACAGAAGGGGAGAGCAAATTGTCATCAGAATCACTCTCTTCCACCACCAAGTCCTTATCTACAATAGGGAAAATTTTTTCACCGATTATTCTGTCATCCAGTGTTGACCCACTCCCACCAATCCCACAACTCTTATTGTTGGGCCTATCAATTTGGCTTTGCAAGCCCTCTTTATTATAAGAGTCTGTAGAGACATGACCATGTCGTGGCCTTATACATTAGTTTGCTCATCATCAGTGATTATTATTGGTCCATCGGTTGAACATGTGTCTTGAATGAAGGCGTATGTGGTGAAGTATAGGTATCTTTTATACAATTTCCATCTAGCATGCCATAACCTTCTTCACTTGGATGCGAGGTCCGCTGGTTATAAGCTGATTTAGTATGTCTAACAATGCTACACCTTTGTCCATGAAATGTTAGTCTTTGTCGCAAATTCATCATCTAGATTTGGAGCTTGACCGTTACGACAGATGAAAGAGCTGAATAAAATTGTCTAAAAAATACATTGTCACGATCAAAAGCTTTAAGAGTTTCTTTCCTATCAACCCCGTTGATGAATACTAGTGCAAGTAAAGATATACCTACATTTTATGCAAGATTTAAATTAGCAACCCTAAATTGCAACAACTAAATATTAAACTATCCAAGTAAATTGAAATCTCAATAACGACAACCATGAGGTTATACATAACAATTCATTTCATTGCAACTGAATGACATGAGATTCCAATGATGAAGTACAGACCAGTCAATCCAACTGCATCCTAACTACATTTGAAATCTTAAACTACATCACCATTAACAAAAACTATAACATTAACTGTTTAAACTAAATCAGTATAACAAAAACAACACCAATTGTCTTGCAAACTTAAAGAACATTAATAATACCTTCAAATTTATATCAACACATACCACACCACTTAGGAATGAAACTCTATAAGCAATAAACAATTTAAATAGTATAATATATATTCTAGAACCAAATCAACACAGAAAGCAATCCTAAGCAATTGAACATATCAAGAAGAGATATTTAACAACCTTTAAAGCAAAAAAAAAACAAATACACTGTCATTCTTAATCTTACAACAATCATTCGATAATCAGACAAACAAATAAAGAAAAGTAACAAACACTGTCGTGGCTCTTATGCCACACATATGTTTACAATCCAGCAACCTCATAACTAAAGTGAAAAGAAACACCCAACAAGTTCTGGACTAAATCGAAGACTTAAATCCTTATAACCAAAACCCTAAACAATTACCTTACAACAAATCTTGATACTACTTTGTGCTTGTCATCAGCACCTCAGTTAGCACAAATGGTAGTTTTAATGACACACCTACACAGAACCGAGCACGATTAGTTCATGTACAGCGTTAGAAATATGTGTAACAAAGTATCTATGGGTAACCCTATCAGCACACCAACCTTAGAACCTTTATAGAACAACAACATGACTAAGATCGACTTGACAAAATTAAGGATGACAATTTTTGCCCTGACCCGCAAACCTAACCTGCCCCAAGTTACCCTGATTTGACCCGACCTGCTCTGTACGTGAAATGGGTCGGGTATAAGCCGCACTGTCCTGCCCCACATGCAAGGCAAGGCAAGTTCAAATCTAGTTGGTGCCAGAGGCACATCTACCTTATCAATTGGGGGACAAAATGTCCCCCATTATCTTTTTATAAAAAATATAAAACTTATATATAACATCATAGTAGTGATATATGGTAATGAGCATAATCAAAATTACTAATTATAAATGTTAGGATTTTCTTGAATCACAAAGATTTCCTTTTATGAAGATTTTCCTCTTTTGAGTTTTGATTTATTTCCGAATTGTTTGATTCCTTATTTTTGGAAAGATTTGGTTTTCCTAATTTGGTTGATTGTATTCCTTAGTTGAAAAAGAACCAAATTAGGAAAGTATATTTGATGATCACTATAGATAGAGTTGTCTTATGAAGAAGAAAGTATCTCATCACTTTGGGGGGGGATCATCGTATTGGAATCCCATCCCTTTGGAGGTGGTGATCAATGGGTTAAGGTCATGCCCAGTGGAGGTAATAATCATTGAATTTGGGTCATGCCTAATGGGGGTAAAGTCGGATATAACCGGGAATTTCCAAACAAATTGGTACCAAAGCTTCGTTCGAAGATGGATTCTATGGTTAGATCCGTGTTTGGTGCCTTGTGTCGAAAGTCTTCTTGATATTGTGGTGGTTAGGCGGCGGGTCCCGTTAGGTAGTAAAGGCGACGCAAGATGATTTGACGGATCGATGGGTTATCTTGAGAGGAGACTTATTAGGGTTCTGGATTTCTTGTGGAATTTCGTTTGAAGATCAAGAACTGAAACATTTGGATTTGAGACTTAGTAGTTTCTCATTCGAGGTGGAGAAATATTTTGGATTTGATAGAGAATGAATTGAATGATGAAGACAAAATTGGATTGGTAGTGATCAAAGGAAAATGATTTAAAAATTTAAGGTGATTCAAGTCAAGTTGGAGATTTGTTAGGATTGCCTTGAATCACAAAGATTTCCTTTTGTAAAGGTTTTTCTCTTTTGAGTTTGGATCTATTTTCTAAGTGTTTGATTCCTTATTTTGAAAAGTATTAGTTTTTCTAATTTGATTGATTGTATTCCTTAGTTTGAAAAGAAATAAATTAGGAAAGTATATTTGTTGATCACTGTAAATAGAGTTGTCTCATGAAGAAGAAAGTTTCTCATTCCTTTGGGGGGTGGTGATCCTCGTATTGGAATCCCATCCCTTTGGGGGTGGGGATCGATGGATTGAGATCATGCCTAGTGAGTGTAATGATCATTGGATTTGGGTCATGCCTAATGGGAGTAAAGTCGGATATAACCGGAAATTTCCTAACAATAAAGGTACACAATGTTTTATTTATTTATACAAAATTATTTTGTACATGGTTCAAGATTTAACATTAATAGTTTCCACCCATCACTTTCATTTTTCAAATTTCAATGCTATTTATTCAATTTAAATAATAAAATAAATTATAACTAATATAATCAAATCTTAAACTACCATAGCACCTTTCAAAAAAATTTCCTTTAATATTTTGATTATGTACAGATTTTAGTATACAATCCAAATTAGTAACTTCATACTATTAATAAATTATGTTTCATATATTTAAATTATAATTTAAATCAAATAAAATTATAAATATATTTTATAAAATTAAATTCATACTATTAATCATATAAAATATTATCAAATATATTAAAATATAACTTTTCTATATTAATTACAAAATTTCATAAAAAATTTAAGTAATATTTTTTATTTATCATTTTATTAAATTTTAAATATAAAATTTATTATAATAAACAATATAAATATCGGGTATTAACAAATAATAAATCCAAGATGATGTTCTCATTGTTAGGAAATTTCCAGTTCTATCCCAATTTCTTCCTAGTTCCTAATTCGATTCAACCAAAACAATCAGCCCAAACACAAACACAATATTTAATGTGGTTCGACAAATTGCCCAATCCACGGAAATATAACAACTTTACTATGAGAAATAAGAATTACAAGTCATTCAGACAACACTCTCTCTCCACACAAAATTGTTTTCTTTCTCAACCAGAATCTCTTTTAGGCGAACAAATTTACCACGGCGAGACAACCCCAAATCAAAATCTCCTTAACGGCGAGACAACCCCAATACGAAATCTCCTTAATGGCGAGACCCCAACCCTAATGATCATTACCCCCACTAGGCATGACCCCAGACCAATGATCATTACCCCACTAGATAGGCATGACCCCAATCCAATGATCATTACCCCATTAGGCAGACATGACCTCAATCCAATGATCACCACCCCAGATGGATGTGATTCCAATACGATGATCACCAACCCCAAAAGGATGAGATGCTTTCTTCTTCATGAGACAACTCTATTTATAGTGATCATCAAATATACTTTCCTAATTTGTTTCCTTTCCAACTAAGAAATACAATCAACTAAATTAGGAAAACCAAATCTTTCCAAAGCAAGGAATTAAACCATTAGGAAATAGATCCAAACTCAAAATAGGAAAATCTTCCTAAAAAGAAATCATTATGATTCAAGGCAATCCTAACACCCATTTTATAAATTTTCCATCCGCCCCTGAGCCACAAAGAAAACTATTCATCTTAAAACGGGATGTGATATCAAGTAGATTGGTAAACATTGTATTGTATAAGAAAGTGTAGGAGAGAAAACCATGGAACATGATGAGAGACTGATGTATGTGATATCAACTAGATTGGTAGATTAATGTAAGGAAGTATAGGAGAGAACCATGAAATACGAGAGACTGATTGTAAGCAAATAAATAGACACTTGTGATCTATTTATAATTTTAGAATAAGTGTATTTATTTTTTTAAAAAAATTAATGTAGAATAGAAGTTATATGAGAATAAAAATAAAAATATTAATAATAATTATTAAATTAAATTATAAATTAATACAAACATATAAAAAAGAGATAAAAGTATAAGAGACAACAAAAATAATTATGATATAAAAAATTAAAAAATAAACAACACGTATTAATAAAATGAGTTATTTCCAAAAAAATCTCAATTTTTTCAAATGTTTTACTTTAAATTTCCGATTTTGAAAAGTTTTGTAAAATCACCCCAAAATCAAAACCACTAGTGGTTTTTTTTTTTTGTTTTTTGTATGAATAATTTTGATTTTAAAAACCGAATCTCCAAAAAAAAAAATAGAAAAAAACCAATCCTACAACATCAAAACCACTCAAAAAATACCAAAATCACTAGTGATTTTGATTTTTGGTGTGATTTTTGTAAAACTTTTCAAAATCAGGGTTTAAAGTGAAACGTTTGAAAAAATGAGAATTTTTTTGGGAATAACCCTTAATAAAATACTAATAAATGGAATATATTATTGAAAAATTTTAAAATTTAAAATAAATAAAAAATATTATATTGAAGGGTTATTATTGTAAGTAGTTATAACTATTATTTATATAATTTTAAATATTATATAGAATTAAGAGTGTATACGAGGCGATCCAAGCTCGTGTAGGTTTGTATATTAAAAATTCGAATTCGAATTCGGTTTGAAATTCGCCAAACTTTTATATTTAAGTTTGGGCTCAAAGTTGCGAGTTTGTATACAATTTTATCGGTCAAAAGTCTAACTCGAACTCGATCTTTATGTATTAAATAAAATATTAATTTTATATATTGTTTTAATATAATTATATATATACTTGAACAAAATCGCGAGGTTTTTAATTTTATAATTCAAAATTCGACTTTTTTAAATTCAAAACTCATTAATTAGAAATTATTTAAACTTAAGATGGGCTTGAAATTTTAGAGGACTCTGATTTAGAAAGGATCCATTCATTTCCACTCAGAACATAAAAATATAGTCTCCCAACTAGGTGTTAGGATTTTGACGAAAATTCGGGTATATTCCGGTATCCATAATTGGTTGGTAATTTGGAAAAGGCTTGAAGACTGTTTTGGAAGTATCATATTTGATTAGGAATGGTATTTCCTAATGTGGGATTCTAATTAGGAAAGAGATCCTTGAGAATCCAAAATAGGAAAAGGTTTTCTTAATGGTTTAGGATTACTTTGTGACTAAGTAATCTAATGCTATAAATATGGTGCTTGTATCTATTATTAGATATCCTGAGAGAACAATGTAGATCTAGTTGGTTAGGTTTGGGAGGTACCCCATGAGGGCCTGGGAACCATGGAGACCATGGAGATCTTGAGTTCTAGGATCGAGTCTTGTTATCCTGTGAGAGCCATATGAGGAGCTTGTATGTGAGACTGTAACCAATGTAATTGGATTGGGGAGTGAGAGAGTGATATTCTGGTTGTAACTGTTGCTTTATTGTTACCTAGTAAATTAGTCTCTCGTCGTCCAGACGGCCGTGGTTTTTTCCCGTTTTGGGTTTCCACGTAAAAACCTTGTGTCTTATTTTCTATCTCTATTTCTTGCATTGTGTATGTTATTTTACTTTGTGGTTAATAATACTCGTCTCCGCTGCAATGGATCACCGATTTGTTCAACAAGTGGTATCGGAGCTAGCCGTGTTTTCCCAACAACTGGTATCAGAGCCCTTGGTTCGTGAGCTAGCATTGATGTGATCCGTGAGTTTTGGTTTGGTCAAAGTAAACATGGGTTTAAGGTAAGATGAAAGCGAAAGGTTTTGAAGGATGGGTAAATCTTCCGGAGTCTCTAGAAGTTCTGAAAAATATAGATTTGGTTTCTCTGGTCGAGTTTGAGCTGGTTGCGTGAGAAAAAAAAATTTAAAGCTGAAAAAAAAAATACCCGCAAGTGTTGTCAAGATCTAGTCTGCGATAATCGTAGGGATGAAAAAGTTTCGACGGTATTTCTCGAGCGATGGCGGTGGTGATCTACGACATGCATGATTGTGGTGGTAAGGTAGCTTTGAGACTTTTGTGTTTCTCTGTTAACGCAAATAAAGATAAAAAGATCTGGTTAAAGATTCAAGTCTGGTCAAATAATCAAAATAAAATTGAGGGTTTGATTAGTGGTATTTTTTAGAATCTTTGTGGGTTGAGAATTTTGATCAAGTGGTTGGTGAACTCGAATAAGGAAGGACTGTGAGGAGCAGTTCGGCAAAGGCTCCGACTGTACGTTGGGATAGGTGTCCTTATGACATGTTCCGAACCACCAAGGTTGTCATGATAAAGGATGAAATAATTCTAGCGTGTCCACAATTTGCACGGGCATCTGATCAGCATGGATGTGGGTGTGGTGGAAAGTATGTCGATGTTGAGGAGTTTCCTGAAAGCTGATGAAGGAAGCTGCACCATGGTTTATTCAGCAAGTGTTTTCGACATGTGCCGAGAAAAGAAAATCTTGGGTTGATGGTTCCTGAATGGGTTGTCTTGGGATGGATCGTACCTGAGTGGATATACCTTCATGGTGGGGTATGATGACTCTGGTTTGAGTTGTGGTCGTTGGAAAAGAATAAAGGGAATTTTCGTCAAGGGGTGGTTTGTTAGGATTTTGACGAAAATTCGGGTATATTCCGGTATCCATAATTGGTTGGTAATTTGGAAAAGGCTTGAAGACTGTTTTGGAAGTATCATATTTGATTAGGAATGGTATTTCCTAATGTGGGATTCTAATTAGGAAAGAGATCCTTGAGAATCCAAAATAGGAAAAGGTTTTCTTAATGGTTTAGGATTACTTTGTGACTAAGTAATCTAATGCTATAAATATGGTGCTTGTATCTATTATTAGATATCCTGAGAGAACAATGTAGATCTAGTTGGTTAGGTTTAGGAGGTACCCCATGAGGGCCTGGGAACCATGGAGACCATGGAGATCTTGAGTTCTAGGATCGAGTCTTGTTATCCTGTGAGAGCCATATGAGGAGAGCTTGTATGTGAGACTGTAACCAATGTAATTGGATTGGGGAGTGAGAGAGTGATATTCTTGTTGTAACTGTTGCTTTATTGTTACCTAGTAAATTAGTCTCTCGTCGTCCAGACGGCCGTGGTTTTTTTCCCGTTTTGGGTTTCCACGTAAAAACCTTGTGTCTTATTTTCTATCTCTATTTCTTGCATTGTGTATGTTATTTTACTTTGTGGTTAATAATACTCGTCTCCGCTGCAATGGATCACCGATTTGTTCAACAAGTGGTATCGGAGCTAGCCGTGTTTTCCCAACAACTGGTATCAGAGCCCTTGGTTCGTGAGCTAGCATTGATGTGATCCGTGAGTTTTGGTTTGGTCAAAGTAAACATGGGTTTAAGGTAAGATGAAAGCGAAAGGTTTTGAAGGATGGGTAAATCTTCCGGAGTCTCTAGAAGTTCTGAAAAATATAGATTTGGTTTCTCTGGTCGAGTTTGAGCTGGTTGCGTGAGAAAAAAAAATTTAAAGCTGAAAAAAAAAATACCCGCAAGTGTTGTCAAGATCTAGTCTGCGATAATCGTAGGGATGAAAAAGTTTCGACGGTATTTCTCGAGCGATGGCGGTGGTGATCTACGACATGCATGATTGTGGTGGTAAGGTAGCTTTGAGACTTTTGTGTTTCTCTGTTAACGCAAATAAAGATAAAAAGATCTGGTTAAAGATTCAAGTCTGGTCAAATAATCAAAATAAAATTGAGGGTTTGATTAGTGGTATTTTTTAGAATCTTTGTGGGTTGAGAATTTTGATCAAGTGGTTGGTGAACTCGAATAAGGAAGGACTGTGAGGAGCAGTTCGGCAAAGGCTCCGACTGTACGTTGGGATAGGTGTCCTTATGACATGTTCCGAACCACCAAGGTTGTCATGATAAAGGATGAAATAATTCTAGCGTGTCCACAATTTGCACGGGCATCTGATCAGCATGGATGTGGGTGTGGTGGAAAGTATGTCGATGTTGAGGAGTTTCCTGAAAGCTGATGAAGGAAGCTGCACCATGGTTTATTCAGCAAGTGTTTTCGACATGTGCCGAGAAAAGAAAATCTTGGGTTGATGGTTC
The DNA here is from genome assembly GCA_031304145.1 of Cardiospermum halicacabum. Taxonomy (NCBI): domain Eukaryota; kingdom Viridiplantae; phylum Streptophyta; class Magnoliopsida; order Sapindales; family Sapindaceae; genus Cardiospermum; species Cardiospermum halicacabum. Next base: position 10,617,308 of record CM062393.1, read on the forward strand.
CTGAATGGGTTGTCTTGGGATGGATCGTACCTGAGTGGATATACCTTCATGGTGGGGTATGATGACTCTGGTTTGAGTTGTGGTCGTTGGAAAAGAATAAAGGGAATTTTCGTCAAGGGGTGGTTTGTTAGGATTTTGACGAAAATTCGGGTATATTCCGGTATCCATAATTGGTTGGTAATTTGGAAAAGGCTTGAAGACTGTTTTGGAAGTATCATATTTGATTAGGAATGGTATTTCCTAATGTGGGATTCTAATTAGGAAAGAGATCCTTGAGAATCCAAAATAGGAAAAGGTTTTCTTAATGGTTTAGGATTACTTTGTGACTAAGTAATCTAATGCTATAAATATGGTGCTTGTATCTATTATTAGATATCCTGAGAGAACAATGTAGATCTAGTTGGTTAGGTTTAGGAGGTACCCCATGAGGGCCTGGGAACCATGGAGACCATGGAGATCTTGAGTTCTAGGATCGAGTCTTGTTATCCTGTGAGAGCCATATGAGGAGAGCTTGTATGTGAGACTGTAACCAATGTAATTGGATTGGGGAGTGAGAGAGTGATATTCTTGTTGTAACTGTTGCTTTATTGTTACCTAGTAAATTAGTCTCTCGTCGTCCAGACGGCCGTGGTTTTTTCCCGTTTTGGGTTTCCACGTAAAAACCTTGTGTCTTATTTTCTATCTCTATTTCTTGCATTGTGTATGTTATTTTACTTTGTGGTTAATAATACTCGTCTCCGCTGCAATGGATCACCGATTTGTTCAACAAGTGGTATCGGAGCTAGCCGTGTTTTCCCAACACTAGGAAGTGATTTTATTTTATTTAAAAAAAAAAAACAAAAACAAAAACAAAAAAACTTTTAAGAGACGGGAAGAAATTCTGAGGCAAATTAAATGAAGTAGGAAAATGTGTGAGAATCATTTTGACTAAAAACAGTTAGCCAATCAAATTCACTTGAAAATTCGGATGTGATATTAATTTGGTGTGGAAAATTGAGAACACCGTTGTCACTAAATCATTCCTCAATCAATTCGCCTGGAAAATCTGAGACGAAGTGTTTACCAAAACATTGACCATGTCAATGACCAATCAACTGATGCAAAGCAGTTTGATTTTATATTTATTTTTACTTTGAAAAAATTTCTTATTTAAAAAATTAATTTAAAATATTTTATATTTTTAAATTAATATTTATTTAGTAAATTTTATACTTCATATTTTTTATATGGGAGGAGATTATTGATATCTTTTTGAATATAGTAAATTTTATATTTTAAAAAACACTCTCCATATTGTTTTTTCATTTGATTCCATAGATTAATATGGGAAGAAGTATATAGAAAATTTCAATAATTTTATTTGAAATTGAGTTCAAGATTTAAGAAGGGGCCATATAATCTACTTCTTTTATGGTATAATTTTATCAGATTTATCATAAGGTTATTACAAGAACCCATTTCCAAACTCAAACTTAGATTTAAGTTATAGAACGAAATTAAAATTTTTATTTGTAAATGAAGTTGTTCCAAAAATATCCTCGAATGATCAGAGTTACGAAAATATAGTAAATTATTAATGTACTTATTTTCATCTCCCACTCTCATTAATTATAAATTTTACCGAAAATATATTAAATCTCCTCTCTCGTAACTTCAACTAAATTCGAAATCATTATAATTTTGGCTAAGATCTATTAAAATCTAGTCTAATACACCAGATACTCTGGTGTAAAATATGTGTAAAATATAAAATAAAACACAGAAAAAGAAAAAGAGAAAAGATTGAGATTTTGAAAAAAAAAAAAATTTTATGCGTCATATAGCAAATCATAGCTTATATAAACTAATTGTAACTAAAGTAGTAGTGTAACTAACCTCCACCAGCTGTTTGTATAATTATTCAGTCCCATCATTGTATTAATGTTAAAACAATTTCTCAAACTCATTAAGTAGCTATGCTTAAGCCTTTACTGATATCATCAGCCCAAATGTCAATACAATATATTACTGCAAGAAATGTGGGATTGTCATTGTGAGTTAATCCCTTAAGATTTCTCAAACCACAAATTCAAATAGAAATACCATTATTTTATAATATTTTTCTTTTATATGTAAAATTCTGCGTGTTATTTTTATTTTTATTATTTACATTTTACAGATTTATTATATTTTTTAGTTACGGAAACTTATATCCATTAGGTTAAGTAAAATTAGATTTTTTTAATTTTTTTTTTTTTAAGTTTTAGACTAGCTCTAAATTTTTTACATTTTAAAATTTTTTTATAAAAAAATTGCAAAACTAAACCTTTTTTAAAAAAAAATTTGCAAAAAATGAGCTTCCCAGTATTACTATCGAGAAGCAAGCAAATTTCAATTAGCTTCCCGGTGTGTAATACAGGGAAGCAAATTTTGCTTCCCTATATTACACCCCGGTAAGCTGGCTTGATTTTTTCCTGCTTTCCTGTATGTAATATAGGGAAGCAAAATTTGCTTCCCTGTATTACACACAAGGAAGCTGGCAAAATTCAAGCTAACTTCCCGGTGTGTAGTACCGAGAAGCGAATTCTCGGTATTGAAGGGTAAAATGGTTATTTTGGTCTATTTTTTATAAAAAAATTTTTAAAAAATTTAATGTTGGTTTAAAAATATAATTTTTTAATAAAAAAGTCTAAAAGTGCAAATTATTCAATTAATAATAATTAATTATCCTAATATTGTTATTCTTAATTTTTCATGTTATATGATTTTTTAAATTATGAATATATATTTTTAATTTTAACATACTCAAAATATTAAATTGTAATAGATTTATCTTTATTTTGAAACCCGGTTTCACAAACACAATTTCAAGGATTTTATCTGTAAAAAATGGGTCTATTTAGGCGGCCAGACTTTTAAAAATATCAAAGGAACCAATTCACTGCATGCGTCCATGTAATTGGTGTAATGTATTATTATTCATGTGATTGTATCCTTTACCTATCCTACCTCGATTCATATCTAAATATTTAAGTATAATAGTTCAATTTTTTTTTTAATTTTTAAATTAAACCAAATTTATTCCGAAGAATAAAACTTGAACTAATTAGTGTCTTTGGTATTTAAATTTTTTAATTAATAATTTTAATTTAATATTTTATTTTTAAAAAATAATTTTAATATTATTTTAATTTATTAATTAGAAGTCTTAATTATTTTTTATTTATTTAGTAAATATTATATTTAGTTTTTAATTAGTTGATGAATATATTATTATAGCTTTTAATTATTTTTAAATAAAAAAGTTTAATAAATAAAAATTAACATAAAAAATGATAAGTTAAAATTTATATATATAAAAAATATCGCTCTTCTATCATTTTACATCTAATTGTCCATTATTTTTACCAAACAATTACTTCACTACCTAGACACAACTTTAAACAATTACTTCAGTACCTAGTTTAACAACGAATAATTGCTACTTTAACGGTTAACTTAACCGTTCATATAATAACCATTGATAAACCCACTCTTAGATACCATACAATAAATATCATTTCAAATTATAAGTTCAACGGGAATACGCGTATTTACATATTATTATTATAATTATTACCATTATGATGTTAAAAATCACATTCAATTATTAAATTAATCTAAAGTAAATCTATATTTCTTTCGAATAATAAGAAAAATAATACATATAGTTGGGGTAAATCTCCGTAGGACGGTGAACCCCTCTGTGTATAGGGTATCCTCTCTTTCGTATGGATCTCCGGTCACCTGTTTGACCAAGAATGTCAGGTCCCCTTTACCATTGACCACGAACCATATTTATAGGGAGCATTCTCAAAGTAATCATGAATTGGGTAGGTGGTTAACTAGTTTAGTTGTTAGGAAGTCAGCTGTAGGACAACTGTGAGAGAATCTAGAGGATCCGTGATAAGAGCAACTGCATAGGCTGGACCCCGGAATGTAAGGCCGCAGAAAACATGATCTACATGCGACCATAGCTTAAGAATCCTGCGGGTTCATGGGCTTCGGCGGAAACATTTAGGGTAGAAACATTTGGGTCGAAGCATTTGGGCCGAAACATTTGGGGTCGAAGTATTTGGGCCGAAACATTTGGGGTCGAAAGATTTCCAATACAACACAATCCAAGATAAACACAAATATAATTGATGGATTCTTACCCTTCGGCCGCATGCTAAAAACACCATTTGGCCGAAGGTAAGATCCCTCGTGGTGAAATGGACCCAACAGTTAACCTCCCACTCTTGAATGTAATTTTTAATGAATTCAGGAGTAGGAATCATCTCTGTCAAATTTGATTACTATCATGATAAAATCTAGAAACTCCCAAATACGTGAAAGGCATAAAAAGAGTATGGTTAAAGATATATGGAAGGCCTTTAAATGAGTAGTAAATATCATTGGTTCAATTGGTTCAATCCACGACTGAATTAAATTAATCAGAAAAAGAATTATTTTTTTTAAAGAGAAGAAAGAAGAAGAATTATTGTTATTTATTATTAGTTTTTTTTTTTCACTATCTCTTTATGAAGAAACCGGAGTCTAAATATTGATAAACAAATTGTAATAATGCCCTCGTCAACTTGAAATTGTATCTCGTGACAATAAAAAGTGTATTGTCATTTTTGAATAAAATTTATGAATTGAAATTAGAAGAGATCCAAAGAAAGTTGGACAGTATTAGAAACACAATAGAAGATTTTGATTTTCAGTAATGTTCCAAAGTCGAAATAAATAAATATATATATATATATATAATCATTCATTACACATCTATTATCCATCAAATTGCATGTGTAATATTTCACAGAAAAATTAATACAGGCGTGGGAAGTCGTGGGATGCTAAAATGATATAAGAATTATCCGAATAAAAAAAATATTATTATTATATTTTTATTTTTATATTATTTAAATAATTTTTTTAATAGAAAATATCAATGAGGACACAAGTTGTCACGGTCTCTACAAAGATCAATAAGAATTCGTTGGAATATATTCCAAATAATATGGTTTGAAGTAGTCATAAAATATATGCGGCCAAAGAGGAGCTGTTAGTTAATCAACGGCGGCATATGCAGCTGAAGAGGAGTTGTTAGTTAATCAACGGCGGCTAATTGTTAACTAATCTACAACTTGTTCATTTATGATTTTCAATAGTTGGTGTTACGTTTTCTCTTTCCAAATTATTGAGAACGAGCCGAATAATAGGAAGTCGATAACAAGAACAAAAAGGAGAAGAAAATGGAGAGAACCAAAATGCCTTAGGGCCAAAGAAAGTTTACAACGAAGTGGTCGAAATAATCTGTGTCGAGATTTCGGCTGAGGCGGAAAGATCCACCGCATTGAGCACATTGAATCAGCTTTTTCGATTCTCTGAGGATTACTACTGTGATTGCATCAATCTTAGACGATGAGACGATAATCACCCCACACAAGGGCACTCCAGTTATCGATTGCTTGCGTTGTAGTACATTTATCCATTTCATCATTCATCGACTAAATATTACATTCCCATACATTTATAAGCCGCACTCTAATGTTTGGAGTCGACAAATCATCTAAGATTTCCAGAATCAAACGGTGGATATTCCATGCGGTTGAAGTACAAGTAGAGTAATGAACGCCTCAACATAATACGCGACACAACCCATGACATCAACAAAGGGAAAAATCGACTGTACATCTCCCACAAAATTGGATAAGCATCGATAACCTGGCGTTTTCTTACTGGATAACTGGTCATGTATCCATTTATTTAAATTCGATTTCTACAAGTTCAATGAAGTCCATAAACTCATCCCCTTCACTAGTTCTACATCTGATATGCACAATTGCTATATTTTCCTAATTGAATAGACAAAAACTAGACCGTAATTTTTTTTCCATGTTGAATAATGATTCAAACACAGTAATATTTATGACTCGTTCAGAGTCAAGTATGATGTTTCTGTTGCCTTATTTTGTGTTTTTAATATTTTTTAGGTATTATGTTTTAATTTGCTCCCAATCTTCAGCAATCTCTATTAATTCCTAAGTTTATAAATAGACTTCCTGTTGTGTTGAATGATCAATTAATAAAATATAATTTTCTGTATTATTTATTTTCTTCAAAATCACAACATTCCATTGTTCGAAATATGGGAAGAGTTTGAAAAATCAGCTGTGATCGAGTTTTAAGGATGACGGTGGTGGTGTTAAATTGGTAACTCTGATGGCTTTGTTGATATTCGAGAATATTTTTCAAAATAAAGATGGTGGTGAACCACCGGTTCTAAAGGTGCGATCTGTGCCTTATGTCTTAAAACCAGGGGTATGTATTGGTGTATGAAGAAAACTAGAACCACAATTTGGCACTGATGAAATGATTTTCGAAACTCTCAATTAGTTCCATAATTCCCTGGATTTCTCTCCACTTCGATTACTACCTCCGTCCCATTTTACTTGCTACATTAGGTTTTTATGTACTATTCATCGACTAATGTTGTTTCATATATTGTGATTTATGTATAAAAAAAATATAGTCAAGTGAGATCTTGTTTTATTTGTTTTAATATCTACTTTTCAAATATGAAATTATCATAATTTTTATTCGTGTATAATTAAAGATATTTATCGTTGAAATTTTGTATTAGCAAATGTGCAAAAAAAACTAAATGTGGCAAGATTAGTGGGACAGAGTATATTATCTTTTGGATAGGTGTTACTACTCAAATTATTTTTTAACAAACGTCATAAAGTATACTTTTTCTCCATTAATTAATGTTGTTTCGGTCGAGTGGTATGTTAGTTATCATTTAAAAATACTTTTAAGTATACACATCTCATTCCATCGTTAATAATAATAAGAATAATAATATATTATACACACAGTGGTAAGTGTTTGAGACTGCGTTTAGGGACTCGGCAATAATGATCAGTTAAAGATCTGAAAATTTCAGTCCGAACATTGTGTTTGGGCCTGATGAGATCAATAATGAACGAGTTGGGAATCGAAGGGTTCGGTCAAAAATTTATATTAGAGGCTAATAATGACTAAGTTGGGAACCAAAGGGTTCGATTTGAGGCCTGATAAGGCTGATAATGACCGAGTTGGGGACCGAAAAGTTCGGTCGAAAATTTGTATTTGAGGCCATTATGGCCAAGTTGGGAACCGAAAGGTTCGGTTTGAGGCCTGATGAGGCTGATAATGACCAAGTTAGGATTGAAAATTTCGGTTGAAACTTTGTGTTTGAGGCCTGATGAAGCCAATAATGGTCGAATTTGGAACCGAAGAGTTCAGATTTTGGCTGATGGAGCCGACACATGTTAATGAATAGACTCGCATGTTCAGTTGCCCTTTGAGAGTGTAATACAGATGTGACACAATATTTTATACTAAATACAATAATTACGTACAACATTCTATGCTAAGTACTAACATTCACAGCAGTAAGTATAATGTTGACAATTAGAAAAAAAGTAATGTGTAGTACCTTATCGCCGTGTGTCTTTCCTTGCGGCTGGATAGTTTTGGCCACTCTCATATCTATTCATACGGTTGTGCATACCGAGGCAGGTTGCGATCGATAGTTTGTCAATCAACATGGTCTATTGTTCATGCATATACAAACTTGAGCGATAGATTCTTCATTATTAGTGGCTTGCAGTTGACCAAATCCACTTAGAGTTCGGTCACAAGAAGGAGACCATTGACCTGAGCTCTAACAGTAGTACCAGATCTTGCTTACGACCATTCCTGATTGATCCATGGCATTATCTTACTATTGCGTGGCATGATCTGAGGGATCCGGCTACAAGTCTTGAGCCCATCTCCATCGTTAATGTAACTGAGATTGCTGTTCTTAAGTCGGTACCTTTAAAGAGAGCGCTAGGTGGCGTGTCAGCTCGAATCTCTTTAATATCTTATTCACTGTCAAACTTATGGACATTAGGAAGACGATTGGGCGAAATAATGGTGATACTATTTCTGATGAATGGGCTAAAATTTCAGAGAGTGGATCTTTGGGCTCCCTCGCTATTTCATATCTGTCCTCCTAATGAGTAGGACTTGAATTGGGGTTGATGAGGTTGGTGATAAAGTCTTGAGGCCGCTTAGACAGACATTATCGATGATGAGAGTAAACATCTCGGATCGCCTCGTAGCGCTATTGGAGGAATGACAAACGAAGAAGGCTGCGATCAAAGGGTTGATCAGAGTGGAGAATGATTACGGTGATCATAGGTTGATCAGAGAATGAGAGCCCCCACAGTGGGCGCCAAGCTGTTGGGGTAAATCTCTGTAGGACGGTGAACCCCTCTGTGTATAGGGTATCCTCTCCTTCGTATCGATTTCCGGTCACCTGTTTGACCAAGAATGTCAGGTCCACTTTACCATTTACCATGAACCATATTTATAGGGAGCATTCCGAAAGTAATCACGAATTGGGTAGGTGGTTAACTAGTTTAGTTTTTAGGAAGTCAGCTGTAGGACAACTGTGAGAGAATCTAGAGGATTCGTGATAATAGCAACTGCACAGGCTGGACCCCGGAATGTGCGGCCGCAGAAAACATGATCTACATGCGACCATAGCTTAAGAATCTTGAGGGTTCATGGGCTTCGGCGGAAACATTTAAGGTCGAAACATTTGGGTCGAAGCATTTGGGCCGAAACATTTGGGGTCGAAGTATTTGGACCGAAACATTTGGGGTTGAAAGATTTCCAATACAACACAATCCAAGATAAACGCAAATATAATTGATGGATCCTTACCCTTCGCATGCTAAAAACACCATTTGACCGAAGTTAAGACCCCTCATGGTAAAATGAACCCAACACATATAATATAAATTTTAAAATTAAAATAAAATTAAGTTTAATATATAAAAACATTCATATTATTTTTACATAAATATATTTATATATTTTTGTTACAATTTGTTTTATTTTGTACCCACTTTTAAAAATAATTGAAAAAAGTATTTGTGGTGGGAAAATAATCACAAGACATCATAGCCGAAGGTCAGAACATGCAAAGACAATCACAATCCTTAACCAAGCTCGGCCGAAGAATGAAGAGGTGCCCTAAAAGCTACGCTCGGCCGAAAGGGAACCAAAAGCCCTGGGAACGTCAGAATCAGCTCGACCGAAAGGGCCAAAGATCCAATGCAGACCCAACTCGACCGAGCCCAACAGAGCTCAAACCAAAGCACACCAGCCCACCGAATGATTACCCAACTGAACAAGGATTTCCAGAGTCCAATTGGAAAAGGAAGACTTATCATGCTAGGCTTAGGATTCCAAAAGCCCATCTGATAAAAAGACCAAGCCCATCTGGTAAAAGAAGACCAAGCCCAAAAAGGAGACCGAATTCAAGGGAAACAAGGAGTCCCAATCCAAATAGAAATAGGACCCAAATATCTCCTATAAATAGGGGATAGGGATGATTGTAAAGGGATCTGGACCCAAAAAGAGGAGAAACTCTGTAAGATTATCTCTGTAGGCTTTTTAGCTATTTTCTCAAGCAATCTTAGCCAGATATTTGGCTGTGGTTTATTTGGCACCACAGTTTGGCGTCCACCGTGGGGCCCGAACCTCACACACAAGGTTAAGGTTTCTTGAAAATTCCGAATTCCATCTACAACTATTCTCCACATCTGTTCTTATCAGACATGGCTCCAATAAACCCTAATACCGTCGACGTAGAAGGCCAAATTCCGAAGACACCAGAGGAAGCTGGCAATCCTGACAGAGATGTTGAAGAAGGCTGAAGAAGAGAAGGAGCAATGGAAGAAAGAAGCGGAATCCAGAAGGAAATCTACGAACCTCACCAAGGAAAAAACCCGGCAACCGAACCGGAAATACTCCCCCCTCCGAAAGCGCAAGCTCAACTTTGAGGACTCTAACGGGGAGACATCAGAGGAAAGTGATGGGTCGACGCAAGGCCGCAAAAACATTGATCGTCACGATACAAGCAGTTCCGACGAAGGGGCCGAACGACCAAAATCAACCCGCAAGGACCGAGAAAGGCGTCGTGACCAAGAGATCAGAGAACTCAAAGACTTAGTACAAAGAACCTCAGGAAGACGGATCACGATAAGGTCGTCGACAATGCGATATTCCGACATGCCCTTTACATCGTGGATCCTGGAAACAAAGATGCCTAAAAGATTCACAATCCCAAACATGAAGCCGTATGATGGGACAACAGACCCTGAGGACCATATCGCCGGATACAAAAATCGCATGGGGACTTGCAATATCCCAGAAGAAGATATGGAAGCAATTATGTGTAAGAGTTTTGGTTCCACCTTGACAGGAACCGCCCAAGGTGGTATTCGGCCCTACCAGAGAAGAGCATCAAGTCATACTCATCATTGGTCACCAAATTCGTGAACCACTTCTCAGATAGCAGAAAGAAGGAGAAAGACGTAGATGATCTGTATGATCTAAAACAAGGGAGCACTGAAAATCTCAGACAATACGTAAGAAGATTCAAGGAAACCAAAATGGCCATTCCCGACTGCCGAGACAAGAGCGCCACCAAAGCTTTCATCAAGGGCTTGCTGAAGACTTCCAAGTTCTACGAAAGCTTAAAGTTAATCAAACCCCACACTTTTGAAGAAGTTCTGGAAAGAGCCGAAGACGCAATGGAATATGAAGAGGAGCTCCAGCCCAGAAATCATAGAAACTCCCAGAATACACCAGGCACCCGCGGCCGAAACAGTACTGGAAATTTCGGCCGAACTGAAAGACCAAGAAACGACTTAAAGGAGTCTGATCGCAGCGGCCCATCTAGACCGGATTATACCGGCCGCAATTCCTCGAGACCAGACTACCCCGAACACAGCCGGAGGAGAAAAGAATTGCTACCTTACCCACTCACCCATTCCCACAAGAGAAACCCTTGCAATTCTCAAAGGGATGGGGGACAGAGTCAGATGGCCCGACAAACCAGCGAACCCTGCAGGAACATGGAAAGACAAATCGCGGTACTGCCAGTTCCATGGAGACCATGGCCACAACACCGACGAATGTTGGACTCTTAAGAGAGAAGTCGCCGAGCTGATAAAAGCAGGTCACCTACGAGAATATCTATCCGAAAAGGGGCGAGAAATCGCGGCCGAGGCCGATAAAAATCGCCGACTTCCAAAAGCAAATCCAGTCGCAAACGCGGAAGAAGAAAGGGTGATTAACATGATCGCAGGGGGATCCGAGATATGCGGATTAACCAGCTCGGCAGCAAAAAGAAAGTTGAGAAACTCCCTCAGTATTTATAGTATCAGAGACGGACCCACGGCCGACAACTATTCAATCACCTTCACAGAAGAAGAGGCCAAAGGGATCGACGCGCCGCACCATGACGCGTTAGTGATCAAAATCTCAATAGCAAACTTAACCGTGAAAAGAGTTTTGGTGGACAACGGAAGCTCGGCCAACATATTATTCCTGGAAACATTCAAGAAAATACAACTGGACGAGAGAATAATGCGCAGAAAGGCCGTCTCCCTTATAGGCTTCGACGGAACAGCCACCTCAACAATTGGGAGATCGAACTACCAGTATTCACAGAAGGGATCAATCTACACACAACCTTTCTCGTGATAAGCTCGAGGTCCGCGTACAATGTAATACTCGGAAGACCCTGGATACACGATATGAAGGCGATCCCATCTACATATCATCAACTCATCAAATTCCCAACCCCGCGTGGGATAAAACAAATAAAGGGTGAGCAAAATTCCTCAAAGGAATGCTACGCTAACTGCTTGAAGAAGGGGGTCGAAGAATAGCAATTACCGTCTCGGCCGAACATACCCCGAAGTCCGGCCGAAGACGAAGTAGACGAAGTCCCCCTGGATCAGGAAGGGGCAAAAACAGTGCAAATTGGAGCCGCGGTAGAGGGCCAGGAGCGAGAAAAACTGATAGGCTTCCTTAAGGCCAACCAGGATTGCTTTGCCTGGTCACATAAGGACATGACTGGGATTGACCCAACAATCATAACCCACGAACTGAATGTGAAAGAAGGGGCGAAACCAGTCAAACAGAAACACAGAAGGTTCGCCCCTGAAAGAAACAAAATTATCAACGAAGAGGTTGAAAAACTCCTCGCGAACGGATCCATCAGAGAAGTCCAGTACCCAGACTGGCTTGCCAATGTGGTGGTCGTCAAGAAAAAGAATGGAAAATGGAGGGTCTGCATCGACTTCACAGATCTGAACAAATCATGCCCGAAAGATCCCTTCCCGCTACCACACATCGACCTCACCATCGATGCAACTGCGGGCTACGAGATGTTAAGCTTCATGGACGCCTACTCAGGTTACAACCAGATCTTGATGCATCCTAACGATCAAGAAAAAACTGCCTTCGTCACGGAGAGGGGGATTTACTGCTACAAAGTAATGCCCTTCGGCCTAAAAAATGCAGGATCCACATACCAAAGGCTCATGAACAAAATGTTCGCTGATAAATTGGGAAAAACCATGGAAGTCTATATCGATGACATGCTAGTCAAATCCGAAGACGCGAATCACCATGTACATCATTTGAACCAGGCTTTCGAGACACTCCGAAAATATAACATGAAGCTCAACCCCACCAAATGTCAATTTGGAGTCAGAGCAGGAAAATTCTTGGGGTATCTGGTCACGAAGAGGGGAATCGAGGCCAACCCGGATCAGATAAGACCCATCCTGAACATAGCAGAACCTCGAAGTAAGAAGGACGTGCAAAAGCTTACTGGAAGGCTAGCCGCACTAACCCGATTCATTCCCAAAGCTTCAGAAAAATTCCAGCCTTTCTTCGAGGCTCTCAAAAAATCGAAGGAATTTGAGTGGACAGAGAAATGCAGCAAAGCTCTGGCAGATATCAAGGATTTCTTGACCAGCCCTCCACTCTTGGCCAAACCAGAAGACGGTGAAAAACTCTATTTATACCTAGCACACTCTGAAATTGCAGTAAGCGCCGTTCTGGTCAAAGAAATCGGGGGAAAACAACAGCCAGTCTATTTTGCAAGCAAAACCCTGACATCAGCCGAAACCAGATATCTACCCTAGAAAAAGCGATCCTGAGCCTTATATTCGCTGCAAGAAAACTTCGAGCATACTTCCAAGGTCACCCAATCACGGTCATAACTGCGCTACCCCTCCGAAGCGCCATCCATTCGCCCGAAAAATTCGGAAGACTAATGAAATGGGCCCTAGAACTCAGCGAGCACGACATATCCTTCGAAGGAAAGAGGGCGATCAAATCTCAAGCTCTGGCAGATTTCATGGCTGACTTTGAAGAATCTCCACCGACCGAAATAGACTCGGTCGATATTAACCAGCTGATAACACCCTCAACTGACGAATGGATACTAGAAGTAGACGGGGCTAGCAGGCAAAGCGGCAGTGGCCTAGGCGTATATCTCAGACCCCCAAATCTACCCCCAATACTTCAAGCAATCCGATGCGAATTCCCAGCCACCAACAATGAGGCCGAATACGAGGCCCTTATCGCAGGATTAAGGGTGGCGAAAGAAAGTGGGGCGCACAACTTAACGATCAAATGCGACTCCCAGTTGGTGGTAAATCAAATAAACGGTACATACCAAGCGCGAAACGAAAAGATGGCCAAATATTTGAAGATAGCCAAAGATCTTATGAAACGCTTCCAAAAGACCAAAATAAACAGGTCCCAAGAGAAGAGAATGAAAGGGCCGACGCCATGGCAAACCTCGGAGCATCAATGCATAAAGACGAGCCGGCGGGACCAATTGTATACGCCTTCCTCCCAAAAGCAGCCATTGAGTACGAAGAAACTTTGGCCATAGAACAAAGTGACTGGAGAACCCCAATCATCAGTTACATCAATCATGGCCAAGTACCTGAAGACAAGGCAGAAGCAAGGAAGCTACGAGCCCAGGCTGCCAGGTTTTGCATCATCGGAGAGTTACTTTTTAAAAGATCCATAGGCGGCCCCTTCCTAAATTGCATCTCCATCCCTGAAGCCGAGCTAGGTTGAAAGAACTCCACGAAGGATCGGCCGGAAACCATTCCGGAGGAAGAAGCCTAGCATTCAGAGCGCACAGAGCCGGATACTACTGGCCAACCATGAAGACAGATGCGGCCGAACTTGTAAAAAAGTGCGACAAATGCCAAAGGCACGCCAATTTCTCCAACCTTCCTGCCGAAAATCTACACAGCATCACCTCTCCATGGCCGTTTGACAAATGGGGGATGGATATCATCGGGCCATTTCCAATATCCACGCAGGGTCGAAAAAGATATATACTAATGGTAACCGATTACTTCACAAAATGGATAGAGGCCGAAGCACTGGAGAGAGTCCGAGAGCAAGAAGTACAGAAATTCATTTGGAAGCACATTATTTGCAGATTCGGCATACCAAGGGAAATTATCACCGACAACGGCCCTCAATTCATAGCGCAGACTCTGAAAGACTTCTGCAACCAGTTAAACATAAAACTTACTTACTCGACTCCAAGGTACCCCCAAGCCAACGGCCAAGCCGAAGCATCCAACAAGGCAGTGGTAGACTCGCTGAAGAAAAAACTGGAAGGAGCCAAGGGGTTGTGGCCCGAAGCCCTTCCCGAAGTCCTCTGGGCATTCAGAACAACCCCTAGAACTTCAACGTTGCAAACCCCCTTCTCGATGGTATACGGAACAGAAGCAGTACTCCCAACAGAAGTCCTATCACCCCAAGAAAGGCTGAATGAAAGGGCCAACGCACAAGTCCTGGCTTTCGAGAGAGACACTTCGGATGAAAAAAGAGAGAGCGCACAGCGAAGAATAGCCGAATACCAAATGGGGATAGCAAGGCGATACAACAAAAAGGTCAAGCCCGAGCCTTCCAACCCGGAGACTGGGTGCTCAGGAAAGTCTTTCAGAACACAAGGAATCAGAGCCATGGTAAATTGGCCGAAAGTTGGGAAGGGCCATACCAAATAGAGCGCGCATCAGGAAAAGGATCCTACAAATTGCTCACTAAAGAAGGGAAAGAGGTGGAACACAGCTGGAACATCCACCACCTAAAGAGGTATCAATTCTAATGTAACAATATCTGTAGTAACGGGCACTCTTTTCCCCAAGCAGGGTTTCTGGCGAGGCCCCATCTTAAAGCAATAAAAGTAATAACCCATCTTCCTCAAAACACTCGCAACCGCTCAATGAGCGATGCAAAACTGCCTAAAGGGCAACCCGAAAATTGCCAAAGGCAAGCCCCCGGTAAATCTGAAGGGTCTCTCGGGAAGACAAACCGCTCAATGAGCGATGCAAAACTGCCTAAAAGGGCAACCCGAAAATTGCCAAAGGCAAGCCCCCGGTAAATCTGGAGGGTCTCGGGCGAAGACAAACCGCTCAATGAGCGATGCAAACTGCCTAAAGGGCAACCCGAAAATTGCCAAAGGCAAGCCCCCGGTAAATCTGAAGGGTCTCGGGCGAAGACAAACCGCTCAATGAGCGATGCAAAACTGCCTAAAGGGCAACCCGAAAATTGCCAAAGGCAAGCCCCCGGTAAATCTGGAGGGTCTCGGGCGAAGACAAACCGCTCAATGAGCGATGCAAAACTGCCTAAAGGGCAACTCGAAAATTGCCAAAGGCAAGCCCCCGGTAAATCTGGAGGGTCTCGGGCGAAGACAAACCGCTCAATGAGCGATGCAAAACTGCCTAAAGGGCAACCCGAAAATTACAAAAGGCAAGCCCCCGGTAAATCTGGAGGGTCTCGGGCGAAGACAAACCGCTCAATGAGCGATGCAAAACTGCCTAAAGGGCAACCCGAAATTGCCAAAGGCAAGCCCCCGGTAAATCTGGAGGGTCTCGGGCGAAGACAAACCGCTCAATGAGCGATGCAAAACTGCCTAAAGGGCAACCCGAAAATTGCCAAAGGCAAGCCCCTGGTAAATCTGGAGGGTCTCGGGCGAAGACAACCGCTCAATGAGCGATGCAAAACTGCCTAAAGGGCAACCCGAAAATTGCCAAAGGCAAGCCCCCGGTAAATCTGGAGGGTCTCGGGCGAAGACAAACCGCTCAATAAGAGATGCAAAACTGCCTAAAGGGCAACCCGAAAATTGCCAAAGGCAAGCCCCTGGTAAATCTGGAGGGTCTCGGGCGAAGACAAACCGCTCAATGAGCGATACAAAACTGCCCAAAGGGCAACCCAAAATTGCCAGTCTCAAAAGAGCATCGATCGAAAAGACCTAAAGAACCAAGCATGACAAACGCAAGAATAATATGACAAAAGAGTACGAGAAGTCCAAATTTCATTAATTGAAAGAAAAGATTACAACGAGTACGCAAAACAACAAAATACACAGCACTCGCTCAACTCTCATCTCGCAGGGCAGCCAGCGCGTCCAACTCCCTCTGAGCAGACTCGGGCGTCAAAGACCCCTTGATGACTTGCTCCAAAGCAAAGGATCTAGTCAGCACCTCAGTTTGGGCCGCCTCGATGGTAAGACTCTCAACACGGCCCTCAAGCTCTTCAATTCGACCGAGTGAGGCTTGCTTCATCGCCCTCAATTCTTCCAACTCCGCTGCCTGGCGCTTGAGCTCGGCGTCCTTCGAGGCAATCGAGGCCTCGAGCCTAGCGTTGCAAGCCTCAACCCTCTCGACGCGACTAACGGCCTCAGCACATTGGGCCACAGTTTTACCCAGGTCTTCCTGAGTCGCCTTCAGCTCAACCGACGCAGACTGGTACTTAGCTTCAAGAGCCCGCCTATCTCGCAAAACAGGAATAAAATGCTTGCGCATACCAACCGCCCCTTGGAGCCCCTAAAAATCGAAAAGGTAAGCACAAAAACCACCTAAGAAAACAAACAAAAGACAAACGTACCTTATAAAGACTCGAGATAGTCATCTCGTGGAACTTCGAAAAAGATAGAGACTCCAGCCACCTCATCCTGGGGGAAGAAAAAACCCTCTGCGGCCGCAATCATCTCGGCCGACACCTCCCGGGTAGAGGAATTTCCAGGAATATCAATCACATGACGACCATCGCCGCGAGGCTTCTGGCCGACATGCTTGGTGCGTTTCTTGGCTGAAACAGCGCCATCCGTCATCGGCCGCTTATCCTTCGCGACCGAGGAACGAGACGGCTTCCGAGAAGCCTCAGGAGCTTTCGAGCGAGCAGCCTCAGTAGCTTTTGGGCGAGAAGCCTCAGCAGCCTTCGGAGTAGGACTTTGAGGATGAACAGACTCAGGGGCAACCTCAGCCCGCTCATCGGCCGGCCCTCCATCAGCAGGACCAGATGCATGCGCCTTCTCCTGCTCAGCCTGAATCTGGCGCATAATAGCCCGCATGGCCAACGCTCTTTGACCCTCGGGCTTAGACATCACGTAGTCGGACAACTCTAAAATGACAAGCATTAGCAAACATTCGACCGACAAAACTTTATACACAACAATCAACTCACTTGTTCTGGTAAAAGCCCAGAGTCGACTGGCAGACAGCTCACCCAAAAGCGCCCTATAATCACGAGACTCGGCCGGAAGAGCAAGAATGGCCTCACTCCTAGTCCGCCCGAGGAGAAGATTTGCAATTCTTTGTCCCGAAGTAAGCTGAAAAGGAAAACAAGAAAAATCAGTCAACTAGAACGTTCGCCCGAGATAAAAAGAATAAAAGCAGTAAAACCTACAAGAATCACGCCAAAAGGGAGGATAACCAAACCCCTTCCCCAGACGGGTGACACCTTTGACAAAAAAATATTTGTCCTTCCATCGACTCTCGTTGGAAGAAAAACCTAAGACTAAGAGCTGGGCGTGCGCCCGAGCATTCAAAACATATCGGCCAAATTCCGGATTCTCACGCTTCACGAAGTATGAGTAAAAGAAATCCTCAGCCGTAAATTCCAGGTTGTACTTCTCCTTCAAACGATCGACGCAGAGAAGAAGCCTGATAGCCATGGGAGTCAACTGACTCGGATGAATTTGGCAGAGAGTGCACAACTCCTCAACCAGACCCATTTGGGAACCTGAGACCGATCTTAAAATGACGCAAATAAAAATGGTTCCCAACCATCTGCCAACATGTCATCTACTTTCTCCTCAGGTTCGGGCAACCTAGCTCGAATCCAACCGGGGAATTTATAAGCAAAGAAGGCCGACTCCAACTCGTCCATGGTCATAGCGCTCCTAACGTTGAAGAAAGGAGGCAAAATGCCCTGGGGACTAGACTCGGCCGGAGAGTTGCGAGCCGACGAACACTCCTCGCCCACATCCTCCGCGGTCGAAAACTCAGAAGTTAAACCACCGAAAGTAGACGTGCCCAAAGAATCACTAGACATCTACAATCGACCGAGGAAAAACAGCAGGTTAGAGACACTCGACCGAGTTAGTACAAACAACCAGTCAAAGAACGGAAACAAACAGGCAAGATCAAAATCAAAAACCGAAATCAAAAATCAAAAGTCAAAAACCAAAAATCAAAGATCTGCAAAGCAGACGAACAGTCAAAGAACACAAGAACAACAGTTGAAACCCAAAAACCACGAGACATGTCAAAATCCTGAACTAAAAAACAAGAAGACTAGAAAAACAAACCAAAGACGAACTAACCTGAAAGAAGCCGGAAAAACCCACAAAGCGTCGCTGGTGAAAATGGCAGTGGATTCAAGAAGAAGACGAAAAGTTATGAACTTTTTAGAAAGAGAAGCAAAACGGAAAAAGTGAAGAGAGAGAGAGATACCATCAACCTATTTATAGAACAGCCGTAATGATGGAGGATCTTGGGCTCTGCAGTCGAGGAGCCGCCAAATCTAATCGAAACAAGACAGCCAGGGCTGACGTATCCCACCAAAGAAACTAAGGAAACCTCGGTCGAGAACCAAGACCAAACACAACTAAAACTCGACCGAAAATAATGTCACAGATTGCTATGCTCGAAAAATTCGAGTCATGGCAATGGGGGATTACTGTGGTGGGAAAATAATCACAAGACATCATAGCCGAAGGTCAGAACATGCAAAGACAATCACAATCCTTAACCAAGCTCGGCCGAAGAATGAAGAGGTGCCCTAAAAGCTACGCTCGGCCGAAAGGGAACCAAAAGCCCTGGGAACGTCAGAATCAGCTCGACCGAAAGGGCCAAAGATCCAATGAGCCAAAGAGCCAACTCAAACCAAAGCACACCAGACCGAATGATTACCCAACTGAACAAGGATTTCCAGAGTCCAATTGGAAAAGGAAGACTTATCATGCTAGGCTTAGGATTCCAAAAGCCCATCTGATAAAAGAAGACCAAGCCCATCTGGTAAAAGAAGACCAAGCCCAAAAAGGAGACCGAATTCAAGGGAAACAAGGAGTCCCAATCCAAATAGAAATAGGACCCAAATATCTCCTATAAATAGGGGATAGGGATGATTGTAAAGGGATCTGGACCCAAAAAGAGGAGAAACTCTGTAAGATTATCTCTGTAGGCTTTTTAGCTATTTTCTCAAGCAATCTTAGCCAGATATTTGGCTGTGGTTTATTTGGCACCACAGTATTTATTTTAAAAAATAATTAAAAAAACACTCACCTCTGTTAATAAAAATGAATTCAAATTTCTCCTTTATATAAAATAATTATTTTCTCGATTTACTTTTAAAAAGTGTATGTAAAATTAAGAATTTCTTCCAATTCTTTTAACTCAAATTTAACACAATTATTAACAAATTTAGCCTAAAATATTGCAGCTCCAACATTAGCCAAATAGAATAATTTAAATTATTTATTTATTTTTAAATAATTTATTGCTCTGAACTTTCACATCATATCATAATAATGAAATTATTACATTTTTAATTTATTTTATAGATGACGGTCAAATTGATTTTTTTTTCTCTTATCAGTCAAAATTAAATTAAATTAAAATATCTTAATTTTGATATATTTTTTTTCGAAATCAAAATTAAAATATATTTCAAATTAAATAACTAATAATTAACGAAATTAAATTAACACCGAAAGACTTTGAAAAAAAAAATGAAACTACAGTCAGTATCGTGTGCTATGTTAATGACTTTATCTCATCTGAATGTTTCCTTATATAAGTGTATTTTATGTGCTATTCTCTTGTGTGTGTACAAAATGGTGAAGAAGACGGCTACAAATTCCAAGAAGAAGTGGCCAATTTTCTTTCTCTTTCTCACCTTACAGACAGCTTTCTTTGCTACAGCGTTCCCTCAAAAATATAATAATGGGGAGCTGAACGATTATGGAAGAAGGCAAGTAAAGTCTAATAGTGGTGAGTTTCAAATCGTCTCATATTAATTGTTTACTTATTTTTATAACTATCAGAGAACTAATAAAGTCGTGATCTTGGTCAGATGTTCCTCGTAGTAAAGGAGACCATGCTCCTCAACCCAAGATATTATCCCCTCTAGCGCGGAGACAGGTCCGCCCATCCCCACCCTAATGAAATAATGCATTAGGGCTGAGGTGGACTGGGAGCCCAAGAAAGCTGAACCAAGCTCTCTTAGGAATTTAATCTTTCTGGCAATCTCGTCCAATTCGATAAAAAAATATAATTATATAAATTTAATATATGTATTGGAAAATGCATGTGAATACATGTCATTAATTAATATAAAAATTAAATATTCATATTAAATATTGTGATTAAAATTAAATATCAAAATTGATCAATTAAACTATACTAAAGAATTAATAATAGAAATATAAATTTAATCTAAAAATTAATAAATAAAAAGATAAAAATTGATAAACAGAATATCCAGTGGGAAAAATAATATATAGAATAAAATAATTAATGGGTGATGAATTATTTCAAAGAGAGACTGACGTGTGATTATTGGTTTGGAGGGTCCGTGACTAACTCAAGAAGAGATAATGTGGCACCTTATTTGGAGGAGAAGATTGTTTGATTGTCAAATCCAATATTACATTGGTAATACAATATAATAATGATATATATATATATAAAGTACTTAGAGAATTCCATGAGACATTTTGGTGGTCGTATTTAAAAATAAATCCGTGCGGTTTTACTCTGGGACAAAGTGAATAATATCATATAAATGTGGAAGTTGAGGAGTCGCACCGAAATTTTTTTTCTATTTTAATCGAATTTAATTCGATTAGAACTAGATGCTAAGCGTAAAATAAAAAGAAAAAAAAAACAAGGATAAATAAGATAAGTAGTGTCCAACAAATTCAAATTGATTTATATATTATATATTACATGTGTGTTGGAGAAGGAGAGATGATATCATGAAACGAGAAGGGGATTGTTGTTATGTACTACATTCCACAGGGCGACGATTAATTACATTAAAATTCAATTGAAACATTATTAATTAAACACTATAGACATCCAAATATATAAGGGGATTGTTAAATACCGCAGTGAACTTATTAATACCGCATCTATTATTCCAATTTTATTCTTTTATTTAATTTTTCGTTCAGAAATAATTTCATCAAATACAGTTATGGAGATAAACATAGAAAGATACAATAGAGCGCTTCAAGCATGCTCATATTGAAGAAGGATTTAGAAATTTTGTCACATATCAGACCGTAATAGGTCAAAGGGGATCACGTTGTCACATTATTGATCACTTGCAAAGTCCAAATTAGGTTAATCAGAATCAACCCTCTAATCAATACATTGATAATGATGTTACCTATCAGAATTGCTCCTCTAATTCTTGAAACCAAGATTGATGAATACACTACCCAACGATGATGATCACGATAACCACATAGTTTGTGTTGGATAGAGGAGGATTAGCTATAGCGAATGACTGAATGTTAATGGCATATAGAAATCTCTGACCCATGTTATAAGTGTACACACAGACTCCAAACACAATCGTGAGAACAGCAATAGCTAAGCCAATTCAAAATTCGAGAAGTGCTATTGTGGACGCAAGGCAGATATGCAAGAAGACACTAGTCCAAAAACAAAATTTGAGGCATGTTGTGGATTTTGAAAAGAAGAAAACATGCCAAGCGAGAGCAACGACTCCGGCACTTGCGGTGGAAGCACATATTAGAACAAACCATTTTCTGAGCTCGAAATATGGTTGTTGGTTGAGTTGTAAAATTAAACATCGATGTTATCCATAATTGTATAATTAAAAAAGAAAATTGAACAAATAATGAAAAAAAAATTAAATCAGTTGGGAAAGAATGAAATAAAGAATTTCATTCGAATTAAAAAACTATATTTTTTATTTTTAGTTATGTTAAGGATATAATTGGAAAATAATTGCGGTATTAATCAATTTGCTTGCGGTATTTATTACTTTTGATATATAATTATTCTTCTAAAAAAAATTTATTACTGAAGTCAATAGTGTAGTATAATTAGTAGAATGATATTTTAGTGTATGTTTGACACTAGATGTTACATTAGATATTGTGTTAGCTGTTAAAGTAGCGATTAGCTGTTAGCTGTTAAATTAGATGTTAAAGTAGCGATTTGACATGAGTGTTTGGTAATAACAATTAGATGTTGAAGTAGCTGTTAGATGTAAAATTACGTAAACAATATAATATATTATTTTTATCTTACAATATAATTTATTAGTGTTAGTATTCATTTTTAAACAATTTTTTCTTTCAAGATTTTTAATTTAAAACCAATCATCCTTTAGTTATCAAATAATTAAAAAATAAATAAAATATAGACTAACTAAAAAAGTTATTTAAAATTTTAAATTATATTTAATAAATGAAAACTATTAAAGTTAACTAATTGAGTACAAATAGAAGCTTTTAGCATTATTAAGGGTAGTTTAATAATACTTATAAATTGATAAGGGTAAAAAGGGAGCTTTTTATTAGCGATTCGTGGACAGCTACTTGAAGTAGCATTCTGGAAATCGCTAATTAAAAATCTAATTGCTAATCAAAAGGCTTTTCCCAAACGGTTAAATTGTAAAATCGCTAATGAAAAATTTAATTGCTACTTAAAAATCTACCTACCAAACACACATTTAATAAAAATAAAAAAAAAAAAAAAACATACCAGTTTAATTATATTTTTATATTATAAAGAATATACTGAAATATATTATTATTATTCTCAGAATATGTATTTTTAATTATTTATCCGAAATATTAAATTCTAATAAAGGGTATGTATCTTTATTTTGAAACCCGCTCTCACAGTCACAATTTCAAGGGTTTTATCTTAAAAAAATAAAAAAATAATAATAAAAATAGTCTTCAGGCGACAAGACTTTTGAAAATATCAAGTAAACAATTCACTATTACGTCAATGCACACCTCGATGGAATTTGAATATTTAATTTCGTCATATGAATGTTATGTTATGTCTCTTCATGTGATTGTATCCTTCACCTATCTTCCTAACACGTTCATATTTAAATATTAATAATTTATTTTTAAAAATAAAATTTGAATTAATTAGTGTATTTGATAATTAACTTTTTGATTAACGATTATAGTTGATATTAACAATTTAAAAATTTAGGTGTGTGGAATAACATTTTGATTTGCGAGTAAACTTTTACTATTAAAAAATTTCCATATTCTTATTTAATTTTAACTATTACAAATATACCAGAATAATATATATATATATATATATATATATATATATACTCTTTTAAACTAGTTTTATTTTTATCTTTAAATACTTTAAATTTTCATCTTTGTGGCTATATTTTTGTTAGTGGTTATATTCTAAACGCATATGAACCTCATTTATTTTGTTACATTTTATTAATAATAGATACATTATTATTAGTGTTATTATTATTGTGTTAGCATGTTATATACATATAATAATACACCCCTAGTTATTCTATTATATAGAATTAGTATGAGTTTGATCGATATTATTAATAATTACATGTATGATACAAATTATGATGGTGAACAAATACTGGACAGATCCATTACCAAATTACTACATGGTGACGTCATGATAGTTATGATTATTGAATCCTTAGACCTGAGTATGTCACAGCTCTTACATAATGATTATGATGTTTTAATATAATCAAACTTTATCTTTAACCTGATGACCATAAAGACTATAATTAGGCATTGTATGACTTATGTAGTGGGAGTAATTATACAATATGAGATTTATTTCCTCTCGATACAAAGGAATCTATTGGGCCACTCGATTAAGTGAAATTGAGGAAATGCATGGTCATGCTAAAATGAATTAATAAAGGTTTATTATTGTCATTTGACTTATCAGTTTACTTAAGGATCGAGAAAATGATATTTAGGTGAAACATGGTTGACTTGTAACATGTCATATGTGTAAATAAGATATCGTGAAATAAAAGGATTAAATTGTAACCTATCAATATGTATAGTTAAAATTGTTTGGTTAGTTATAATGTATTGCTAGATATCAATTATAATAGGTGGGTTTTAATAGTGTATTGGGTCTGTCACCAAATAATAGTCTATTAGGTTGCACGATCATATCATAAGTGAGACGACTAAAGCTAGGTTTAGGGTTTTACAACAGAGGATAGCAATTCTAATCGATTAGCACATTATACCGTAGTTGCAAGGATAACAATATCTTATAACGGAGTCGCTAAAAGAGGTAATAATCCTATGAAAATCCGAACCTCACATATCCTAGATCAAGAATTTATCTTGTAAATGTATGTTTAAACTATTTCTTCTGTGTGATATATTTGCATGATGATTTTCCTCATAATAACTTTAACTTAATATATTGTTTTCGATGAATGATAATAATTTTAATGTCAATTTAATTTATTGATTAGAAGTCTTAGTTAGTCAATTTATTTTTATTTGTTAGTGAATATTTTATTCTATTATTTAATTAATTTATGAATATATTATTATAAATTTTAATTATTTATTTTTTAAAATTTGTTTAATAAATGAATAGTAACACTAAAAAATAAAATATAATATAATACAAGTTGAAAATCATAAGAAAAAATATATTACCCTTCACGTCATTTTGCTCAATTTTCTTCACAGACACTCACTTCGAACTACTGTAACAGTTAATTTAAAAATCAACTTTAACACTAACTCAATTGCTGATGTAATAATTAGTGCTAAACTCATTACAAACACCATGCAACAAATACTATTTTCAAAACCTAAGTTATTATTAGGACCAACATGTTAGCTGGAGCCTTACCTTTAGTCATTAGTGTTCCCTAGCGGCCGAAAGAAGGGACCCTCACTATTTTTGTAATGGACCGAATTCATTTCGGTCTGCTCAATCCATAATCTTCAGTTGAAAATCATATGCATGAGTTCATCATTATGTTCATATGTTGCAGCTACAAACATGAAAATTGCAACTTCAAATATTTTTCGATCATTGTCTACTTTTAGAGTTCGATATTTTCTCATAGTTGTCACGTAACCAAATTCCAACGGTTTACTAGAGTAACAGACCCACTCGTTAAATCAAGTAGGGGTCACCATGTACAACGACTCGAATTTATTGGGATTTTTTTTAACACATTCTACTAAGATCCTCACCTATCTTGTGACAATAGGGATGCGGTCCCAATAAAAGAGGGAGATGGTGGAACAATTGATCTTTCTAGACACTTAACCAAAAATACACCACATATTCTCTAGATTTTCTCCTGAACAAGATTATCTTCAACCAAAAAATCTTAGACCTTCAACAACCAAGAAACCTACCTTTAAGAACACAATGAAAGAAGCACCTTAAACTCAGAGTGGTTCATGGTTCTACTGAAAATTTACTCCAACAAGTTCATTATATAGATAATCATTACATCATACAAATTAGGGATGTCAATTTGGACGAATATACAAATATCCATATCCTTACACTCCATAATGATATTTATACATATCCTTTCCGTATTCTTTTAACTTAAGTGAGTGTGAATATGAGTATATATCCGCACATATAAATTTACCCGTAGATGTACCCATATCTACATATTACTATTACTTTTAGTAACGATACGTCCAAAATCACATTCCATCACTAAATAAATCTAAAATAATATATATATATATATATATATTAGTTATTTTAGATTAATTTAGTGATGGAATGTGTGTGTGTATATATATATATATATGAATGAGTTATTTCCAAAAAAAATCTTCATTTCTTTTAAACGTTTTACTTTGAGCCACCAGTTTTGAAAAGTTTTGCAAAACCACTCGAAAATCTAAACCACTAGTGATTTTTGTATTTTTGTGAGTGGTTTTGGTATTGTATGAGTAATTTTGATTTTAAGGAATTTCTGAATTTGCAAATTAAAACATATAAAATTTCAAAAATCACTCAAACAACACCAAAACGGCACATATCATAACTTTCTATTTATATAAAACATACATTTTCTCGAATTACTTTTAAAATAAGTGTCAAACTTAATAATTTTTTAATTTTAAACTCAAATTTAATACATTTATTAACAAATTTGACTTTAGAGGAGCTCCATCATTTAGTCAAATTGAAGGGTTTAGAAAATTTTATTTTAAATATTTATTTGCATTGAAATTTCAATGAAAGATCATACGATAATATTTCAATTGTTATAATTTTATTTAATTTTACTTCGGATTGAATTGATTTTTTTACTCAAAATTAAATTAAAATAAAATATTTTGATGTTAAAATATTTTTTTTCAAATTGAAAATGAAAATATATTCCAATTAGATAAGAAAAAAAAACAACTTAAAATCAATTGAATTAGAATACACTCTTTACATTTTTAAAATATAGATCATATCATATAAGTAACAAGTGGACATACTGTTATTTTTAATTAAAACTCAGAAATTAATTATCAAAATAAGAAGTTTGAATGTCCTAACTCATAGTCTGATATTTAAAATTTTAATAAAAAAAAAAAACATAAAATCAAATATGATAACACTTTATTAAAAAATTCATCAACTATAAGTTTTTCTATTAAAAAATTAAAAAATATGATCCAATTATACTGTATCCAAATCCTATGGAACACTCAGAGCATGGCAATCGTTTCCCTTATAAAATGTTTGTCTTGTCTAGGTCCGATGATAACACTTTATTTTCCAAACCCCACTCTCTCAAACTTATTTGCCTTTTCAACGAAATCAAATTGACACGCCAAGACTTTGAAAAATATAAAAGCATAGTCGTGTTGTGTGCTGAATGACTTTGTCTAACCTGTTTCCTTATATAATTGTATTTTGTGTGCTATTCTCTTGTGTGTGTACAAAATGGTGAAGAAGATGGCTACAAATTCCAACAAGAAGTGGCTGCTTGGGTGGCCGATTTTCTTTCTCCTTTTCACCCTACAGGCAGCTTCCTTTGCTTCGGCGGTCCCTCAGAAATATAACAATAGAAGCCACCCCCAGTCCAATAGTCGTGAGTTTCAAATAGTCTCATCTTATTTGTTTAATTATTTTTATAACTAATTAAATGAGAACTAATAAAGTCGTTATCTTGATCAGATGTTGATCCTAGTATGGGAGTGCACGCTCCTCGCAAGCTACCTCTACCGCGGAGGGTCCGCCCATCTCCGCCCTATTGAAAATACATTAGGGATGAGGGCAAGAAAGCTGTACCAAGCTCTCCTGGATATGTTACATCTCATCGTATTTGACTTTTTATCAATTGCAGAATAATGTCCTGAATTGTTATCTGTATTATATAGATTAATAATATGTTTATTGATGGGTGGAAAATGGAGGGAGTACATTTCATTAATTAATATCAAATTATCCATATTAGATATTACTCCTATATCAAAATTGATCAATTATATTATAGCAAAAGTATAAATTTGATCTAAAATAATAAATAAAAAGAAAAAAAAATTGATAACCAAAGAAAGATAATTCATAGTCAATTCTTTAATTAATATATCCATTTTATTTTATTTATGAAATTTATTTTATACAACATTTTTAGTTCACCTTTTCTCCAACGAGTAAACCGATTCAATTAATATAATTATCTAACTTATATTGTTAGATTAAACAAATGCATAAACAAACGCATTCAAAAGTAGGGTTATTGTACTTAAAAAGAAATAGAGGTTTGTAGTTCTGATACTATCAGTAACTAGCTGGACTCGCCATTTCTTAACGGATATTGAATTCCCTTTCAAAAGATGCCTTTACCGCTTCGCCTAGCAGCAAGACGTTTTCTTCGAACGTTTCACTTTTAGCTATTAGTTTTGAAAAGTTTTGCAAAATCGCTTTAAAATCACAACAATGAGTGGTTTTTGTGTACGTGTGAATAGTTTTAGTGTTAGAAGTGTTGGGATTGCGACGAGAATTCGGATATACTTCAATATTCAGAATTGGTTTATAATTAGAAAAAGACTCGAAAACTATTTTCGAAGTGTCATATTTGATTTAGAAACGATATTTTCTAAAGTCGATTTTAATTAGGAAAAAGATCATTGAGAATTTTAAATAGGAAAAGGTTTTCTTAATAGTTTAGAATTACTTTGTAAATAAGTAATCTAGTGTTATAAATATGGTGTTTGCATCTATTATTAAATATCCTGAAAGAATAATGTAGATCCGGTTGGTTAGATTTGGGAGGTTCCGATGGGGTCTGGGAGCCATGGAGACCATAGAGATCTTGACTTCTAGGATCGAGTCTTGTTATCTTGTGAGAGTTATATGAGGGGAGTTTGTGTGTGAGATTATAACCAATATAATTGAGTTGGGAAGTGTGAGTGTGGTATTCTGGTTGTAACTATTACTTTATTATTACATAGTGAATTGATCTCTCATCGTCCTAACGGTCGTGCCTTTTTTTAACTTTGGTTTCCACGTAAAACCTTGTATATTATTTTTTTATTTCTATTTTTTTATTTTGTGTATATTTATTTTACTTTCTAGTTACTAATACTCGCATCCACTGCAATGGATCACCAATTTTTTCAACAAATGATATTAGAGCTAGCCGAGTTTTTCCAACGGGAGGAGTGATTTTGGATAATTATATTGTTTTAATTATTTTATATTATTTTTAATTTTATATTTAATAATTTTAATTTTTTAATTAAAAAATTACTTAAATGGTTTTTATAATAAAAAATTCAATAAGTAATATTTGTATGATATTTAATTTCTATTATTATTATTATTGAATTCTAATAATTCTATAGATATTTTAAAATAAAAATTAATTAAATAAAAATTTAAAAATTAAAAATGAAGTAAACGTATTTAGGGTATCTGCTAACCTACTCAAAAGAATTTAAATTGATTTATGAAAGTATGTTTTGAAAACTAACGTATTTCTTGCACTTACAAAATTGGTGTGCCGAGTTTAATTTTTACAATCATATTCATATAACTAGGATTGTTACACACGCTTCGCGTGTGTCTGGATGTATTATTTATTTATGTAAAATAATTAAAATATTGGTATAATATTTTAAATTTAAATTAATTAAGTTTATTTATTTTAAAAAAATAAATATAAATTAATTGATTCGTGAACAAATTTAAATAATTTATATAAAAAATTAATTGAAGTAATTTTCACCAACCAAATAGTGCTAGATTATAAAGTTTAGAATAAAATTTTAGGTTAAATAATTCATCTTTAATTATATATAATTATTTGATAAAAACTTATTTATAAAACCGTTAAAACTAATTACATTAGATGTATATACGGTAATATTAAAATTATATTATTTAAGTTAAAACGTAACAAAATTAGAGATGAGAGTATTACATCAAATCAAATCAGTCGTAATTTTTATTGTATAGTGAAAATACGTATTTTTAGATCTTATATATATATAAAAAAAAAATTAGTTTTAGACTAACTTTAAATTTTTTACACTTTTAGACTTTTTTTAAAAAAATTGCAAAAATGAGCTTTCAGGTGGACCGGGAAGCATCAGACTAGAAAACAGTTATATTTAGCATGTTTTTCGGTGTAGTTTTTGCTTCCCGGTCTGATTTTCCCGGGAAGCAAATCAAGACCGGGAAGCAGGGGTACTATGGTCATTTTTTGTCTATTTTCTGCAAAAATTTTTGAAAAAATTTTAGTTTTGTAAAATTTTAATTTTAGTCTAAAATTATAATTTCTTTTAATAAAATGTTCAAAAATGCGATGGACCCTATTTTATAAGTATAAGATTTGATTCGAACTAATTCAATTCGATCAAAAACGGACTGCCAACTAATCCATGCCATCCGTTCCACTCAAATACATATCAAATTTAATAAAGTTTGTCTATATATTTATTATTTTCAATAATATATATATATATAAAAGATGGATATTTTCAGTAATTATGATGATAGTTATTTTGTATTTTAAGTTTTAGTTAATATTTGTTCTTATTCGCATAATATATATGATTAATAATGGGATTCCAACTCACATTTGAAATGGTCGGAGAAGTGCAATAATAGTAGTTCAAATTCATTATTTATATATGTTTATAACAATTAATAATAATAATAAGTAGAAATTATCTAAATAAATTAGATAATAATAAATATAACTAATTAAATAGATATATAATCAACCCGACAAATAAAATTAATTTTTTTTATTTCCGTCACATAATATAAGATACTATTATTATTATTATATTAGGAAAAATTACATGAAATAACCCAAAAAAAAGTTTGAAATTTCAAAACTAATCCAAAAAAATTTTATTTATATTTTTAATCCATTCAAACTTTGTTTTTCAAAAATAACCCTTCACAGCTGTGAAGTACATCCTTCACAGCTTGTGAAGAACTATCTTCACACACGTGAAGAACTATTTTTGAAAAATAAAAGTTTGAAAGATTATTTTTGTGAAGATTTTAAAACTGGGTTATATAGTGTAAATAAAAGTTATAAAAGGCTAAAATAAAATTCTCCCTTATTATTATTATTATTATTATTATTATTATTATTATTATTATACTTTCTCGGTTTTTTTAATTACTACACCTATTATTCAAACACTATTAATCAATCATTTTATTTTACATATTGTTCCTTATCTATAAGAAACAATATAGGCAAGTGAGATCTTATTTTGTTCGTCTTAACGTTTATATTTCAAATATAAAATTATCATAATTTTTAATTATGTATAATTAGAAATATTTACCGTTAAAGTTAAGTATAGAAAACCGTGTATATGAAAGTATAACAATTTTAAAAAAAAAAAATGAAGGTAGTATATAATTACTTATTTTTATAAATAACAGAATTTCCGAATTGGGCGGAGAAGAGTACTTTTGTCTAATATATAAATATTTGTATGAAAATAAACTTAATATAAATATATATTTTTTATTTATTAAAAAATTAGTTTATAAATAAACGTATTTTATTTTATGTTTTCTGTAAATTTTTAAACTAATTGAAATTGAAATAAAATATTTATAAATAATTAAACTTACTAACTTTTAAATATGATAAATACTTAAATTTATTTTATAATTTATAAATTAATAATCACTAAAAAAAATCACAAATTAAAAATAATAAATAAAATAAAAAATATGACAGACAGTAATGAATATAATAATTAATAATATTAAATTTTTTTTTTTTTTTTAAAAACGATAAATTAAAAATGAAACAAATATTTGAAATGAAAAATCAAATCAAAGCTTGGAAGTGATAAAATGCTCATCACGTGATTTGATGAAACCTAGATTTAAAGCTTGAGTTATGACTTCTCCAACTGCTTGTTCTGAGAAGTAAAGAGGAGCATCTATAACCCAGTTTGATTGCTTTGAGCAATGGTCTATTCATCTATTGCAAATGGATACTCTGCTGTCCTTAAACCTATCACTGGATTGGTTTTGTGGCTTGAGTCTAGTTCTGCTTCTGTGATTCTAGTCATGGCTGCTGTGTTTTGCTGTGTTGTGTTGTATTGTGTTTTGTGTTGGTTTCTCTTGTAACAGTTGACAAATAACACTTCTATCCCACTATATATTTTCAATATGATCCCTCCATGGATAAGAATAAGTTGAAATTACAATAACAGTCTTCGTTTTAAAATTAGGTTGTTCACACAAGCGTAAATTGTAAAAATAAGAAGGATAAAAATGAAAGAAAAAAAGTGAGACGATGTATAGCTGCTTTTATAACATAGTAAAGATAAAAAATAATTGCTCTAATCATGATTATTGGAGGGTCTTCACCTAATATTTATTTAGCTAAATCAATTGCTATGTCATATACTCTTCTTTCAATCTATAAAATGAAAATGGCTTTAAAATCTGTGCTGTAAAAGAATGAAAAGAAAATGCTAACCTCATTATATTCCTTTGGAGTTTTTGAAATAGGTGATTCATATACCTATCATGCTTGGAATATAAGATCATTTAATGGTGATTTGTAATGGACAGTTATCAATTGATACGATAGGACAATAAATAATACAGTGAAAGTGTTTTTGAACGAAAATTTCTATTTTCACAATTTTGTTGACATGACGTGGTAATAAAAAGTTATAGAATATGAATTTGACTTTTTCGACTAAGAAACTCAAACAGAAATCCTATTATATAATTATACCATATATATATATATATATATATATATATATGTATATATACTTCACACACCTAAAGTTTTAAGATAGATTTTTTTCATATTCCTTTTGTTTTTTTATTTAATATGTATGTAAAATTATTTATTATTTGATAAATAAAAGTATCTATCATTTTTTTTTTCCATTGGAAATAGATTATTGAATTTCTATTATTTAGACGTAATGATAAATCCATAATAAACAAATTTGTACATGCAAAACTAATAAAAATCAAAGGGATATACTTTTAGAGCATATTCAATGAGATTTTTAATATGGGATTATCTTTGACATATAGGACGATAAATAATTTGAAGAAAATAATATTTTTCAACTACCTATTGGACGTGACAATGAAAAAAATAAAAGAATATTGATTTGAGTTTCTCAATTAAGAAACTCAAATAAAAATCTTAGCAAGTAATTATAACATTTGATTTATTTAATAATTATTCTCAATCAATTTTTGTAAGAATAATTTTATACATTTCCTTTTATCTTTTTATTTGACAAGTGATGTATCGTCCAACCTCCACCCACGGAGAATTCGGAGCGTGGAGATCGGGACGCCACATCGACTCATATTTGTATATAAATATATATATCACATACTCATATACAAATGCAATTTCATATCAATAGGCAATAGAATACATTTTGAACAAATCTTCGTTAGATAAACAGTTAATAAAGTTTACAAGTAAAGTCGTCAAGTAACACCAAACTCGGATCACCACGCAGTACCAAGCTTAGTATTCAACTCACCCCTAGACCAAGTGAGCAAGTTGACAAAAGAATATTAAAGTAAAACACATTTTCAAAAGTTAAGTACAGAATGTAAGTGAATGAGATGTTAAATCAATGTCATGAGATGCATGCTCCAAGTGGGGATTCCAACCCAAATTTCTACTGCTTACTGAATCCACCTGAATGCATATTCATATCAAAAAGAAAAAAAACAAGAAAAATGAAGAAAGAAAATGGTTAGGCTATCGATGCCTAGTCAACACCGTCATACCTAAACAAACACATACAAATATACTTCTTTAATTAATTAAAGTGAGCACACAGATGCAACTTAACGTCTCTAACATCACCACATAATCGAAAACATCCAAAGGGGATCACAAAATAGAAATTTAAAGGTGAAGTAAGTCGCTCGTGTCCTGGTCACCTTGACCATACCGCCAACTTCCTGACCAAGCCGTTGAAAATGACACTATAGCCTCCCCAGGCTCCTTAGTCTCCTTGACCAGGCCACAAAATTTGATATTGAAACCCTCATGGCACCCTAGCTCACGTATTGGTCTAAGCGATCAGGCCGCCAAATTTGATACCGAGACTCACTTGGCGCCCTGGTCCGTGCTTGGTGATGGTGCCTGATCGCCAGCTAGGTAAGGAAAAGTGGTACTGTAGCGAATTTGGCGCCTTGGTTTACGCACTGGCTTTACTGCCAGGCCGCCGACCAGGATGGCTAGACATGGAAAACAGAGCATAAACAGCCAAAATCCAATTTTCCAACTTTTCAACCAATCCATTTGGTTTTATATATATATTTCATTTAGTTACCGCCTAAGGTTTCTATGGTGAATTTCATCCACATCAAGTAATCTTTTACCAACCACTAAACATTAATTAATCATTTTAAGTATACAAATCACACAATTTGCCACATTTTAGTTTATTGCCCTTAAACTTAACCTTCATGATGAAAACGGGGCTAATGGGCCGAAACCTTGGTAAAATCCGAAGATCACATGTACGGTGAGTCCGAAGATCAAACAGTGGATCCAAAAGGATCGGGTTGATGCTGTCATATCCGGTGAGGACTCTTCCCTTAAATCATATAAGCAGCATTTCAAGTCAAGTTCACATTTTCATGTGTCGTAGTATACTTCTAGCTTCCTTATGGCATGCCAATACATTCACCTATATCAAGTTAAGGAAAGGGTATTTTTACTCATAATCCCATATACTATAATCATCATATTATCTTCTCAACTAATACATGTGAGACGCAAATGAGTTTATTCAAGACATTTACATCCAAGACTCTATCATCTTGTTATCATGCCTCCATGCCCATCAAATCACACACATATTAACAAACACCAGTCATCACAATGTATCACATAGAAATACATCTTGCAATTTCCAATTTACTACCATAAGTATCTACATGACACTACCATCACATATGCAACATATCCATTAATTACCATGTATTTAGCATTATTCACTCTTTATAATACAATCATTCATAGAAACAACCATCATAAAATAATGTAGAGAGTAAAATGAATGTGCTAACATCTCACCTGAAGACAATTGGTGCTCTCCAGCACCTTGATTGCCTATTAGCACTAACAATAATAACACAAATTAATGACAAACACATTTTCATCAAAGCACCATCTCTAACTTTTAGAGTTTCAAATAAAAAAAAATCTAAGGACCACTATCAACCAAATCAATAACTCGGAAGTGTTAAGAGCCCTCTAAGAACCCTACTCATACCATTAATCTAGTTTAAAAAGCTTTAAAAAAAGGCATTAAAGGGGTTTAATAGCTTACCAAGGGAATGAGAAGAAGAAGGAGCTTGAAATCACTCCTAAAAGCTTTAAATGATGTTGGTGATGGTATATGAAGGTTTAGTTAAGGTGAGTCTTTGGTGGTTGAGTCAATCTGTTGTTGTAATGATTCCATTCTGCAGCTTGTAATTTTTAAGTTGTTTGGGCCGTGTCTGTCATCTTGGGCCTTGTGGTGTTGTTATATTGTTTGCCCATCACCTGCAGATTTGTTGCTTGCTTCACTTGGTGTGAACCGACCCAGGTGTGTGGATCCGCGCTTTTTGTTGGTGATCCATCTACTGCTTCACCCTAACTATATATTCATCTCTTTCTCTTCTCTTCAGACTTAGTGAGAGAAACTTTGGCCTTCTCTCCTCTTGCTCTGCTAGGGTTTCATTGTTGTTAGGGTTTTCTTTGTGATTTTGGTTGTAATCGACTTGAAATGACTTTGTGGTCTCTGTGATTGTATTCTGGTCTTTGTGAACTGATTACTAGTGCCATCGATCTCTCAGTATATTGCTGAGGTCCCGTGGATTAGCCTCATTTGAGGTGAACCACGTAAAATTGTTGTGTTTTTGGTATTTTGATTCTATAACTTGCTGTTTTGTTACAGATTGGTATCAGAGCTTCAGGTAAGAGCTTGTTTGTTAATTCCTTTGATCTAGGGTTTATAGATCTGTGAATACTTTGTGGTTTCTTGGTGCTTTCTTGGTGATTTGTTCGATCTTGGTGATCTTATGCTCCTCTGTGTGTTTGTTGTTCGTATCTGACTGTTTGCTGATAATACCTGTTTTCGATCTTTGAAGATCTAGGGTTTACTGTTAGCAACGATTCTTTAGTGAAACCCTAACAGAGCAGTTTATGATTTGTTCGATATCTTGTTGTTTCTGTCATTTCTTGTTTCTAACAAGTTTGTTCAAGTGACAGGTACTTTTTGGAGGTGACTGAGAAGAATAAAAGCTTAAGAGGAGGAAGAGGAAACTAGAAGGGTGACCCTAAGAGAGGTTCCGGGGCACTAAGAGGAAAATCGAACCTGTTAAGGTCGATTTACCAGTAATCAGCTATAACTGAGCCTTTCTAAACCCTTAACTCTATTTCAATTCCTTCTCTGCTTTTATTGTGATCTTTTATACTGTGTATATTACTGTGTATCTTTGGTTTGGTTGAGAACCTTGGCTGAAGAGGTACAAGCCTTAGTAGCTTGTTAAAGCCTCAAACCGCCTGCCAGTACGGAACAGACTAGCTTGTTTGAACGTGGCTGAGGGTCACAAGCTTAGTTCTTGTTAAAAGACCCAAACAGTGTCAGTAACATGAAAATCTGACTTGTTTGAGGTTCTCAACCCTTGGGGATTATTTGGATATTATCTGATCTGTCTCTATGTGAATATCTGAGTGATTTGTTTGTACTGTGATATAGTTCTGTACTTCTGATATTGATTTGTTCATTCTTTGTGAATATTGTGCATCATATTTTCATTGGCATTCCTATTAGTGTCAGTATACTATAAAGAAGTTTTTAAAAAACATTCTTTGAACTAAATTCTTTATAAATGTCTTCTAAATCCTGTAGTACCAATCCAATAAATATTGAGGTCTTTGATGGATCTCAAGATTTTGTTTTGTGGCAAAAGAAAATGTTATCTGTTTTGGTTCACCATGGCATAGAAGGGGTTGTGGATAATGACTATCCTTCTGGTATCTCTGACACTGATAAGGCTAGAATGGCCAAACGTGCATACCATACTATACTATTACATTTGTCTGATGATGTTTTAACTGCCATGAACGATATTAAAACTGCTGACTCTCTCTGGAAAGCATTAGAAACTAACTATCTAGAATCAGATATTCCAAATAGGATTATTAGCCTTCATAAACTGTTTAGCTTTAGGTTTGCCCCTAATAAGACGGTAAATGAGAACTTGGCTGTGTTTAAAAGGTTAGTTCAGGATCTAAATAGTAGGACAAAAGAAGCTGAGAGGCTTAGCAATGAATATCTAGCTATGGTCATTCTTCATGCTCTGCCTGAGTCCCATAGTGTTGTTAGAGAATTCATTTCTTTTAATAAGAAATCTTTAACCACTAAGGATATCATGGATGCTCTGAATTTCAAATCTGTAGGTGAGGAAATGATTAAAAAGGATTATGAAGGGTTATTCCTTAGCAAGCCTAACACCAGCCATAGGACTAAGGGGAAGGGTAAGAAACCTGCAACTAACCAAAATAATTTGAGTAGGGCTGATAAGAAACAGAAGGACAGTAGTAAGGGTATAAATGGTAGCAATAAAGAGAGGAAGTGCTATTATTGTGAAAAGGTTAACCATCTTATTAAGGACTGCTTCCAGAAGAAGAGAGATGAAGCAAATGGTATTGTTAAACCTGCTGCATCTAATACTGTTACTGTTTCTGATCCTTTTGTTGATGGTTTTACTGTTGTGATTGAGTTAAATAATTCTGCCATTCCTGATAATTCCTTGATTGATTGGGTGATAGATTCAGGTTGTACACACCATATGTCACCAAATAAGGGTTGGTTTTCAAACCTTGAGTCTGTTAAAAGGGGTTTTGTTGTCATGGGGTCTGACCATAGGTGTGACATAGTTGGGGTAGGAAATGTAACCATTAGACAGTATGATGGTAGGACTTTAACCCTTAGAGATGTCAAATATGTCCCTGAACTTAGCAGGAACCTTCTGTCCGTGAGTAAAATGGGTGAGATGGGTTTTGAGTGTGTGTTTAAGAACCAGTTGGTAGAAATGTCTAGACCTGGATCTAATAAGGTAGACTTAAAGGGGAAAAGGGTAGGAAACCTATACATTCTTGAAGGATCAACCTTAGAAGTTCTAGCTACCCAAACCAAACTCAGTGATTCCATTACTAAGGCTTTGCTGTGGCATAGAAGGCTAGGCCACATAGGTTTAGGCAGTCTTAGAGAACTTCAAAAACAGGGGTTAATTGAGAGTGACTTTCCTTGTGTCATTCCTACTTGTGAAAAATGTATTCTTGCTAAACAAACCAGATCACCATTTCAAAAATCTGATTTTAAATCAAAAGCTGTTCTTGAATATATTTATTCTGATTTGTGGGGTCTTACAGGAACCAAAACATTTAGTAATTGTCAATATTTTCTTTCATTTATTGATGATTTTTCAAGATTCTGCTGGACTTATTTGTTAAAATCCAAAACTGAAGTCTTTGAAAAATTTAAAATTTGGAATCTTTAGTAGAAAATGAATCTGGAAAGAAAATCAAATGTTTTAAAACTGATAATGGTCTGGAATTTTGCAATGAACAATTTCACAAGTTTTGTGAGGATTCCGGGATTAGGAGACATAGGACTGTTAGGTATACTCCACAGCAAAATGGGGTTGCTGAAAGGTTGAATAGAACCCTTCTAGAAAGGATTAGAAGTCTGTTATTCCAAGCCTGTCTTCCTAAGATTTTCTGGGGGGAAGCTTTGAGTTATGCTACCTACCTTAAAAATAGGTCTCCTTCCTCTTCTATTGACAATAGGACTCCTTTTGAACTTTGGTATGGGAAACCTCCTAGTTTCAGTCACATTAGGACCTTTGGCTGCAAAGTTTTAGCTCATCAAAGATTTGATAAGCTCGATCCTAGATCTCTTATTGGTTTGTTTATGGGTTTTCAGGCTGGTACTAAGGGTTACAGGCTGGTCTTTAAGGATAAATCCAGTTATAAATTCATTATCAGTCGTGATGTTGTGTTTTTTGAGACTGAATTTCCTGGATTCCTTAATTCTGAGTCTTCTAATACTATTCAGTACAAACAGCTTGATCTCTCCAGTTTTGAAATCAAACCACTAGAATCTGAGGATTCTGAGCTTGGTATTGAGTCTGATGTGCCTATTATTGAGCATGATAGCCATAGGGTCAGTGAACTTGGAACTAACAGTGAGTCTGTTCTATCCCCTGGTCCATCTGAAACTGATCCTATTGAGAATACTGAGAATCAACCTGGTGAGATTATAGATGAAACATACCATGAGCATAATTTGGATGACTATCTCCTGAGTAGAGACAGATCTAGGCGAACCACTAGGATGCCATCCAAATATAGTGACTTTGTTGATATAAATCTTGTGATCTATGCTCTTAACACGTATACTGAATCAGAATTTATTCCAAATTCTTATCAATAAGCTATTAATTGTCCAAATACAATCATATGGAAGAATACTATGGATGATGAAATAGCCTCATTGATGAAGAATCATACTTGGGATCTGGTAACGAAACCTGAACTTAAGAAACTTGTGGGCTGTAAGTGGATTTATAGGGTGAAGGAGAAGTTACCAGTTTCTGATCCAGGTCGGTTTAAGGCTAGATTAGTAGCCAAAGGGTTTACCCAAAAAGCTGGGGTTGATTTCTCAGAAGTATTCTCTCCTGTAGTTCGGTATATTACTATTAGGATCATGTTGTCTTTAGTTGCTCATTTTAATTGGGAATTAGAGCAGATGGACGTCAAAACAGCCTTTCTTCATGGCTTTCTTGACAGGGAAATATACATGGACCAACCTGAAGGGTTTGTCAAACCGGGTGGCAAGGTGTGTCTCTTGAAAATGTCTCTATATGGTCTGAAACAATCACCCCATAAATGGAATGAAAGGTTTAATGATTATGCAGGCAAAATGGGTTTTAAACGAAGTATGTATGATGCTTGCTTGTATTACAAGTCTGTTGATAATTCACCTGTATTCATGCTATTGTATGTGGATGACATTCTGTTAATGAGTTCAAAAATGCAGTATCTGGCCACTGTCAAACATGATCTGAATAAGGAATTTGACATGAAGGATTTGGGGGAAGCCTCCAAAGTCCTTGGCATGTCTATATCTCGGGACAGAGGTAATAATCTTTTATGCATTGATCAGAAAAATTACTTGTATAAAATTCTGAACAATTTCAATATGAGTGATGCCAACCCGAATAGTCTGCCTCTATCTGCTAGTCATAAACTTGACAATAAACTCTGTGATGATGATCATATCCTTCATGACATTCCATATCCTGAAGCCATTGGCAACATCATGTATGCTATGGTCTGTACAAAACCTGACTTAGCTTATTCAATAAGCACATTAAGCAGATACATGATGAAACCAAGGCTTGAACACTGGAATGCTATTAAAGGTCTCTTCAGGTATATTAAAGGCACTGTTGATTTTGGTTTAGAATATAGTAAGCATTCTGATGTTGTGAATATTATTGGTTACACTGACTCTGATTTTGCAAAAGAGATTGAATTCAGATGTTCTATGACTGCTTATATGTTTACTGTGTATGGAAATTGTGTTT
The DNA here is from genome assembly GCA_031304145.1 of Cardiospermum halicacabum. Taxonomy (NCBI): domain Eukaryota; kingdom Viridiplantae; phylum Streptophyta; class Magnoliopsida; order Sapindales; family Sapindaceae; genus Cardiospermum; species Cardiospermum halicacabum. The sequence continues at coordinate 10,657,681 of CM062393.1, forward strand.
CCTGGAGATCCAAATTGCAATTTGATGTGGCTTTGAGTACCACTGAATCTGAGTACATTGCTCTAACTGAGGGAATAAAAGAAGGGCTCTGGATACAAGGGCTCCTTCAGGAAATCAATTTACTTGGCTCCAAAGCAATAGTCTTCACTGATAGCCAGGGAGCCTACCACATCAGTAGGAACCCTGTCTATCATGACAGAACTAAACATATTAGGGTCAAATATCACTTCATTAGACTGAATGTTTTAAATGGTGTCCTGCAGGTTGAAAAGGTTCCAACAGACGAAAATTCCTTTGATATGGGCACCAAGGTAGTGTCACTGAAGAAGTTTCTGTACTGCAGGAACTTCCTTCACATCTGCCGGGTCTGAAAACAGAGGGACTGGACCAGTGATACAAACCATTGAAGCTGAGAGAGGCTTGGAGGCACAATGATGTAAAAGGATGATCTTAGACCAGTTTTTTTGATTCCTGTAGAATGTAACATTAGGGGAAGTGTTGTTGTAATGATTCCATTCTGCAGCTTGTAATTTTTAAGTTGTTTGGGCCGTGTCTGTCATCTTGGGCCTTGTGGTGTTGTTATATTGTTTGCCCATCACCTGCAGATTTGTTGCTTGCTTCACTTGGTGTGACTCGACCCAGGTGTGTGGATCAGCGCTTTTTGTTGGTGATCCGTCTGCTGCTTCACCCTAACTATATATTCATCTCTTTCTCTTCTCTTAGTGAGAGAAACTTTGGCCTTCTCTCCTCTTGCTCTGCTAGGGTTTCATTGTTGTTAGGGTTTTCTTTGTGATTTTGGTTGTAATCGACTTGTAATGACTTTGTGGTCTCTGTGATTGTATTCTGGTCTTTGTGAACTGATTACTAGTGCCATTGATCTCTCAGTATATTGCTGAGGTCCCGTGGATTAGCCTCGTTTGAGGTGAACCACGTAAAATTGTTGTGTTTTTGGTATTTTGATTCTATAACTTGCTGTTTTGTTACACAATCTAATGAAGTTAGGATTTGGAGGGTGTAGAGAAGAGAAAATGTGATTGGTAAAGATGAGAGGAAGTTAGAGTGAATAGGGTGAGGTGGGGGGTTTAGTTGGTGGTGTAGTGAGCCTTCAAAGGTTGTTAGGCTTGGATCACAAGTTGAGCCCAATAACACGGAAGCCCACATTCTACCATCTATATCGATCAAATCCTTCGCTCCATTCTCTATTGTGCTCCAAAAATATTTCTCGACTCAGAAAAAGTATTTGTACAACCAAAACCCTGTTTAAATTGAAATGTTACATTTGTTTCAATAAAATCCGATTTTTCCAAAATTGAGCCCGATTTTACGAAGATCATTTTGAAACAATTTTCAATGACCGAAATTGATTCTACACTTCTGAATTTGGTCTCTAGTTTCTATTTTACCCATAGAGCATATTTTTTATTTATTCCGAGATGGAAGTCTCGAAAATCAATTTTTTTTAAAGTCAAATTTTTAAGCAATAAAATATTCGAAAATTTTTAGACCCTACTTGTGTACGTTACACGTGTAATAAAATCATTCATTAGATGATCAATAGAAATTTCTTTATTATTATTATTTGCATTTTCCGACTAATAAAAGGATTTCTAATTTTTTGAATGAAAAAATAGATTCCAAAAAACAACTATTGTGGATAGAAACTCAAATTTAGAAATTCTGATTAGAAATGCTCTTAATGGTTGAGTAATATTGAATCGATTGTAAAAGAATGGTTTGAATAAATAATATTTCATAAATTAGAGGTTAAATAAATTGTAATTTGCATGATTAGACCAAGTAAAAAGTGAACCACATTTAAGACAAATATTAGAATTTTTGGAAAAAAAACTAACTTTTAAGAAAAGAAATTTGCACATTTAGACCAAAATAACTTTATTACTTAGAACATTAAAAGAAAATTGGAAAAAATAAACTTTTTAAAAAAAAAAATTGTATGTTTGTTATTTTATTTAATATTTTTTTTATGCATTTAGGTTGAATGAGTGTAGATTAAGGATTTTTCTTCTAACTTATGAATTTCTATTTTTCAATTTAATTCTCGATATGTATAACTGAGAATCAGGTAAAGCTTAAATCTGCTTTTCAATTAAATACGGGAAGCGAACTCAAATTTTATATGTTTCTTGATATGTAACACCATAAAGTAGGCCGAATTTGAGTATGCTTTCCAAAATTCAAATTTTATATGTTTCTTCATATGTAACGCCATAAAGTAGGCCGAATTTGAATATGCTTTCCAAAATGTAACACCAGAAAGTAAATTTTACTTCTCAGTGTTACATACTAGGAAGTAGATTTAAATTTTGCATGTTTCCTAATATGTAACACTTAAAAAATTATTGGGCATTTTTTTTTGTTTTTCGTTTTTGGAATTTTAATTAAATTTTTTTAGACCAAGAGTTAAATGTGACAAGCTAAACATTTTCCAAAAGTTCTTGCACCTAGTAGACCTAAATTATCATATTACCATCACTATAAAAAAAATGTCCAGTAACTATTGTTTGACAAATGTTAACTTTTTACTACTTCTTTTTAGTGTTGAGGATAGTAAGGTCATGTTGGTAATAGGGGTGGCAATGGGTCGGATCGGACCGGATCAACCTCGTCCCATGCCCGATCCTTGAATTATAAAGTTTGATCCAAACCCGATCCGAGATTCGAACGGGTCGCAATTTCTAGCCCCAAATCCGAACCCAAACGGATCGCCTATTGACCCACCCGATCCGTATGACCCGAATACACATTAGACTTAATATATTTATATAATAATAATAATTTAAATTCATAATATTTATAACACACCAATTTATAATATATAAAATATGTATAAGTTATATAATAATATTATTTACTGAATAGATAAATTAATTTTAAATTCTATATAAACACCTCACTAAATTGGGACAATTAATTAAATAAAAGTGAAAATTCTAAAAAATGGGCTTTTTAAAGTTTAAAATACAATTATAGGCCTGTTTTGAAAAACATACAAAAACAGACTTTTAAAAGTTTAGTTTTCGCTCCATAGGCCAAGTTTCCCAAAATACCCCTGAAACTTTACAATTCACAGATGCTGTGAATTATGCTCACAGTCTGTGAATTACGCTCACAGCTGTGATTGGCCTATGGAGTGAAAATCAAAGTTTAGTTTTGCAAACTTTTCAAAAGTGGCCTATAATTGTATAGTAAATTTTTCATGGCCTAGAAATCCAATGGACTCAAAATAAAAACACATACCTAACTAGATTTTATCTATGTGATTAAGGTTGGTAAAGTGGGTAGGGTTTTTGAGACCCTGCCCTTACCCAACTCAAAAAGGGTAGGGTAAGACCCTACCCATTTAATTAAAAACACCTACATAACCGGATTTAGAAAAAATCCATTCATTTGAGGGTAGGGTAAGGGTATAACTTAGGGTTCACAGTTTACCCTATCTAGACCTTTACCTTCTAAATGCACTTTTACCCTATCTAGACCCTTACCTTCTAAATGCAATTTTACCCTATCTAGACCCTTACATTTTAAATGCAATATTTCTTATCCAAACCACACTAAGATTGATTTGTTTGTTTTATCTATTAAATCTTTTTAGATTTTATGGGCGGTTCTAAAAAAAAAAAAAAATCCTTTTTATTTAAATTATGCTATCGATTTTTTATTTTATTTTATTTTTATAAATCATAAATCTATTATAAATATATTATATTTACTATTTATCCTTTTTTATCCAATTTATAAAAATTAGTTTAATATATTAATTTATGTTTCTCTCTTGAATTAATAAATTTTTTTATATATTATTTTATTAATCTTCCTATTTAATATATATATATATATTAATAGACAAAAATTATTAATTACTCATTGGAAATTTAAAAATTGAGTAAAAATATAATTAGTAAATGCATTTAAAATGAATTTTTTATTGTAAAATATTACATCTTCAATACAATAAATAATTAAGCATTAGAAAATAAGAAGAAACAATTAATGCAGGTTATTTTTTAAAATAAAAAAAATACTAATTTGTTTAAATTCTTATGTTTTTTCCTTTACAATATTATTCTTTTAATTTGATAATAAGTGTATTATTGTTTTATTTTTAAAATAATATTATTTTGAAATAAATTTTTATCTATTGAAATGGTAAATATAATTTAAAATACACGAATACATGTTATTAATGTTTAAAAGAAAAAAGAAAGGAATATATAGGTAAATGCATTAATTGTGCATTGGGAATTTAAGATGTGAGTAAAAATGTAATCAATATACTAAAAATTTGCATTTAAAATACCACTTTTTAAATTCACAATGAACAATTAATGCACTTCTTAAAAAATTACAAAATTAATACTTGTTTTAAAACAAATTATCTCTTATTTTTTAAAAATGTTATTATTTAATTTGATAATAAGTATATTATTTTTTAATAATAATATCAAATTTAAAATAACTTTTATCCATTAAAATTATAAATATAATTTAAGATGCATAATTTTTTTTTTTTAAAATTAAGATAAAATAGGATAACTTTTATCCATTAAACCATGATGATTTTTTTTTTTCTAATTATTTAATTGTAAGTAATCATAATAGTATATTTTAAATTCTATTTAATTAATGTCATCTATTTTATAACTTAAATCAAATCAAATTGAAAATAATTTAATTTTAACATGTTTAACTCGAACCAAATTAATTTGATATTTTTAAATGAAACTTTGATCAATTTGATTCTATTCCGTTAGATATTAATAATATTTTAAATAAATATTTAGTTTTTTTATGTTGCATTTACTAATATGTAAATATATTATGTTCAAGCTAAATATACACATTTGAAAACATAACAAAATAAATAAACCGTTAAAAAATAAAATATCTAAATAACAAAAATAAATAAATAAATAAATAAATATATTTAATGAATTTTTAAATTTTGAAATAAAATAAAATTTTCCATAGATAATTTTAATAAAAATACCAAATTGTGTAGGGGTAAGTGTCTACCCTTACATTTTGAGGATAAGGGTCTACCCTTACCCATATCATTTTAGAAAGGGTAAGGATAGGATTTAAACCCTAAAAAACTTTGAGGGTCTAATAAGGGTTTGGGTGAGGGTAGACCCAAACCCTTACTTTTGCCAAGCTTATATGTGATGCCACATGTGATGTTGTATGTAATACACCATAAGAGATTATATTTTCAATAAATATTTAACAATTATAATAATAATAATAGTTTAAACTCATAATATTTATAAATTATATAATAATATTATTTACTAAATAAATTAACTTTAAATTTTGTCTCAAAACTCAATTACATTGAGGAATTTTTTTTTTTTTTACATGCCATAAAAAGTTTACTGTACAATTGTAGGCCACTTTTGAAAAGTTTGCAAAACTAAAGTTTAATTTTCACTTCATACGCCATTCACAGACTGTGACCGTAATTCACAGACTGTAAGCGTGATTCAAAACATTTGTGAATTGTAAAGATTCAAGGGTATTTTGGGAAACTTGGCCTATGGAGTGAAAACTAAACTTTTTAAAACATGTTTTTGTATGTTTTTCAAAACAGACCTATAATTGTATTTTGAACTTTGAAAAGCCAATTTAAAAGAATTTTCACTTACATTAATATAACTAACAATATATATATATATATATATATATTAATATTTTCATTTCAAGCACATATATATTTTTTTATATTAGTGCTTAATATAATTAATTATTTTTTTATATAAACGGGTTACCGAATCGGATCAGATCAAATAAACCTTGACCCGCTTTTGACCCGATAACACGAACGGATCAACACTTTTGCCCTATACCCGCCCCAAAGTAAAAATTTTCAGCTCCAAACCCGATCCAAAAATACCGGATCAGATCGGATTTGGACCGGATCGAGTATTTTTTCCAGCCCTAGTTGGTAATAGTGAAGAATTCGCTACTCAGCAATCAAAAATATAATGAATAGCAAGTACTCGACTATTTATAGATTACTTGGATTTTACTCGGCGGTCAATAATCAACCTTTTAATTTCAATTGTTTGAAAAATGAGATAAACAATATATATAATTTTAATGTTTAAAAATCTACCATTACATTCGTACAAGAATTTGATTATCATTAAAAAAAAAATTTATTCCAAGTGACTATAAAAAATTAACACAAATATCGTATTGTTTAATTACCACACTATATTAATATATTGGTAAAATTATATATACATACTAACCATAAATTAAAAGTACATTTAAACTAGATAAAGTAAAAAAAAAATCATTTCAAATAAGTAAGTGGAATAAATAAATCCAATTAGTAAATTCGAAATGTACTGAGTACCCCCTTAACCTTAGGAGCGGGATGAATGATACATCTGGCGAGCGCCGGTAAAGAACGCAAGCAAAGCAGGAGCTCGGGCATTGTTATATTCCATCAAGATTCTTCACTGCAAGTGAAAGCTATTAATATAGGTAGATCAAACCGAGTTGACCGAGCGGACAGATCAAGTAAAGTACTCCTGAGTAGGTCTGAATACTCTTAAGCTGATTTTTTTCCTTGCCTATTTTGATGATCGTATCTACAAAATAAGGGAGTACTTAAACTACTCAACCAAATTTTAAAACACTGTATTTTTGTCTAAAAGTGCAAAAATTTTATTAAAAGTTTCGTTTTATAAAATTTTAATATTAAGTTAAATTATATTTTCATTTATGAGTTTATTTTGCAAATTATCACTATTATCACTTTTGAAGGTACATCGAGTTAAACTATTAATTCAACAACAATTTCGTAAGCGTTTTGTGAATATCTCTTTTCTTAGTTTTGATCCAAATTTATAGAATAATTTTTCATAATATAATGCCATTATTGGGTCCATTCATGGCTATTAGACATTACAATGATTTATTTTACTTTATTTGTGCAGTCGTTAAACTATCTAGTCTTTATCGTATTTATACCATCTAATTATTTAGATTATCCTGATACTTTAGAAGTTGTTGATCTTTTCTCTCATACACAAACAAATCCACAAAGGTACCTTTTGATATTGGTTCAATAGTAGGTAATATTTTTAAAGGGTAATTGTCAAAAACCTCCCAAGTTATGAAACGTTTGAGTTTCCACCACCGGTTTTCGAACGTTGTACCACACTACCCCCATTTATAAAACCAAAACTGTTTTCTTATGATTGGATTTTTTCTGTTAATGGGGCGGTTTGACACAAAAGTTTGAAAAACTGTGGTGAAAAATCAAACGTTTCAAATTTTGAAAGATTTTTGATAATTACTCTTTATTAATTCTCTAAATGATATTGATATATTTATCACATCTCAATTGGAGGACAAATTATGATTTATAAATATAAATATGATATTGTTTAGGGTTTTTTTCATAATATAAAAATTTAAATTACTTTTAAAAAAATATTTAACTAGTTAGATTTCAATTGTTTCACATTTTATTTCATATTTTATCAAAAGTAGTTTAATTCAAAAATATCTTTTTATTTATTTTTAAATTTAAATATTTAAATTAATTTAATTTTGTCAACCTATTGACTTCTTTAAATTTGATCTTTTTTAAAAATATATATACTTTTTTATTTTTTATTTATATTTTATTCCATTAATTTTATATTATAATTTGCGAAATTAAAACTATTAGAATAAAAATTCATTACAATATCAAATAATTTTAAAATAAAGGAATAATTATTTTTCATTTTAATTATAATATATATAAAAATTAATATTGGAAATGATAAAACTAAAATGATATACAAAATATATTACCAATTAGAATTATGTAAATATATAATTTATAATTAATATTCAATTATTGTTACTACACCTCTAACAATTATTAAAACATGTAATATCTATGTTATTAAAGAATAATGGACTAAAAAAAACTACCACTAAATTAAATTTAATAAATAATAATAATAATAATTGTAATCACGCATTATATATCTTCTTCAAATACGAAAAATTATTGCAAATTCTTCCAAGTAAGTTGGGTAATCACGCATTATATATCTCTTTATTTTTTAAATATTATTTTGCTCACCGACAATTATAATAAAATATTGTTTATGCTCACTTACTATTTTGATATTTATATTTTATTCCATCAGTTTTATATTATAATTTTATTCTTTATTAATAAAAAAATAACAGGAAAAAAATATATCATTTAAGAGAATTAATAAAAAGTAGTGTAAATACGTATTTTTAGACATTATATAAAATAAAATAAAATAGTTTTAGACCAACTTTAAATTTTTTACACTTTTAGACTTTTTTTAAAATAATTGCAAAAATGAACTTTCAGGTGAACCGAGAAGCATCAGACCAGGAAATAGGCAAATATAACTGTTTCCCGGTGTTCTGTTTCCAGGTCCGGGAAGCAAAACAGCTGGAAACAGTTATATTTTGTCTGATTTTCGGTGTAGTTTTTGCTTCCCGGTCTGATTTGTCCGGGAAGCAAATCAAGACCGGGAAGCAGGGGTATTACGGTCATTTTGGTCTATTTTCTGCAAAAATTTTCGAAAAAAGTTTAGTTCTGTAAAAATTTTAATTTTGGTCTAAAAATATAATTTTTTTAATAAAAAGTCCAAAAATGCAATGGACCCTTAAAAGTAATTACCAAAAATCCTCCAAAATTTGAAACGTTTTATTTTTTCGCCACCGTTTTCCAAACGTTTGTGTCAAACCGCCCCCATTAACAGAAAACATCCCATCATAACAGAAAACAACTTTGATTTTGTAAATGGGGACGGTTTGGTACAACGTTTGAAAACCAGTGGCGAAAAATCAAACGTTTTAGAACTTGGGAGATTTTTGGCAATTACCATATTTTTAAACCTCATTAGGGTGTGCAGATGCTTTTGAGCTATTTGAGGCGCAAGGAGAATTTTGGACATTTCGGGCCTCCAAGATGTCTTCGTGCATTTCCTAATTGGGCACTTGTCAATACAAATGGATAATGTTGAGTACCTCCCATTGTAAGGTTATTATGGGTCTTCCTAGCATCATCGAGCTCCTTTTCGAGTGCCCCCTAATTCTGAAGGTCACTTCGGATGCTGTAGGAACACTTAACGTTAACTAATGCATCCCTCTGCTATCTTATGCTATAATTACTCCCTTTACTCGTAATACTCTTTATGTCATTCCATTTACTTGGGCGTACTTTTAGCTGGGTTTGCTTGCAGCCCTCCACCTTGTGAAGCATCTTAGTATTAATTTGAGCTTACTAGTGCTACTAAATAAGAGACATCCCTCCAAACGTTATTGCGGTTTTTTTTTTCTTTTTAATTTGAGCGTGATAACCACTATTTCCTTACTTCAAATCTTCTTCCTTTTATTGTTTTACTAATTCTTTCATGGACTCGGCCTCCTAAATTCAGCTTCCAATAGACCCCACCATCATCCTTTCACCTGACTTTATTTAGTTATACTGTAATTTACTATTTCATTAACTTTAATTGATCTTAATTTAAAAATATAAAGTATTAAATTAAAAGTCCAAAATGAAAGACAATTTATTATTAAAAAATTTAACCATTTACAAAACTAATAAATATATATTTTATGATTTCTTTATTATTTTGAAATATTTTATGGGAGATAAATTAATTTAAATTATTTGACACATTTTAATTTTAGGTAATTATAAATTAATAAATAATTAAATTTTCCTCTGTTTTCATTAGTCAGTACACTTTTTCCCTTTGATAATAACTTTTTAATTGCTACACTTTTCATTTTTAGTAAAATAAATCTACTAAAAGTAACTCTTCATTCTTTCACTACTTATATTATTAAAGGATTCACTTTTTCTACAAATCCACCCCTTTTCATCTATTATTAAGGGATCCACCTTTTATTACCACTAAAAATAAAAAATAAAATAAAAAAACAGTACTAGTAAATGGAACTATAATAAATATAGCCAATAAAAAAAACGGAAAAAGTAATTGCAAAAACTATATATATATAAATAAAGAGTTGACTAATTTGTTAATGCTCCTAACTATTGAAATATTTGAACAACTATGTTTTTAAGTTTCTGAACAATACTATCTGTTAAATAATATTTATTAATAAAAAATGAAGAAAAAAAATAAAATGATAGACCCTGTAATAAAATCTCTAGATGTAGAAGTTTGGATAGACACTATCTACTTTAATCGTTGACACATCAACTTTACAAACCAAATATATTAAATCATTGTAGTTAAGTTTGAGTAAATCTCTCTTAATGACTCTAACGTAACTATACAATTTATCAAATTGACATGAGTATAGAGATACTCTAAGTAAGTCAATATTTCACCCTTAAATTTTTTATTAGAAAAAATCCATTTTAATTTTCACCATCAATTCACTTGAGAAAAAATGGAAAATTCTAGACAATCTTTTACGAAAACATTGACCAATAAACTAACCGTTTGATAGTAAATGCTTCATAGCTTTCACAATTTCCTTTCTATTTATGCTATTTCTTCTATCCTCCCAACTTGTTCTCGCTCAAAGGGCATTTACATATCCAGCTCGTGAGTTCTAAGAATCATTTTATTTTATAATTTTGTATTTTAATTTTCTGTTTTTCTAACCAATCTGAAATAATATTGCATAATTAGCTTAAAATATATAATATGAATGTGGTGGGTGGTCCTTTTCAGAACCATCTACATTTGTTCATCCTCTTTAATATCAGATACCAAGACTTTGAAAAAAATATGAAATCATGCTTGCACAAGTTGAATGATTAAGATGTATCATTTAAAATATGAAAGGATAGGTATATACATGGAAAAAAAGGAATATATATTGGTATTATTAGGAAAACAAATATATGAAATAAATATGGAGTGATGAAGTTCTGTTGTAATAATAAGAATAATGGACATGATTTAAAATAAAAAATGAAAATCTCCATTATTTATTATTATTATTATTATTGAAAATCTCCATTATTTATTATATGTATTTTTCAAATTCTATTATTTATCCTAATTGGTATAAATATTCCGAATTAAAACTATAATCAAATTATTTGATTTTGAGTTTTCATTTTCAAACTCGTATGAACAACTCGAATGAATAGTACTATTAGTTTGGATTACCTCCTTAAAACAAGAACAATCTCAGCTCAAATCATAACGAAACCGTTAGAGCTGTAAATATATATATATATATATATATATAAATAAGTATTTTGTTGCTTTATTTATTTTATTTATATTATTAGAGTTTATTTGTTTATGAGTGAATATTTTTATTAATATTAGAGTTTATTTGTTTCAATTTAACATAAAAATAATCTATTTTGAAAAATTTAAAACTCGTCATATAAGAATCTAAGTGTGTGTTTGGTATGTAGATTTTTAAGTAGCGATTCGATTTTTCATTAGCGATTTGACAATTTAACCGTTTGGGAGAAACTTTTGGATTAGCGATTAGATTTTTAATTAGCGATTTCCAGAACGCTACATCAAGTAGCTGTCCACGAATCGCTAATCAAAAAGCTCACATTTTACCTTTATCAATTTATAAGTATTACTAAACTACCCTTAATAATATTAAAAGCTTCTATTTGTACTAAATTAGTTAATTTTAATAGTTTTTATTTATTAAATATAATTAAAAATCTTTAAATAACTTTTTTAGTTAGTTTACATTTTATTTATTTTTTAATTAGTTGATAACTAAAGGATGATTGATTTTAAATTAAAAATCTTGAAAGAAAAAATTGTTTAAAAATGAATACTAACACTAATAAATTATATTGTAAGATAAAAATAAGATATTGTATTGTTTACGTAATTTTACATCTAATAGCTACTTCAACATCTAATTGTTATTACCAAACACTCATGCCAAATCGCTACTTCAACATCTAATTTAACAGCTAACAGCTAATCGCTACTTCAACAGCTAACTCAACATCTAATCTAACATCTAGTGCCAAACATACACTTTGTGTATTTGGTAGGTAGATTTTTAAGTAGCGATTAGTTTTTTCATTAGCGATTTGACAATTTAACCGTTTGGAAGAAGCTTTTTGATTAGCGATTAGATTTTTAATTAGCGATTTCCAAAACGCTACTTCAAGTAGCTGTCCACGAATCGCTAATCAAAAAGCTCCTATTTTACCCTTATCAATTTATAAGTATTACTAAACTACCCTTAATAATATTAAAAGCTTCAATTTGTACTAAATTAGTTAATTTTAATAGTTTTTATTTGTTAAATATAATTAAAAAAATTAATAACTTTTTTAGTTAGTTTATATTTTATTTATTTTTTAATTAGTTGATAACTAAAGGATGATTGGTTTTAAATTAAAAATCTTGAAAGAAAAAATTGTTTAAAAATGAATACTAACCCTAATAAATTATATTGTAAGATTAAATAATATATTGTATTGTTTACGTAATTTTACATCTAACAACTACTTCAACATCTCATTGTTATTACCAAACACTCATGTCAAATCACTACTTCAACATCTAATTTAACACCCAACAGCTAATCGCTACTTCAACAGCTAATCGCTACTTCAACAGCTAACTCAACATCTAATGTAACATCTAGTGCCAAACATACACTAAAAAGTTCATTGAGTCTATCTCTCCTCTCTAGATTTTGAAAGTTCATTGAGTCTATCTCTCTACTCTAGATTTTGATTCTCTATCCATATAGAATAAGAAAGTGCTAATCAATTTATTCTTTATTTTTATTTTTATTTTTGAAGTAAAATAATAGTTCTAAACATACATGCTACAGCGGAAACGTAAATTAGGATAGAAATACGTTACTAGTGAATTGGTCGGATAGTAATCATGGTACGTAGTTGTACGAACTACCATCATTTCTTCTACAGAGAGACCTTCTTCTTTTGGTGTCTTCAGAGAGTATTGCAATATGTTGATTATTTCTCACTTTCACATATCTTTTTCTGAATCACATACACGTGATTGTAACATGATCTGATAAGGTGGAAGTTGAAAACCGCTCAACTTCTCACCATTCCTATCTTATCCTACCACTACAAGTGGTGGGCTTTAAGAAGGTAGGATGGGCCATTAGGATGGCCCACCCAAAATATAATTAAATCCAATCATTTCTTTTTTTAAGGTTTAAAGGAAAATTTAGCCCAATACAATGAGATACTATCAACTGACAACTACATTATAAAAATAAAGGTCTATTTATTTTTTATTTTATAAAATTTAAGTACGATATTAATTTAATAATTAAATCAATTATATATTTATATTCATATTTATTTTTTTCTTATTAATTTTAATAATTTAATATTCACACTCCTAAATTATATAAGATACATTCTATAAATTAAAAGATTAAAAAATAATATAATTTTCTTTCAATTATTTTATATTTAATTATTAATTTAATAAATTATTTTTATTAAACACCATTTTAATTGTCATAGTTGGATATTTCAACTCTGACGGTAGGGCCGATTCGATCTAATTTAATTTAAAAACTAACCTAACTAATTTCGGTATGTTTCGGTTTTAAATATTTAATTAATTTTATAAATATTTTTAATATGATTTTACAATTTAAATTTGATATTTTTTTTATAAAAAATTATATATTAATTTTATATTTTTTAAAATTCAGAATAATAAATTAATTCAAATATTTTCGTGTTATAGATTTTATTTATTAAAATTTTGTTATAAAATCAATAATTTGAATTATATTATTTTAAAATATTAATAATAGATGAAAATTAATTATTACAATTAAAATTACATATAATAATGAGTTATATAAAATTATATATGTATTCTATGTTAATTATTTAATTTTATTCATTTATTTTTTATAAATTTATTTAATTCTTTATATAAAAATCAAATCTACCCTAATATATCCATTCAACTTGTTTAATTCGATTTTAATTTTTACTCGTACAATCTCAGCCACGAGTGCTAAATACGCTCTTAGTTCCCATCAAAACTACACATAACTCTTGATAATATCATTTGTATAAAGGTGTACATGTGAATCGGAGACTATTCTATAAGCAAAATATTGTCCCTTTGAAGAAAAATTATGCTGAGAAGTCTTGAGAAAAAGTCTACCCATTCACACGTGTTTTATATATATATATATATATATATATATTTAAAGCGAGTTCATCTCTGCGAACAAAAATGATGACTTCTACTTGTGTTAACAAGTGGTTTCTTGCGTGGGCAATTTTCCTTCTTTTTCTTTCCACCCAAACAGCTATCGCTTCATCGGTCAAAACACCGAGTAAGTTTCAGTTAAATTTGTTTTGTACTAATTCGAACATTGGATTTAATTATAAGCACTTAATATTTCAGGCGCGGTTTCCCGTAGCGACCCAAAGCCTTCTCCTGGGTCTCGTTAGCAGGATTAACACGAATCACGAATATATCTATATTTTATGCGCCGGTGCTTTCTACTCAGCTCCAGATCTCATGGAGCCTCCATTATATGATCCGATGTGATAAAATATTGCAAAGACCCCAAATGTATCATATCAATAATTATATTTGTTGTTTGTATTATTAATTTGTGATATTATATTAATGTTACATGAGTTGCTTCTTCATCAGTATATTTTGTAGTTTGAATCAGACATAGGAGACCGCGACATAAATATAATATAGTGAAATATTATTATTATTATTATTCTAGGAATAATATAACCTTGGGTACATAAAGTTGTGTAAAATTTTCATTTAAATACTCCAACTTTTCGAGATTTTATATAGATACTCAAACTTGTAAATTAGATTTATATATAGGTACTCCAACTTTACGATGCTTCATATAGATATTCAAATTTGCAAATTAGATTCTTATATAGGTACTTCATCTTTATGAGGTTTCATATAGGTACTCCAATATTTTAACGCCACGTCATTCTGAGGATCTAAATGACCTATAATTTGCAAGTTGAAGTACCTATATGAAACCTCGAAAAGTTGGAGTACCTAAATGAAAATTTTGCACAACTTTAGATACCCAAAATTACATTATCCCTATTTTTATTATGACTTGAAATCTTATGGTACAATATCTATTATTATATTAATTTGAATTTTGAATACGTGTTCATTTGGTATTACACTACACTTAAAAATACTTTAATTATTGTAAATTAAAGTTTTATAAAAGTAAAATAAAGAAAAATAATATAAATTGAAAATTAATAAACTGACGAAAATTTTGTCGTAATATATGAAATTAATATTTTAATAATTACTTATTTTTGAAATAATTTACTTTCCAGGGTAAAATTCCACAAAATCATCTTAAAAACCAAAATTTCTAGTAGTTTCAGTACGGTATTACTAGACTAAATCATCCGAACATAAATAATTTTCGTAAGTTAATAAAATTATTAAATAAAAAATCTAAAAATTAATAAAAATTATTAAAATTTTATAATTTGCAAAATCACTCATATACGACACAAAAACTACCACACTCCATGAAAACCACTAAAAAACAAAGGGAATTTGGTTGATTATTCTAAGCATATTGATGACCTTGACAAAAGAATGTCAATTATTGGTTATATTTTTACTTCGGGAGGTTGTGCAATTAGTTCGAAGGCTATCTTACCAACAACCATTGCGTTGTCAATAAGGGCTGAGTATATAGCCATGAGTGAAGTAGTAAAAGAAGCAAATTGGTTTAGAGGAGTGGTTGATGAATTAAGCGAATATTTGAAGTTGATGATAGTCCATTTTGATAGTTGGAAGCTTAGATGTTCCATAACGTACTAAGCATATAGACATCAAGTACCAATTTATTTGATATATGATTTCTAAGGCAATATTGCAGTTAGGAGGATTCTATTCAGAACAATCATATGCTAATATGACGACTAAGTACTTGTTAACAATCAAATTCTATCATTATTTTAGTTTGATTGGAATTTGTGATCTTTAAAGTTCCCTTAGGGGATACAACAAAGACGAAAATAATTCGTTATTTGTATTATGAGTCACGGTGAAGATATAATTAAATTGATAATGATCAAAGAAAGAAAATTAAGAAAAGTTGAGGTGGTTCAAGTGAATGTGGAGATTTATTGGAATGTCTTAAATCAAAATAAGTTTTAATTACTTGATTCCTTAAAAATTCTCTATTTCTTATTTAGTTGTTTTTCTTACCGGAAATAAACTGTTAGAAAAGTAATATTTGTAACTGCTAAAAACAGAGGGTTTTTTTTTTTTTTTTTTTATTTAGAGGAAGACATCAAATCCCGGAGAGAATTACAATTTGTGAGTATGGAAATACATTCATGAGGTAGGCACCTCGCTATACTAGGCTAAATAGCTTGTCACTCTTTCTTCTACATTCCATTATTTTATTGTTTGTTTATATTCTATTGTGTCATTTTGTTTCTTTTATTCCTAACAATTAATTTTAGGGATGATAGGCTTTTACAATATTTTAATACTAATTGATTAAACAAAAGTTCGAATTTTGACTCCACTTGTAACTTGTCAAGTATTTTATAGCCAATTTTTGGTTTGAGCTCAGTCTCATGAGCCAAATACTGTTGGGGTGTCAAACCCAATACCACATCGGTAATACAATAGGATAATGACTTGTATATCTTTTGGGTGGTGGTACCCAAGAACAAATCCGTGCGGGCTCGCCCCGGCCCAAAGCGGACAATATCATACTAATGTGAAAGTTAAGGAGCGGCTCCGGAGGGTCCAAAAAGTGGTATCAGAGCCTGGTTCAGAGACGGAGCCCGTGATCAGATCCGTGGTGTGCCTTGTGTCGAAAGACTTTCTGAAAATATGGTGATCAGGCAGCGAGTCCCGTTGGATAGTAACGGTGGTACAAGATGGTTTGACGGATCAGTGGATTATCTCAAGGGGAGGTCGGTGACCGATGAGCCGGTGAATTATCTCGAGGGGAGGCTGACGTGTGATCCTTGGTTTGAAGGATCCGGTGGACTGACTCGAGAGGAGGCGATGTGGCCCTTGGTTTGAAGGGGAGGATTGTTGGGGTGTCAAACCCAATACCACATCGGTAATACAAGAGGATAATGACTTGTATATAAAGCATCTAGAGAACTCCATTAGTATGAGGCCTTTTGAGTGGTGGTACCCAAGAACAAATCCGTGAGGGCTTGGCCTCTGCCCAAAGCGAACAATATCATACTAATGTGGGAGTTAAGGAGCGGCTCCGGAGGGGTCCAACAAATACAAACTCGGGTTAAATAAAATATTAATTTAATATATTATATTAATATAATTTTAATAAAAAATATTAAAATATATAATATACTTAACTCGTATACGCTCGTTTAAACTCGACAAGCTTTTGAATCTTTAACCATGAAATTCGAAAGTAATCTCATTTAGATTTGAGCTTGAATTTGACTCACCAAAAATTATTTTAATTGAAATTTAAATCAAATTTTAAACAAATGAGATACAAATAGTTCTCGAGCTGCCGCCACTCATTTATAATACTATAGTATGAAAAATAATACTAACTTTAAAAAATAATAATAATTTATGAAATGCAATATTATGGCTTCACACCATTCCCACCATTAATTCCATTACAAAAATATAAGTGTTTTTTTTTTTTAAATTATTTATGGGAGGGTATATCAGGGACTTGAAATAAATTCTGAATCAAATTAAATGCACTTGGAACATGTGAGAGAATCATTTTAACTTAAACATTACTCAATCAATTCACTTGGAAATTCGGATATAAGATAACCATTTTTGTTTGGGATAACTAAAATTAACACCATTCGAAGATTGTATTGTAAAATTAGCATTTGATTACTAATTTAAGTTTCAATAGCACTTATTTATTGAAAACCCGAATATAACCTTAACCATTTTAATGTTTTTAAACGCGCTGTTAAACAACATGGCTCTTTATGGTTTCAAAATTTGAAACTCACGTGACATTGAGATGTATTTCTTCTGCCCTAATTATCGTCTTCAACAGTTGGCTATGCTTCTTTTCAACTTTGGGTTATTTTTTTTTCAATTCAATTTCCTATTAGGTGTTCATTACCTTAGATGGAATTAATTTCAGGTATTAGATTGTGGGTTTCAGTTTGATTGGCAGTTGGATTCATAAACAGTTATTCCTGTAAACAGTCATAGTAGAATACACCCTCTGTTCACTTTCTGGGAAAAGTCAGTCATACCAAACCTTGGTAAGAGGGATGGTAGGTTCTTCTTCTACCACTCGAAAGAGGACCAGTTTCATGCCTTCCCTTTTGTGGGCCTATTATATGCAACTTTTTCGATGTTCTTTTGTAGGATCTTGCTAATAATTTCTTTTCTGTTATCATTAGGCAGTGATGTGTAGTTCATTGTTAGATAAAATACAGATAATTTAATAATGAAAACAAGTACATTGAATGAATAAATGACTTGTTACTGTTTAAAACATAAAAGGAGCTTATGCATGACTGAGACTTTCATAAAAAGATAACCTTGTGTCAATATTTATGTTGATAGGAATGATGTATTTTGTATTTTTTTTGTCAATATAATGAAGGAAGAAGCATATATAGAATGTCAAAATAAAATACAGAAGATGCGTGTGATTCTTTCACATCCCTGCTAAAATTGTCTGTCATAGATGAAATTCAAAGTTATAATACCAACTCATATACAACAACCATACATCAGGAATGGATTTACCACTTTCTTGTCATTAGCACAAGTGGATTAGGTAATTCAAAAAGCATGCAAGTTTGTGATTAGCAAAAGTCATCTAATGAACTAGTAAACTATGATGGAGCGCGTACTATCGAATATAGTTGATGCAATATAGCTCCTAATAATCCATGACCATCTCTTCATTTTACTAATTGACCAATATTTCTTTCCTCGCAACATATCATCTATCATCATACAACACCACAGGCCGCAACCACTACTGTCTGGCTATAAGGGTAAAATGACCTCGGAGGCAACATGAACTCTCCAACCATTACTAGTTCCCATAGGGTTCCTTGCATGGTTGTAGTAATTTGAACTTTCTAGAATACGCGGTAGTAAAAGGGATATTGGTGTCATTTCATCTGCTATATCCATTTTTTGAGATATGTCTGCAGCTTTGTCAACATTAGGATCTAGTACAAAAATAATTTGTTCCCTCAAATGCACCAGTATAACCATCTAATGACTGTTCATCACATGGGCTAGGCAGATAACCTAAGACAAATAAAATTAAGTCAAGAATAGTGAGCTTGAAAATATACAATTAATTAAATTACTGCACTTACGAATTTCAATTCCCACCAAGGTTTGCATTTGAAATTTCCTCGATGTTGCCCATCAACAACACGTATCCAGAACTCATCTAAATCTATACCTTGTAGCCATGCAGTTGTAAATAAAGCATTATCATACCTCTCCTTAATAGTCTAAGTGAACGTGATGCCCATTACTCCCACTCCTGATGATGGATGACCAACATCATGAACACTGACAATGAAGGCATCAAGGATTGAAGCATCCATCCACGTTGCAGAACTGAGGAAACTTTTTAAAACTGTGTTCACGATCTTTATGTTCCCAACAAAATACCTGTGTGTTCAAAAGAATGTATAAGTATTTTTGATCAATTACATTATAAGTTAAATGAAGGTTATTGGTGGTTTGATACTTACACATTCTCTTCAGGTTCTGTGAACTAGTCAATCATATCCAGTGATTCTGTGTGGATGTATTGAGAAAATCTCTTTTACAGCTTTGGAATCACTCTCCCCACTTAACCTTCATAGTGATCAACTAGGCAAGGTGCACAATCTGGAGCCCATTCGTGGTTAGGGTGTAATTGAACCTTATTTGGTTTCTTCTCCCCAACAATAACAATCCTATCATCCTGATCATCCATTTCATATTGTTTCTCATTATCCTAATCATCCATTTTTTCTTCTTCTTACACAGAATGTTTATGCCTTTTCGCATTGATCTTCTCTAGTTTCTTTGCAGTTTTAGTTAGTCTCATCTTCTTACCATGATATCTTGTTAGGGGACCATCATTAGCCTGGGGTGGTACGTTAACCCGTGTAAAAGTTCCTATTTCTTGGTCATTGTGCATTTTATCTTTTTGAATGTTGTTTTCATCATCTCCCTCCCTTGTCCCCGTTATGTGCTCCGGGTCATTCTGCAATTAAAACGGTTAAAAAATGTAGAAAACGTTAAGTTGTCTAGATGCAATTTGTTCATTGTACTTCGAAGTACGTTGTAGAGAATAATGAATTATATTTCATTCATCAGTGAAGTGTTAAACACTTGTTATTGTACCTGAGACAATTCCAAGCTTTTGTTTTCATTCATTCCTACAGCTTTGAATTCGTCTACATATGGTCTGCGACTAAATTGGGGACCTTGTTTGTATGATTCTTCCTTTATGGGGGCCTCCTTCACTTCTATGCCCTCAGCTTTTAACAACTTCTATTTCTCTCGCAATCTTGTAGTCACTCCTTCAGTTACAGGATGAGGTACTTTAAACCTGATGCGACGACTAACTTATCGTGTGTTATGCCTTCTAGGTGGCCGGATAATTGGTTCGTCGTTTCTATATTTCCTGCTAAATCTGAAGGAACTTTTTGATTGGTCACACAAATTGAAGTGACATCAACTTCCTGCACTTTGAATTAAAGCAATATTAGAATTTTAAAAACTGCATAACTCTCACTTCGCTTAGTTCTTACTGCATGATGGTGCAGGGGTGAAACAATGTTAAGAAGATATTGTTAAAATATATGCAAAATTCAATGTTGATGATTATAAGTTATTGATAATTTATTAATTTATTACATCTTCATGACTATCTACAGCCTTTTCGAAAGGCCTATTCATGAACACCGTGTCCATCGAGTTGCTAGATAATTTATTAATTGATTCAAGGACAGTTATTTTTTCGTCCATCATGTCCATCGAGTTGCTAGATATTCTAGCTTTTTCTTCAAGCTTGAGGATCCTCTTTCCATATTGCTTTTTCATCCCGCATCAACATATGTGGATTTGTTAAATAAAGATCTCCATTCACATAAATCATGCATATTCCCAACAATATCTCCAATTACATCCTGCAATATAAATATTGGTATGTATTATTGCAGGATATTATAAAACTACCTAAAAAGAGGTAATGTATAATAATAGATTTAACATTCCATCGTCAACAAAAACCATCTCAAAGTTCATCATTCATGTCTTCGGCAAATTAGATTGAATTGAACAGTTAATGCATATTAATATCTACTTCGTCACCTAATATAATCACCTGATTCTTAGCAATTGCCGCTTTCAAGTCGTGGATTTCCTTTTCTTATTTCTTACACATCAAATAATACCGCATATGTAACGTCCGCAAATTGGGCTTAAATTTTGGACCAATTTAATTTTCGAAAGTTTTTTTTTCGATACTTTCCATATCGGAATAAATCGAAAATAATATTAAGGGCAATGATGAGATTAGGAAAATCGTTTTGAAAAGAAAATACTAGGATCAAAACCTTTATTTATTTTAAAATTAAATATTTAAAAGTGGACTTTCAAATCGAAATAGGCCTTTTAGGATAAAACTTGATTTAATTGGAAGCATAGAGTAAAAATTATTTTTGGACTTGGAAAAATATGAATTTTGATTCGAAATGTTAAATTTTGGCGAAATTGCCATTTTGCCCCTCTTAGCGGAAAAATGCGAATTTCTAAAATCGATGGTAATTTTTAATTCAAAATTTGAAAATAAATTTTTGGAGAAGCATGAAAGTTTTAGAATTGAAATTCGGTGGAAAACGGACTCGGAATTAGATTGGGCCCAAACTTGGCCCAATCAAAAGTAAAGCACACATGTGTGTGTGTTATAAGACACCACACCCACCTATCACACTCACATTTTCCCCTCTTCTTTTCTTCTCCATCTCTTTACGTTTTCTTCTTCCTCCATAACCAAACCCTAACTTTCATAACTCCTTTATTTACTCCTCTCAACCACCATAAACCATCAAGTTGATTGTCTCAACAACCTTCAAGGAGGCCACTCTTTACTTTTAAGGTGTTTTTCAACTCTATTCACCAAGGTGATGATCTCTCTCTCTCTACACTTTTGAGATTTCTAAAATGATGCTTGATTTTGATTCTTATATGCTTTTGGAATGTTTTTGAGTTGATTCTAAGTTATAATCATGTGTCTATAGCTTCCACTAGAGTTTGACCATAAAGCCCTAAAATACACTATTGTTTCTTTGTCTCTACTTGATGAGAATGGGTTTTATAAAGGTAAATTGATGGGTTGATGATCCTAGTGTGTTGATAAGAAATTTTGGATTAATTATGACATCTTGAAAAATCCTAAACTTAATAAATTAGTCATGTGATGATTGGTTTGTGTTGTAATCTTGAGATGATGTTGGTTATGGTATGATTATTTTAGTGTGTTAGAAAATAACTTAGTGTTGGCTATTCACTACTAGGAATACACAAAGCGAGCTTTTAGCTTGGGATCAACGGATGCGAGGTTCGTATTTCGTTTTTAGCACCATAGGTTTGTTTGTTATTGATTGATGCATTGAATATATGTCTACTTGTAATTAGTCCTTGAAATTGGTTAAATAAGATAACCACCTAAAAACCGATGTGATGAGCATAATTGTCATGCTAGGGCGTTAGAACATATGTGTGATGCATGTAGAATTATGCTAGGAGCTGCTCTTGGGAAATGAAGTTTGGGTGGACTATTCCATATTGTTTGTGAATGTGAAGGAGATAAGTTAGAGAATTATTTTCCCTTTGTATTCTTGATTTACTTTGTTCATGTGATGAGAATGGTGGAATTGATTGTTATTGATAATTGATGATGTTTGATGTAAATGTATACTTGTCTCTTGCGAAATAATTGGACTCAATGTCAAATGAATAGCCTAAGAAGAATAAAAGGCTAACTTGATGACATTACCCTTGAAGGGTCTTGAAATGGTTTGAAAAATAATGGTAATAGCAAAATGGATGCACTACCCTTGGTTGGGTCTTGAAAATCATGAAAATGCCCCATAAACTTGATATAGATAGTAGAATGAAAGGCATGCCTAGGGATAGAAGTACTTCGACCCATGAAGATATCATGGTTTAGTAGGCGCGAATAGTTTACTTACGGGGTGACGGCTCCGTCTTGTTTACAGATTTATTCTGTCTTGGGATGATGATCCACTTACGGCTCCGACACATCCTTGCGGTGCTAGGACCGTCTTGGAACTTCGGTTCACTTACGAGCTTGCCCTTCTTGGGACTTCGGTCCATTTGATCCCGTTTTCGAAAGCTATGTATGTTTATGGGCATTCTTGTAAAAGTTGATAAACTTGATTGATAACTTGCATGATTTGGTTAAAAGTGAATAAATGAGCAATGGTTAATAAAACATGATAAAGAACTTGAAAATTGTTCTTGATATTGAAGTTGACATGTTATTGATGATTGATCTTGATGATGTATTGATATTGTCTTAATAATGAGCTTAAAGATGTTCTTGAACTTGCTTCATGAGGAAATCAGTTAGTTGGTTTGGAAAAACTTCATAATGAACTTTATAATAAGATGATTAATGATCTTACTTGAGTAAGTATGTCTAAGTGTGTCTTGAACATGAATTTGAAGTGTTTTGAATATTTGCATGATTGGCTAACCTCTAGTCCAACCCCTCTTGGTGATTCACTTTTCTTTGGTATGTTTTTGTTTCATAATTGGAATTTTGATAATCAAGGTGACTAGATGGTTAGAATGTGCTTCAGATAAATCATGTTTAAAGATTGTTAATCAACTTGATAATAACTTGGTTGGTAAGTTGTGATTTTTCTTGAAATTGGTATTGAATTAGTAGAATAGATAAGAACGTTGAAATTGAACTTGCATTGTCTTGCTGCAGATGCTGCACCAAGTTGACCAAATAGGCAACTTGCTCAGCATCTTTCACCCAAACGGTTAGGTCGCTTGATGAATGGATTGTTTGTATGTGCTGTTTGATTATCATAGATGATATATTTAAAATTTGGTTGCATTCCGATGTTATTCGGTGGCATTTCGGAATTGAGCAAGTCGCTCAAATGAACAACCTGAGAAGCTGTCCACAAAAATCTACAAGTTAAGAATTCTCACAGCGAGACCACTAGTTATGCGACTAGTGAGCCGTACAACTAGTCATGCAACTAGTGGTCTGCCGCTGAAAATTTCTAATTTTCATACTAAATTTCAAAACCTCTATTCTCCTTCGTTTGAACTCCGATTTGGGTGCCGTTTATGACTATGTTTTTATTTTTGAGTCTATTATTTAATTATAAATTTAAATTAATTTATTTGGCTGGTTCGTATTTTTGAATTTCGGAGACTTCTTCAAGTGTTTGAAAGAGTTCAACTTTTGACTAATAAATGTTTTGGACTTTATTTTTCCTTCTTTCGCACTCCAATTTGAGTACCATAAATGACTATGGATTCATAATGATGTCTACTAGTTATCTATATTTTTTAAATAAATTATTGGATTGATTTTCTACCAGATTTTGAAGATACCTTAAGAGGTGAATTTTCTAACTAAAGACCACTTGTTGAATTGTGTTTAAAACTTTATAAATTATTCATATAAGTGTTATTTTGTCATCAAATGACTATAACGGTCATATTTTTAATTGACCCGAAGTACGGGAAGTATCTTGTATCGTTACTTGCGAAACAAGTAACATCATTTCTTGCCCCATTTCATGATAGATAAACGAGTTAAATAATAAAATGAATTTATATCATGTCAAGCACATGCATGTTTGTTCGTTATTGGTAATTAGGCCATATTTGTTTGGTTGCTATGGTATTAGCGGACTTTAAAAGGTCCAATAGATGCATAGTCTCGTGTTTAATCATGTTTGCAACATTTCACAGTTTTCAATTTACGAAAAACAACTCCTCTTTTGGAAAACAAGTTGTCATGACTTAAGAATCCCTTTGAATGGTCTTGAAAATATTATGAAACCACTTATCCAAATTATTTTTTTACTACCAATTCCTTTAACTATTGTAAAAACGATCTTGACTTCAAATGTCATTTCCTAGCTTGAATTTTCTAAAAAAATTAACTTGATATTGAACATTATTTTAAGAAATACAGTTTGAAATGTGTTTTTAAATGCTTGAAGTTTGCAACCTTAAAATTTATTCAATGTTGCCAATTGGTTGGTTGCTTCTTATTTAAGAAATGTCTTGTGTCTTGTCCTAAGTAACGGAAGTGTTACGTTAGGACAAGTTCTCCTAGAGTCGGGGTGTATGGACTAAGTGGGTTTGGCGCTTGAATGTCTTGATTGACTTGAACGACTTGAATGTCTTGATTAACTTGCTTGCTTTAATTGATTACTTCTTGTTTGATCGTCTTGATTAATTGAACGTCTCGATTAAACACCATGATTGGTCACACGTTAATTGAAAGAACTCAATTGTTAATAAGCATGATAAATGCGATTAACCTTAATAATTGGTAAATCATGAAATGGACATGATAATGTGGCATAATATATTACAGCTATTGCACTAGCATGGATGATTGCTAAAAATTGCTTGTGCTTGACTTCTATGTGATAAGGTGAGCTTAGAGATGCTCACATTAGAAATGCATTGTGTATGAGAGCATTGCATATTGAAGAGAAGGTAAAAGCATTTGTATGTGTATGTTTAGGACATTGAATGCGAACAAGGCGTATGCTGATCCTTCTTTTCCTCTTTTTCCTTTTTCTCAAAAATTTGTTTACAGGTTTGATCGAGTAAGGCATATGGTTCATAAAAGCTCTCTCATGGTGAAGGATTTAATGTTGCAGTTATACTTATACGTATTTAAAAGCTCATTATGTTTGTAAAATAAAATCGTGATTTATTTGCTAAATGATTGTAAATGAACATTTTATTTTGTTGAAGTATAGATAAGCATTATTAATTTGATTTCTAATCCAAAAATTGCATTAGAGAAAATATGATGTTTTAAAGTCTTTCGCACAAATGTGGTATGTTTGATTGAATTTCGAAAATGTAATTATTTTACAAATTGTTAATGTGGCATTTGGGCTTCTCATTACGGTCTCGACCGGGGTGGGGGTTCGACGCTACAGCATACTTGGCTGTTATGTTATTGAACTTTCATTACTTTTCCCATGATGTTTTCCTGGTATACGCACTTCTGCATCTTCATCGTCTGCTCTGTTAACAGTTTCATCACCTCCAGCAGCATGTTCATCTTCATCTGAAATTTCTTCACTTGCAACGTTGTCATTCTAATTTCTTGCATCCCTATTTAATCTTCCAGAATATCGTCTTCTTCCATATACTCTGATCCATTTTGAAGCATTTAATATTCATCATCTTCCACTACATTTCGTTTCTCAATCAGTGAAACGCTATCTTCTAGATCAAAGTCCTTAAAATACCAACTTGACATTTCCTCTTCTGTCGCCTTAAGCTTCGCACAACCACTTGTTTGTAGGAAAAAAATGTAAAGTTTAAATTCACCACCGACCTAAACAATGTGAAATGTTAATTTGGATGCAAAATTCCAAGTAATCTTCCAAATACAAGGACTGCTACATCTAGTTAATGGATGTCCTTGATCTTTTCACAAGTAGATAATTCTAATATTTGCATTTCATGTCAAAAAAGTAGTCAAAAATAAATTACCCCTTAACAATTCCTTCCAGACTTCACACTCCGGTCCCAAAATGCCTATCTTACACATCTGGGATACTCGGCTGCATCTCTGTCAAGTATCAACACCTTGATCACATATTGCATATGTTCGAAAGTTTTCATTAACCACCACTACATCACGAGTTTAAGAATTGTTAGTTAGCTACATATAAAACAAAGAGGAATTAGAGATTTTCGGTCATATAACAGAACATAGGCGTATTACTAACCGCGAAAGTCAAGCTAAAGCATTTTATATGTGCAGCCTTGTCTTTATCATCTAGGAGATCTCTACTCACAACTTTCTTCAGCCCTTTCAGCGGCTTAGGGAAGATGTATGTTCCCCATGGGAACCTTTTCAATTCTATGACATCATTAGCCAAATGCCATATCCTTTTATCCACACATTTATCACTCGGTTCACCTATAAGAATTCGCTTAACCAGGTAAATGATCACCAATTTCTTTGCATCCAACTGGTCTAAGCTCTAAGTCCCGTCATATAATATATTTTCAATATTAGTTGCTCTGATTGCGCCTTTCTTATTAGGCCACAACCTCATGCACATGTTTTCTAATTTCAATGGTACTTTTAGTGGTGCCACAAATGACTTCCTCATCTTCCCAAATCTAAGCCCAGTTATGAGAGAAAACTCTTTTCTTCCAAACTTGTGCACCTTGCTATCTATGGCAAAACACATCTCATCCTCTACTTGTCCCTCAACCTTTACTTCATTGGCCAATACCCTTACGACAAGGTTGCCACGAAACTCTGTTAGCTTAGCTCCTGATAATTCCACCATCTTGACAAACTGTCTAAATTAACCTTCATTAAGCCACTGCAGTAGGTTATACCTCATGACAGGACCTTCAATCTTCTCTGCCCCTTTCACAGCTTCTGAACCTCTTACTAACTTCGACCACTTGTTCATGCAGCAGTAGTTGTTAACTTTCTGGTTGTCCACATTTCGTGGGTCATCCCATACCCACTGAAAGGTTATCTACATGACAGCAAACGAGAAACTTGAATTAGACATAAATAGCAGCAAAACATTTGTCAATTCCAAATATCCAACAGCCATAGATCATTGGTAGAAATTAACAACTACATAACAATTCGCTTAATTTTCATCTTAGATATTGTGATCTGACAATGCAGTTAATTCATAGACTTCCAAAAATTATTGAGTTGTTGAAAGATAAATACCTCTGCCATTATTACTTCGAATACGGCTCGCCCAGAAATAGTTTGAAGATAGCTCCAATTCTTGGCGATGTTTTGGGTAGGAATTGCAACCCGTGTGAAGACTGCAAACAATAAATTGAATACCATGTTTGAAAACTGCAGGTGGTAAACCAAATTAATGTAATAGTGATACATATCTAACTTCGTCTATTAACAACTTCGACCTCAGTATACATTGGTATATACACACTGTTTACCAATCTACGACTACTCCCATTATAAAAGATTACAATATTATTGGCAACATTTTAATTTTTAAGGCATGAATTATTAAACTAAATTTACTTATATCATCAACGTAGCTATCACTCAAACGTGGCATTAATCATACATCCTTTCTAATAGCCAAACATTACAATCTACATTACACTTGTTCCATGTATTCAAACATTTTCCCCCATTTTCAAGAATTCAACCTAGATATCATGATAAGCATTATTTATCAGGCTTTTTCACTTCCAGAATTCTTTACTTAAAGCTGTTAATTTTATAAAAACTACCTCCCTACATAGTTTACTAAAACTATGTCTCCCCATCCTTGACACAAATAGCAAATCCGAGTTGTAATGTTTGAACAAATTTTGTAATAGATCAATTGTATTACACAATAAAATTCAAAGAAACACATGTAAGGTCACCTGACATTTCAACACACAAATGCTACAAATAACTTCCATTAAGAATAGATCCATAATAACAACCATCATAATCATTTATCTGAACTCTAAAATGCAAAATGCCTACTAAAAGTTCAGAACAACTCACAAAATCAAAAAATTACCGGAACTCGAGACAAAAAACCAATTCCACGCTGACTTTTAATTAGGTGGAGAGTGTTGGTTTACACAATGTTGTTACCCCTTCGTGTTCTTCAAAAAATGCAGGGTAATATTAATAGTTTGTACTAGTTCATGATAGTAATGCTTTAACAATCTAAGATTCAAATAATTTAAAGGAACTCACTATGAACGGATACTAGCGGCAATCAGAATCGGGATATTTCATAGCTTACATAGATATCGGTCACATACGACAGTCGCACCGAGTCAATATGAAAATATTGTGGAATTTGGAAACTTCTGCTGCCGGCACTAGCTTCTGCTTGCGATTCCATACGCTTCCAGTATCTGGGACTTACTGCTACCCAGCACGGCAGTCGATCGAACCAGACAATAACAACCCACATTGATTTGTGATGTCTATGAGGAGTTGAATATCGTTGAACGTCTTGGTTTGGTGTTTTTAGCCCTCGCCCCAGAGCGGTCATGTTATAATTTGAATATCTACTTCACAACTGTAAAGGAGGTGGGCCCCGTTGTGTAAATCAATCGGATCATGGACTGGATCCAATCCATGCAACCCCAAATCATCTTACAGCCAAATGAGCCTATTCATATTTGGACTTCTCTGTAAACAATATAATTCATTATTAAATAAAAATCACATAATTTAATTTTTAAAAAATTAACCACATTATTTATTTTTTTATAAAAATAATTTATTAAATATTTATACTATTAATTATATTTAAGGGAAAAATTTTTTAATAGGCCATAAAAATTTTACTATACAATTATAGGCCACTTTTGAAAAGTTTGCAAAATTAAAGTTTGATTTTCACTCCATGGGCCATTCACAGACTGTGACCGTAATTCACAGAATCTGTGAATTGTAAAATTTCAGGGGTATTTTAGGAAACTTCGCCTATGGAGTGAAAACTAAACTTTTAAAAGCCTGTTTTTGTATGTTTTTCAAAACAGAGCTATAATTGTATTTTAAACTTTAAAAATCTCATTTTTTAGGATTTTCAATATATTTAATAAAAAAATAATAAATTACTATAACTCAACACTGAACCACCCACGAAATCCATCGATCACCATACACCACCGATTACCACCCGCCATAATTTCCGACTCTCATTGTCTCACCATTGCAAATGCCACATCGTGTCTCCACCACCACCATCTACCAGCCACATAACCACTTCACCAGCGACAAAGATAGCATCTTGTTCAAGATATCACAATCAAATTCTCCACCACCCACTCAACCACCATTTAAAATTCCCAAATTTGAAACGATTGTGGTTGATAAAGGTAATCTCTTCTTCAAAATTGAAAATTTGTTTTGGTATAGTCCCTCCAAATTTGTTGAATCGAGATCCAACTATTAAGCTGAGTAAGACGAAAAACACCACTCTAGGTAGTTACCAACAAATAAGATGTTGTCTAAAGTCAGATTTCTTAGATACAACTTACAAAGTGACTTGAACCTGGGAACTTGTGAGGTAGAGTATTCTAGAAGATGTTGGAGTTGATGTGAAACAATGGAAATGTAAGCCAAGCTCTTCAGACAAGAAAAGATATCACCATGGTTAAAATCAATCCTGAGGACTGTACGGATCCGATTGTCATCAATAGCACAAGAACAAAAATCCAGAGTAGTTGCAAATATTAAAACCTTTCAAATTAACAGTTAAAAAAAGAGGTTGACTAGAAATAGAAGGGATTAGAGAGATTAGCTTGTTAACATCATCACCCACCACCACACCTCCACCATGCCCACCGCCGTTACACGCCGCATAAAAATATAACATTTAAAACCATAATGAAATAGTGATATTACCTCCCTACCCATCCACATCAGCATTTGTAAATTAACTAACAGAATTCAACTTTGCTGACCAAACAGGGTTAAATGTTTAGCCACTTTTACAAAAACTCATTAGGTCATGTTGCAAAAATGGCTGAACATCTATATAACTTTAAACTTCACTAAGAGAGTAAACAAAAAATTTTATATACTAAAAACCAATACATAATTTACATATAAAGAATACGGATATACAGTTTTTACATAAGTCAGTACGTATAAATTATAATTCAAATATCAGTTGTCTTAGAATTTGAACCTAACTACATTACCTAAATTTCATTCGAGACTGGTGGGGTTGTTCATACTACTGCAAATTGCTTTCATTACATTTTTTAGGATTACAATATACAATTATAAAATGCCGCCCACTCCTCTTCCTCTTCATCATTGTCAGTTGATACGTCCATCAATGCTTCATCCGAGAAACGACAATATTCCTTTATCTGAACAAGGTCTACATCGTCATCATCTTTTTTATTACTAAATTCATAAGGACCATACACCTTTTGCTTGATATGGAAAACCATAAAATGGCACCTAGGTCTAACAAACTCGGCCACCCAGCTATCCAAATCCATATCATCACTAACGTCTACCTTAGACTTATCTCAAGGTATAGCTAACAGCATATAGTAATCTGCTGGGTCAGCATTCATTACAAAATTAATGCATCCAGCTTCTCTACATAATCCTGAAATAGCAACCACACCAACCATATCAGTTTTTAACTTCCCTAACTCCCACCTTTCACCTTCACTCTCGCATAACAAATGAAATTTCCTACAGACAGCTTTAGTCTCCATGCTGCTGGACTGCGATATTTGGGTTGACAGTACTTGTATAATAAATTAAATTCCAATGCATCCAGAAAGAAAACTATAGTCAACAAAAACTCCCTACAAACCTGCACGATTACATTTTCGACACCAAACTAAATAAGAAATTTACATTTAAATGCATGTTGATTACGAACTGTATAGAACACATAAAAAATGAGGTATACTGAACAAAAGCCAGCTATAATAATACTAATTATTAAAGGACTTAAACTACTTCCAGTATGGGCGATCAAGCTTCTGAATAATGAAATAAACTTCAAACCTAAGGATTTATGAAACGCTTTGCACGCACCACCATTAACGACAATATTACCAAGAATTTATGAACATATTAGATGGTAATCTCATGCCAAATCAAGTTATATGTGTACATGTTCAATAGTTGTGGCCTCACAAATTTTGTAAACTACTCATTACTCCATGAACATATCTGACAGTGGAAGCCACTTCCTCCTCACAAATTTAAGTGTCCTTCTTCCAAGTTGGGTAGTTGGCGAAACTGTCGCTAACCCAGAACAGGTAACCCTAGATTCTCTATGATTGGAAAGACAAAGGGTGAATCAAATGCTCCTATCTTTTATTATGGGCCCTAGTTTCTCTGATTATTTTTAAACAAAACAAACAAAGTACTGTAGAACCCAAATGAACTAAAACAGCCTGCAATAACAAATGTAGAATACGATTTAATTATTATCTAGTGCTATTTGTACAGGTTATATTATATGTAATTTATTGGTTTAATTTATAGTACTTTAACAAATTAACAAAAATTAAGTTACGGACTCTTCATCTGTAATAAGGTGAAGATGATTAAATTATTATAATGATTAATATATGAAATTATAATATTATTTAATTGCTTTTAAAGACCGTGTATATAAAATACTTACATCATATCAAGGTCACAAAAAATGAAACCGGTATTGATTTCATGCTCTAGAGTATTGGGATAATACCGGGATGTTATAGATTCTGGTAAGATATTTTGTCAAATATAAAACCTCTGGTGATTTTAATTTTGTACATTACAATTTATAATTTCAAACGTAAAAATAGTTCATTGATATAGATAATCTTTGTCAATGTAACACTCGAAACCCGATCCCATCAGAATGAAGGCGGAGAACGGATGTGAATTGCTGAACGGGACAGCTAGAAAGATATAGAAGAATATAGACACATAGCAGATGTATAAATAAGAAAAAATAATCTTACCTTGTAGTAACTATTGAAAGTATAACAACACCGGAATTCAAATACAAAGTCTAAAGATGTCCAAAACCTAGATAATCATATGCAAAGTTAAATTATGCAGTAGTTACAAAATGGCTGAATTATGTCCATAATCTAAATATAGTTATTAGATAACAAATCCTTGAATAATGAAAAAAATACAAAAGGTCAGACTGTACATACCAAACATACAAGCATGGGGCATCAACATGGCTACTATCCAAAATACACCGAATCACTCTGACTTACGGTCCGCAATTTAATCTAAACACTAAATCAATAATTAAACCAATAAATCCCCAAATAAAAAAATTACGGTGAAAGTCAACATATTAACACATGTTTATATACATTTGATTTAATTACAAATACATGTAAGTTGAAAATAATTCATAAAATATACATGAGCCTGTTGAGATATATTAGAAGTTAATAATCTCACTAACTGTATATTAGAACTTAAATTGCCATGAAGTCGAGAAGGGTAATCAGATATATTGTAACTCATAAATTACCATAGAATAGGATATTAGAAATTGATGACAATCCTTACTAAGGTTGACTATTACAACCCGAGCACGATCCAAATATCAGCCCATGGTTGTAAATCATCTTAACAATTATGTTAGTTACTAACATCCATTGATTGGAAAATCGAGATTTAACATACTCCATCCACATTTTACACTTGTATTGTTATCAAGCGTGACCTTCGCGACCAACATTCTGCTATTTCGTTCTTCATTTAGATAACAATGTTGATAAATAACAAATTAAAGGTGGATAAAGGAGTGAAGAAATAATTAGTTATCTACAATCTCCTCCATCATTTCCACCTCATATCTCTACTACCATTCTACATTTTCATTTCCAAGTCTACATCATTAAAGTTTCATGGTTAAGAAGTTAAACTATTTCCTGAATCCTAATGCATGAATTCATACCACATTGGCTAATAACAACGGTGTCCTTACTGAACCACCTTAAAATAACACAATGTATAAGTCACTATTTTTATTGTAATAAGATTTTTGCGGACAATCATATCTACCTTACCATTTAACTTTCAGTAGTAGTCAATATACCATGAAACTATTCTTACACAAAAATAAAATGAAAATCTATTTCGCACTATCATTTTAAACACATTTAAATAAAAATAAAATATTTATAAATATATCAGGATATTTCGGATAATATTAGAAACTATCGGGATATCTAACGGATATATCGAGTTACGTCCAGAAACTACAAACGATATAGGATATGCATACATGTCGGTGTCAGTCTCTCTATGGTTTCGACATTTAAAACCTTGCTTCAAATAGAGATTATTTTTATGATAATCAACTTATGATATGAACTTAATATAATTTAATAAACGCTAAGAATATATTAGCCCATTCCAATGTAAAATAATTGGAATATTTTTATGAATCATAAACCAACTATAGGCTAATATTTATATAATTTCGTGGGGACTGCTATACAACATCCGTTTGAAAGAAATCGATGCATGGTTATGGATGTACCCAACAAACAATCCCATTTCGTAGTTTCAGCCCATCCAGAAAAATATTAGATATCAAACCTATGTCGGATTTTAATTAGAGAATTTTAAGAACTACAAATATTTGAATTGATATAGTAGAGCAATCAGTATGGCAAACTGATCTCCAAAATAGGTAATACCATACAGAATTCATACATATAAATTCACTTTTAAATTTTAGTAAACATTATTCTTTTACGTACAACTTTTCGATAATGGATGATATAAAATAAATATAATATCGATAAAATCAGTGTGCCATAAGATTGCATTATCAAAAGTTTGATTGAAACAGCTTGTGGATGTCATCCTTAAAATTGTTGAAACACAATGGTAATGAAGATAAATTAGTGATGAATCCTTGTTATATTACAATATGAAAGGAATACATGGTTGCATTTGCCATGAAGTCACCACATGGTGTTACCTACATGTATGTGGGTCACACATGAACTCTCCAGAAGATACTCCGACAGCAATGTGTTTAGAAGTACATTTATCCTCATATATTATTAATAAAAATTGTATTGGATAGCTTAGTCAGACCTGATATTGAAGAAATGGATCCAGGAATATTTGTATTGTTTGTTTATGTACAAAAGAACCTAAAAAGGTACTTGGATAGAAAAGCAAATTAGTAGGACACCAATCAAATTGTATTGATCCATTTGTTTGCAAATACTTACTAATGGAAAAACGTCAATGGGTTACAGTTGTTTGATATCTGATAAAGACAATTATGAACTAACAGTAAGTACGTATGACTGAATCCTGTGAATATTAGCCACTAAAGGACAACACAAGGCAGGAAGGTTGTTTGATGGTTCCCAGTTCGAATATTATATTTCTAATAAAGGTAGTTATCCACATCTTTGTTTCTGACATTCCCTAAACAGTTAATTTCACCCAACTAAATGCTAGGAATATGTGACTTCAACTTTTCCACTACTAAGTGGCTTATGTAGTTTGAGTGTAGTAGTATTAGCCTTAGCTTTATATTATACAACTAACAAATGGAAAAATTGTATTATGTTGTTGACCAAATTACTTGTTGTGATTTTGGGCCACCTAAAATGGACATAATAACACGTGTAATAATGCAATTGTATTCGCCTATTAGTGGAAACCGTTTAGTGATAATAAGGCTAAAAGGGTAATTTCATGAAGAATAAATTGAATTGCAGCTGAAGCAATTATTGCTTTCCCTTTGCAAGATAATTAATTGTGGGACAAATCAAGCATGTACGTTATTTAAGTGTTTTCTACTTATTATTTTATAAAAAAATGAAACTCAAAACCATCTAACTAAAACATTGCTGTTTCAGTTCCATTTTGCACAAATTTTACCTCCAACAAATTGGAATCACGACCACAACAAAATCTAACAACTGTATTTGTTTCTTCCCTCTTCAGACCAAGTTCCTTCAACTTCTAGTTGTCTGTCTTTAAAGGTGTATACTGCATCCTACTTCTAAATGTAAGTTCCCTGCATGCCATATTATAATTATTTAAGCAAGTTAATTCAATCCTTTTAAATATTTTTAGGTTACAGCACAAGGAATGTTCTAAATTTATTGTGATGCTGCTATTCTAACTTCATGTCTCCATCCAACTCATTAGCTCCTTCTTGTCTTTCGTGATAGATGTAGTAGGTTTACAAATGAAAGTTGTATACGTGTTGCTGACTTTAATAGGTTGCTTTTGTTAGCATAATTTTTGGAAATATGAGCAACGAATCAGATACGGCTGACTTGTCGTGTCTTCTTTTTTGCCGATCTGTTATCGTGGCTTCTTCAATTTGGCATCACCGACATCAATTTCTGTAAAATCTTTTAACTAGCTAAACCCTAGTATCTCCTACATCAATTTCTGTACAATCATCTAATTAGCTCTAACATTATTTCTGTTTAAACAACAAATAAAATACATTACAAAATAGATCAACTAAGGGTGACGGCAATGATAAAGATATTTCAATAAAATTATACCTTTAAGTATTAATAGAAATTCAATTTAATATCATTGTGTTAGTTTTGGAAAGCCCAACTGAAAAAGGGCTATTTCCTATATTTTCTCTTTTTGTTTTAGACTGAATCTGCAGCATTACCCCACCTACAAAAGACTTGACTTGAAGAAATTCTAAACCAAATTAATTTCATTTGGAAAATTTGAGAGCACCATTTTCACAATCAATTCACCTGTAAACTCTGAGACAACCATTTAACTAAAACATTGACCATATCCTGACCAATCAATTAATGCAAAAGCAGTTTGATTTTTCCTCCTTATATAAATGTATGTAGGGCAGGCATACAAATAAATCAATTAAAAATTGGGAAAATCTTGCTTTCTCTTCCAATTTTAGAAATCATTTAGAAAAAATTTCAATTTTAAGATTAATTGCGAGATATTCTCTATGTTTAAATCTTAATTTTAAACTTACAAAATTTTATCTGTTGAATGATAGTAAAAGGAATAAAATATTCATTTAAAAAAAATTCTATTTTTAAAATAAAAATATTTTTCTATCTTTTCAATTTTGTAAAATTCTTTCCTAATAAATAAACTTTACTTATTATTATTTTTTAAGAATTTCTAAACTTTATATGTTTAAAATATAGAAGAAATCCAATAAAAAATTGGTTTCTCCCTTTAAAAATAAAATTTAATAATTTTTTTTACATCCTAATTAATATTAGTTTTTATTAAATTATTTCACCCCTACACTAATATGGGTGTATTTAATCATGACATTTAATGAGTTTAATGAACTCTAAATGAATCTGTAGATATTTAATCCTAATTTTTGAAAATTCTATAAAAGTCACGAGATATTTAATCATGATTTTTATAAATTTTTAAAAAATTTTGGGGTGTCCAATTATAACTTTTACAAAGTTTGTAAAAATTTTGTAGTATTATAATTTTCATGACTTTCTGAAAACTTTTAAATTTAAAAGATTTTTATAAATTTTTGCAGACTTTTTTTAATAAAATAAAGAAATTTAAAGTTAAAAAAATTGTCCCCTACATTTCTCACAAACTTTGAATGAATTTGAAAAATTTTAAAATATTAACAAGTAAAAATTCAATCCCACCCTTATTAGTTATTTATTTTATTTATTTATTCATTTACTTTAATTATAATTGTCTATATGTCTCTTTTTTTATTTTAATCTTTTTTTACTTTTATCAAGTGTTATATTTTTTATTTTATTGAAAAATTAAATAACAATATATCTTAAAAAAAATAAATAACAATAATTTTATTTTTATCATATATTTAAAAAATATATATGATTGTCTTATTCAATCAATTGCATTCAGTAAATAATTAAAGGTTGTTAGAATTTTGACGAGAATTCGGGTATATTCTGGTATCCATAATTAGTTTGTAACTAGGAAAAGACTCGAAGACTGTTTTGGAAGCATATTTTAGTAGGAATGGTATTTCCTAAAGTGAGATTCTAATTAGGAAAGAGATCATTGAGAATCCTAAATAGGAAAAGGTTTTCTTAATGGTTTAGGATTACTTTGTGACTAAGTAAACTAATGCTATAAATATGGTGATTGTATCTGTTATAATATATCCAGAAAGAACAATGTAGATCTAGTTGGTTGGGTTTAGGAGGTGCCTGACAAAGCGCAAATTGTGTATATTTGTGCATGGTTTTTCTTAGTAATTTTTGGGTTTATTTGAATATTTGTCTCTAATTTTGCTTGTTTGGTGATTTATGAACAGTTGAAGCTCAATTGGTGATTTCGAAGGATTTGAAGGGGTTCTTAAAGATTTTTCCAAGTGAAAGAGTGAAGAATCAATTGAAGACCGAGTCTTATGCATTTTAATTAATGAACATTTGAATTAGAATGATTTGCGGATTAGTTTGTTTCTCATTTCCATTCTTTTAGCATTAGAATTTGGATAGTATATTGGGAACTCTGGAGAGAAAAATGGGACGTTTTGTTTTTCTTGAGGGGGGATTAAGGAATTGTTTTCTGCATTCTTTGCTCTGTTTTAGTTTTGATACGTACAATTTTATGATTATGATGCTAGCTGTGACCACAGCTAGCTAAATTATTATGATCCAGTAAAGTCGTTTAGTTATTTTTGTGTTGTGAGAATTGATTTTTCATTGCTTATGCTCGCAGTATTCATTACACCACTGTAATTACTTGGTTTTAGGGTTGAATATATTTTCTTGATCGATTAATTGATTTGGCCAATTAGTTGATTGATTAGGTTAATATCATGCTAGTTAAAGAAATTAAATCCGTAATTGTTTAATTGATTTAACCTAGGTAGCAAACAGTTTGATCCGTCGGACTGTGTGGTGTTGTGATCATAGGTTAGTAAACATGCTTATTGATTTGCTGGCTATGACCATAGGTCTTCCTCATACTTTATGCAATCTACGATTGAATCTGTCAGGCGCTTGTCAGGGTTATCGATAGGTTAGGGGCTAATTTAAAGGAGCTTTTCCGTTTAGTCTAAACATTAAGGGAAGATTAGGTTGTTAGGCGCGACGTCAACGACTATAACTATGGTTATTGTTTTGGCATATTTATTTTTAGCTTCAATGATCGGCACAATAATATATTAACCGGACTTTGCTGGATCGCTTCCCTCTATTGATATTCTATTTCAAGATTTTAGTAATTTAATTCATCAATCGACATTTCGAACCCCCAAATTTTATTCTATAGGTCATTTGCAAAATTAAAGTTGATTAAACCGTTCTCAGTGGATCGACCCTGTTTATTACTATCTACAGTTAATTGCAGAAATTAATTATATTTGACGGAATCGACACGCGTCAAATTTTGGCGCCGTTGCCGGGGACGGTACTGATTGATTTTTTTTTGTGTATGACCAGGTCTGATCTTATAGGAGAACTTCTATACGATCCAGAGATTGAGAGAACTGCTAGGAGACTACGAAAGGAAGCAAGAGCAAGAAAGAAGATTCTCAGAAAGCAAACAACATATTCTGTAGACTCTGAAGAAAGTTAAACCTTACCTGTGCTCACAGGTTCTACTCAGAATACGTTTAGTGACGAACTTTGTGATACTGATACCTTAGCTGTGCTCACAGCTAAAATAATGGCAGCGAATGGACAACAACGTACGCTCAGAGAGTTGGGGCGACAACAAGTCAACCAAACTCCACTTTGCATCACCTACCCAGCAACAGAAGGGACATTCGAGTTAAAGTCCGGCTTGATTCAATTATTGCCTAGTTTTCATGGGTTGGATAATGAAGACCCCCATAAGCATCTCAAGACTTTTCACATGGCCTGCTCAACAATGAAGCCACAAGGGGTGACTGAAGAGCAGATTAAGCTGAGAGCATTCCCCTTTTCCTTAGCCGATGCTGCTAGAGAATGGCTATTCTACTTACCATCTGGTTCAATCACATCCTGGGATCAGATGGTTCGGGCATTTTTAGACAGATTCTTCCCTGCCTCACGAGCTGCGACACTGAGGAGGGAAATTTGTAGCAGCAAACAAAAAGATTCGGAGTCTCTTCATGACTATTGGGAAAGATTCAAGAGGACTTGTGCCAATGCCCACAACATGGACTGCCTGAGGAGTCATTAATTATGTATTTTTATGATGGTTTACTTCCCATGGAGAGACACATGATTGATGCAGCCAGTGGCGGGTCCATGGAAAGTAAGACTCCTCAACAAGCTAGAGACTTGATTGGCACCATGGCAGCAGCTGCAGGCAACCACAAGGCTCACCCGGAACCCTCGAGAACTGCCAGTGAGGTAAGCTCTTCTGCCCTGTCAAATCAAATTAAAGAGCTAACGGTTCTAGTTCACAAATTAGCTGCAGGACAGGCTGTGACCCAGCCATGCTCACAGGCAAGGTCATGTGGGATATGTGCTTCGTTAGAGCACCCCACTGATGCTTGTCCAACGCTGCAAGATGATTCAACTGAGCAAGTTAATGCAGCATTCTATGGAGGCCAAAGGAAATATGATCCCTACTCAAACACCTACAATCCAGGGTTGAGGGATCATCCTAATCTAAGATATGGCCAGACAAATTATCAGCAAAGGCCACAAAGCCAGAATCAACAACAATCAGGTAATTCTTTAGCTGATATTGTCAAACAGTTGGCAACTAACACCCAACAGTTTCAACAGGACACCAAGGCTAGCATCCAGAATTTAGAGAAGCAGATGAGTCAGCTTGCGACTACCGTGGGTAGACTGGAGTCACAGGGAAAACTTCCTTTACAGACGGAGACAAATCCAAAGAATGTCTCTGCAGTTACGCTTAGGAGTGGAAAACAGTTGCCAGAGCCGATTTTTAAGAAGAGCTGTGATCAAAACCAGGAGTCACAGGAAGAAACCCTAGCTTTGGAAAAGGACTGTGAGCATAGCCAAGGATCACGGGAGAAAAAAACCAACGTGAGAAATAAAACCCTAACTCCAGAGGAAAGCTGTGCTCACAAGCAAGGGTCACGGGAGGAAAAAGAAATTGAAAAACCCGTTCAACAGACACCTAGAGTTCTGGAAACCAGACCTCCATTTCCTGGGAGACTTCAAGAATCCAAGAGAGCCAAGGAGGAAAAGGAGATTTTTGAAACCTTCAGCAAGGTTGAGGTAAATATTCCTTTACTTGATGCTATTAAGCAGATACCTAAATATGCTAAATTTCTCAAAGAACTGTGTGTGAACAAGAAAAGGCAGGTTGGGTATGAGAAGGTTTTGATGGGACAGAATGTGTCTGCAGTCTTACAGAAAAAGCTTCCTCCAAAACGTGAGGATCCAGGTTTGTTTGCTATTCCCTGTACTATTGGTAGTGTAGAGATAAGAAGAGCTATGTGTGACTTAGGAGCTTCGCTAAATGTAATGCCATATTCTCTATATTCATGCTTACGAATGGGTGATTTGAAAGAAACCGGGATGGTAATTCAGTTAGCTGATAGGTCCTTAGTTTATCCTAAAGGTATTCTAGAGGATGTTCTTGTTAAAGTTCAGGGCTTGATATTTCCTGCTGATTTTTATGTGTTGGATATGGGTAGTAAGGATATTTCTACAACCCCATCTGATCTGTTGCTAGGAAGACCTTTTCTTAGTACTGCAAAGACTAAGATCAATGTTCATGAAGGTACTTTAACTATGGAGTTTGATGGTGAGATCGCTAAATTTAATGTTTTTGATGCCATGAAACATCCTGATGATTTTTCTAGTGTCTGCAGAATGGATTTGGTAGATTCTTTTGTCCAACAGTGTTTTGAATTGAGCAGAGTAGATGAATTAGATGTTGTGCTTTGCAACAATCTAAAAGCAGGAGATGAAGAGTTGGATTTTCCACTCAGTAAAGGGTTGACTGAAGTACTGTACGAATTAGAGACGTTGAAACCCCAGGTTAGTAGCAAACCAAAATTAGCTATGACCGTAGCTAAAGCTCCTTTACCTTCAATTTCGCAGGCACCAAGTTTGGAACTGAAGCCACTGCCCAGTCATCTGAAGTATGTCTATTTGGACAAGGAAGAGACACTGCCTATAATTATCTCCAACAAGTTGACACTTGAACAGGAAGAGCAGCTCATTCAATTGCTCAAGGGACACAAAGAAGTTATCGGATGGACTATCAATGATATCAAAGGCATCAGTCCGTCAACATGTATGCATAAGATTCTTCTTGAAGAGGATAGCAAACCAATTAGGCAAGCTCAGAGGAGACTAAATCCTCCAATGATGGAAGTGGTCAAGAAGGAGGTTCAGAAACTTCTAGACGCCGGTATGATCTATCCAATCTCGGACAGCAAGTGGGTAAGTCCGGTTCAAGTTGTTCCAAAGAAGACAGGTATTACTGTAGTTGAGAGCGAAAATGGTGAGTTGGTGCCCACTCGTGTTCAAAACGGGTGGAGGGTTTGTATTGATTATAGAAAGCTCAATGCTTCTACTAAGAAAGATCATTTTCCTCTACCATTCATTGATCAAATGTTAGAAAGATTAGCAGGGAAATCTCATTATTGTTGTCTTGATGGTCTTTCAGGTTTTTATCAGATACCCGTTGCACCCGAGGATCAAGAAAAGACTACCTTCACTTGTCCGTTCGGAACTTTTGCTTACCGGAGGATGCCATTCGGCTTGTGCAATGCACCGGCTACATTTCAGAGGTGTATGGTAAGTATTTTTTCCGATTATGTGGAGAACATTATTGAAGTTTTTATGGATGATTTCACAGTTTATGGTGATTCCTTTGAGGCTTGTCTACTTAATCTTGGAAAAGTTTTGCAGCGATGTATTGAACTTAACCTAGTTTTAAGCTATGAGAAGTGCCATTTTATGGTTGATCACGGCTTAATATTAGGTCATATTGTTTGCACGTGGAATTGAGGTAGACAAAGCAAAAATTAATGTTATACAGTCTTTACCTTACCCCGTGAGTATACGGGATGTGCGTTCTTTTCTTGGCCATGCAGGATTTTATAGGAGGTTTATAAAAGACTTCTTGAAGATAACCCAACCTCTCTGTCAACTGCTAAAGAAATACGTAGCATTTAATTTTGATAAGGACTGTAAAGCAGCTTTTGACGTTCTAAAGGAGAAGTTGGTAGCTGCGCCCATAGTTAAAGCTCCCAGCTGGATATACCGTTCGAAATTATGTGCGATGCTAGTGACAAGGCTGTGGGCGCAGTGTTGGGTCAGAGGATTGGTAAAGAGCCGCATGTGATCTATTATGCCTCGAGGACCCTTGATAACGCACAATGCAACTATTCAACAACGGAAAAAGAACTTTTAGCTGTTGTTTTTGCATTAGAAAAATTTCGCTCTTATCTGTTATGTACTAAGGTCATAGTGTATTCTGATCATGCAGCGTTGAAATATCTCATGACAAAGAAGGACGCGAAGCCGAGGCTTATCCGGTGGATTCTTCTCCTTCAACAGTTCGACATTGAAATCAAGGATAAGAAAGGATCAGAGAATCTGGTGGCTGATCACTTGAGCCGATTGGTCACAGCCGAACCGGCACAACCATTGAGCGATGGATTTCCTGATGAACATCTCCTAGCTGTGACATAGCTCACCCCTGGTACGCAGACATTGTTAATTATCTAGTAACAGGGAAATTGCCATATGAGTTGAGTAGGGGTGAGAAGCAAAAGGTGAAAAGAGATTCAAGAAACTATGTTTGGGATGATCCCTACTTGTGGAAACATTGTTCGGATCAAATGATAAGACATTGTATTTCTAAGGAGGAGTCTGAACCGATTTTGAGGTCATGTCACGCAGAATCTTGCGGGGTCACTTTGGACCTCAAAGAACAGCAAAGAAGGTACTGGATTGTGGTTTTTTCTGGCCCAGTATTTTTTATGATTCTTATGTCTTCTGTAAATCATGCGATAATTGTCAAAGAACGGGGAGTCTTGGGCCGTGACCAGATGCCTATGACCCCAGTTCTTGTAGTAGAAATTTTTGACGTTTGGGGCATTGATTTCATGGGTCCTTTTCCACATTCTTTTGGTTTCCATTATATTTTGCTTGCCGTTGACTATGTTTCGAAATGGGTGGAAGCTAAAGCCACCCGAACTGATGACTCTAAAGCTGTTGCAGATTTTGTCAAGTCTAATATTTTCTGTAGGTATGGCACGCCAAGAGCCATTATCAGTGATCGTGGGACACATTTTTGCAACAGAACTGTTGATGCTCTACTGAAGAAATATGGGGTGACACATCGGACCTCCACGGCCTACCATCCACAGTCTAATGGCCAAGCTGAGGTCTCAAATAGAGAGATTAAATCAATCTTGGAGAAGACAGTCAATCCTTCTAGGAAAGACTGGACTCTTCGTCTAGACGATGCACTATGGGCATACCGTACAGCCTACAAGACTCCAATTGGAATGTCTCCTTTTCGGATGGTGTACGGTAAAGCATGTCACTTACCAGTGGAACTAGAGCATAGAGCTTTTTGGGCAATCAAGGAATGCAACATGAGACTTGATAGAGCTGGACAACAACGGAAGCTTCAAGTCCAGGAACTTGAGGAGATACGGAATGATTCTTACCTGCGAGCACAACAGTACAAGGATGCGTTAAAAGAAGTCATGATTTGAACGTATCCAGGAAGTCATTTTCAGTTGGACAAAAAGTTCTTCTTTATTATTCCAGATTAAAATTATTTCCTGGTAAGTTGAAGTCTAGGTGGATTGGTCCGTTTGTTATTGTTAACATATTTCCTCATGGTGCAGTGGAAGTCAAAAGTTTAGAAACCGGAAAAGTTTTCAAGGTGAACGGTCACAGATTGAAACCGTATTTCGAGGGGTTCCAAGTGGAACAATGTGATAGAATCCAGTTAGATCCTGAAAGCGGCAACTGAGTGAAAGTTGGTACACGTCTAGCCGTAGACACTAAAACAGGCGCTACTGGGAGGCAACCCAGCAAACTTTCTTTTATTTATTTATTTATTATTATTATTATTATTATTTTTTTTTTTAATTTTTATTTTTATTCTATTTATTTTTATTTTATTTTCTTTATTTCTTATTTTGTTGAATTTTCATTTTATTTCATTTATTTATTTTATTTTATTATAAATATATATATTAATTTCTTTTTAGTCCACTTTTATTTTTAAAAAAAAGTTCTATTTTAATTTATTTTTTACTGCACTTTTTCTTAGTTTTATACAAAA
Source organism: Cardiospermum halicacabum (assembly GCA_031304145.1). Classification (NCBI taxonomy): domain Eukaryota; kingdom Viridiplantae; phylum Streptophyta; class Magnoliopsida; order Sapindales; family Sapindaceae; genus Cardiospermum; species Cardiospermum halicacabum. The sequence continues at coordinate 10,702,651 of CM062393.1, forward strand.
ATATAAATTTTTAGTTAAAAAAAAAATAAATAAAATTCTAGTGTTAGGTGAAATTATTTGATTAGTTTTATTTGTTAACTAATAAATAAAGAAAAGAAAGTAAAAATAAAATAAAATGGACTTCTCTAATGAGAAGGAAAAGAAGTTAAAGTTAATAAAACAAAAGAGTTGTCTTACACGTGAGGATTTAGAAAAACCTAAATTGACTTTTAGTTGTTCTTCAATTTAGCAGCCACCGACTCGCACATCAGAGCTATCTTCCAAATCGCCGTGTTGCCGCCGCGCCTCGACACCAGACTCCACATCAACAAAGCAACACAACAACACCACATCCGATTCCATCTTCACGTAGCAACACAACAACACGTAAATCTTTTCACGTTGTTCTATTCAAGCAGTTTGTTTGATCGCTCTGCACGGCTGCCCCGTCTAGAGTTCAACACATTAGAGTTGCCTTCACTCCAAACTTTCACAAGAGCGATGGTGAGAACTGCTTTCGGTCGTCCCCCATCTCGTAAGTCTACCTCTAAATCTCCATCTGCACCTCCTGCTGCCAAATTGAAAATAAAATTGAAGCCGCGACCAAGTTCTGAGCAGCCAAAAAAGAGCCCGGTTATTGCTGTTCATAGACCAAAATCAGTCCCTACTGCTTCAATTGCGAGTCGTACTCGTCAACGCCGTGACTCTACTGCTGCTGGTTCTAGTGTTGAAATTCCGGTATCCAAACGCCCTCACCGTTTAGGCTTCCAGTTCTGAATCCGAGCAAGCACCGTCCTCAAAATCTGATTCGGAGGCTGAAATTGATGCTCCAGTACAGCCCGCACAACAGAGTAGAATGAACAAAAAGAAGAACAAAGCCAAGCAACTGCTGCCTCCAAACCTGACCCTCCAGTTCGCCAATCCAGCCCATCAAACAAGGTTTGATGAGATAAAAGGTACCCCTTTAACTCTAATTAAGTCTCTGCATGTTCCTACTATGATTGAGTTGGGTATCTATGATGATGTTTTGACAGCTTTTAAAGCTATTGGGTGGTCTTGTTTGCTTGATTTGGATATGCCTGCTTATTTTGAACTTGTATTTGAATTTCTATCAAGTTTTGAGTTCATGGAATCTGAGGCTAGTGATGTTAGTGCTGTTGGGGTTATAAGTTTTCAGCTGTTGGGACAATCTCATTCTTTGTCGGTCACTCAATTTAATGTTGCTTTGGGTTTTCTAGATGCTGCAGATGCTAATTCACCTTCTTATGTGAATGCTTTTTGCGATTATCCTGCTGAATTTGATCCTTTGCTCTTTTATTTTGAGTTAACTGGTGATAGTGCATTGCGTTTTAAACCGGGGTATTCTAAGGCTAATAACATCATTGCTGATCATTTGCGATATACTCATAGGTTTTTAGCCTCTTCATATTCAGTTCGTCTTAATAGTACAAATGTTGTGACAAAAGCTGAATTGTTTTTTTTATGGGGCATGGTTAAGGGACATAGAGTGAATTTTGGCTATTGGTTGGCTCGTCAGTTTAACTCAGTTTTTTCATGCAACAGTAGACCTCTTATTTTAGGATCTTTTGTCACTTTGCTTGCTAAAAATTTGAGTTCAGTTAATTTTTCTAGTCTTACTGTTGGCTGCCTAACGATTGCTTTGGATATGGATAAATTGAATTCTATGAAAATTCTTGATATTTCCAAGGAAGGGAAGAGGTGTTTGATTCCTGCAGGTCCGATTGGAGAAAAACTTAAGGGAACTCAAGCTGTGCCCACAAGCAGTTTAGGGGGTGTAGTAAATGCACGTGTGGAGCAGCTTGAAGCAAGAATTACAATCTTGGAGCGTGCATTGGGTGAGCCCACTGCTCTCATTAAAGAGCTCATTCCTAAGCTGCAGGCAGTCATTGATCTTCGTGATGCGCCGTAAAGAGTGCTGTGCCCCTGCCTCCACTTGTGTTCAGGGAAGTTTCTACATCGTCTATTTTTGTTTTTCAATGCTTTTCACATTGCGGACAATGTAATGTTTAAGTGTGGGGGAGGGATTTTAGGTCTTTCGGTTTATTTTATTTTTATTTTTATTTTTATTTTCTATTTTTAGGATTTTATTTTAGAGTCTTATTTTTAGTATGTCTTGCTGCTGCTTTTGGGATTAACTTGAATCACCCTGTGCATAAATTTATTTTTGGGTTTTGAGAGTTTGCTTAATTTGTGAGACTTAAATTCGTGCATGCTTAAGATACATAGATGCTTTTAGAACTGTGTACAATTTGGTTTAGAAATCATTGTTGTAGGTTGCATGACTCTTTAACGATTAGGGTGTTAACTTGTTGCTTTCATTGCGAAGCCTTGTGGTAAGATAGTTGGTCATCACTGATGGTTGAGAAAAATTGGTGTAAAAGTGCATTTGTTTTTAATCTCACACATCTTTTGTGAGTGAGTGGAGAGTTGAGAAAACGACTTGTGAATTTTCATTGACCCTTATGAATTGATTGTTTAGCATGGTGGATGTTAACTTTAAAGTTAGTAGTTGCTTAGGGAAATCATCGGTCAGTTATTACATTGTTAGATTCGAGCCTTTGGTTTGTATATATATATATTGGGTGGGATGTTACTTTATTTTGATTTGTTCAATTTTTGTATTATTTGTTCTTTTGGTAAAAAAAAAAATCTCTGCAGGAAGAAAAAAATAAAAGAGGCTGCAGAAGAGAAAAAAAGCTGCACAAAAAAAAAATCTGCAGAGAAACAAAAAAAAATAAACTGCAGAAAAAAAAAAAAGAAATCAAAAGAAAAAAAAAATCTGAGAAAAAAAAAGAGAAAAATCAGAAAAATGAAGAAAATTAAGAGTTGAATAAGTCTCAAGTTGTAGGCAAGTTGTATAGTTTGGTGGAAATCTCTATTGCTATTTTTTTTTCTTTCTTTTTCTTATTTTATTCTCACCGGCTGATGATAGGAACTGACCATGAAATTCCGATGTGATTACTCTCTAATGGGTTGCTCTACTTTGTTTTCTTTCTATCTAAGGTTCAATTTTTATTCACTTGTTGTCCTTTAAATTTTGCCTATTATTTGAGTGATTTTCTGCTTAGTTTCCAACTCCATGAGTGTTCCTTAACCCGTTTTATACACACTTTACCTGTGAGGTTATGGAGTTGAGGCTTTTTCGCTTAATTTTTTAATGCTATCAGTGTTGGGGTTTGTGGTAAGATGGTTCGGCTTAGCTGTGGTTTGCTACTTGTTTTTACCTTGCTTGTTTGAGAGTTAGCAATACTAACAGTGATTTGTTTGTCAAATTGTGTATAGTTCTGCTAGTATCTGTAATTAATTGAAGATGGAATTTAATTGTGTGTGCTTAACCTGACTGCAAGCTCTCTTTTCCCTCTTAAATATGATTTTTATTTTTGTTTGGGTGATTTGAGTACTCTATTTTTAGCAGCTTTGTTAAGTCATTTTGTCCATTGTTGGTCTTTTCTTGAGTTATTGTTAGACACACTTGAGGGCAAGCGTGAGATAGTGTGGGGGAGTTTGACAGAGCGCAAATTGTGTATATTTGTGCATGGTTTTTCTTAGTAATTTTTGGGTTTATTTGAATATTTGTCTCTAATTTTGCTTGTTTGGTGATTTATGAACAGTTGAAGCTCAATTGGTAATTTCGAAGGATTTGAAGGGGTTCTTAAAGATTTTTTCAAGTGAAAGAGTGAAGAATCAATTGAAGACCGAGTATTATGCATTTTTAATTAATGAACATTTGAATTAGAATGATTTGCGATTAGTTTGTTTCTCATTTCCATTCTTTTAGCATTAGAATTTGGATAGTATATTGGGAACTCTGGAGAAAAAATGGGACGTTTTGTTTTTCTTGAGGGGGATTAAGAATTGTTTTCTGCATTCTTTGCTCTGTTTTAGTTTTGATACGTACAATTTTATGATTATGATGCTAGCTGTGACCACAGCTAGCTAAATTATTATGATCAAAAGTCGTTTAGTTATTTTGTGTTGTGAGAATTGATTTTCATTGCTTATGCTCGCAGTATTCATTACACCCACTGTAATTACTTGGTTTTAGGGTTGAATATATTTTCTTGATCGATTAATGATTTGGCCAATTAGTTGATTGATTAGGTTAATATCATGCTAGTTAAAGAAATTAAATCCGTAATTGTTTAATTGATTTAACCTAGGTAGCAAACAGTTTGATCCGTCGGACTGTGTGGTGTTGTGATCATAGGTTAGTAAACATGCTTATTGATTTGCTGGTATGACCATAGGTCTTCCTCATACTTTATGCAATCTACGATTGAATCTGTCAGGCGCTTGTCAGGGTTATCGATAGGTTAGGGGCTAATTTAAAGGAGCTTTTCCGGTTAGTCTAAACATTAAGGGAAGATTAGGTTGTTAGGCGACGTCAACGACTATAACTATGGTTATTGTTTTGGCATATTTATTTTTAGCTTCAATGATCGGCACAATAATATATTAACCGGACTTTGCTGGATCGCTTCCCTCTATTGATATTCTATTTCAAGATTTTAGTAATTTAATTCATCAATCGACATTTCGAACCCCCAAATTTTATTCTATAGGTCATTTGCAAAATTAAAGTTGATTAAACCGTTCTCAGTGGATCGACCCTGTTTATTACTATCTACAGTTAATTGCAGGAATTAATTATATTTGACGGAATCGACACGCGTCAGTGCCCCATGGAGGCCTAGGAACCATAGAGACCATTGAGATCTTGAGTTCTGGGATCGAGTCATGTTATCCTGTGAGAGCCATATGAGGAGAGCTTGTGTGAGATTGTAACCAATGTAATTGGATTGGGGAGTGAGGGAGTGGTATTCTGGTTGTAACTATTGCTTTATTATTACATAGTGAATTAGTCTCTCGTTGTCCTGACGGCCGTGAATTTTTTTCCGTTTTGGGTTTCCACGTAAAAACCTTGTGTCTTATTTTCTATCTCTATTTCTTACCTTGTGTATGTTGTTATACTTTGCGGTTACCTATACTCATCACCGCTGCAATGGATTACCGATTTATTCAACAAGTGATATTAGAGCTGGCCGTATTTTCCCAACAACTGGTATCAGAGTCTGGTTTGTGAGCTAGCGTTGGTGTGATATGTGAGTTTTGGTTTGGTTAAAGTAAACATGGATTAAGGTAAGATAAAAGCGAAAGGTTTTGAAGGATGGGTAAATCTCCCGGAGTCTCTAGAAGTTCTAAAAAATATAGATTTGGTTTCTCTGGTCGAGTTTAGAGCTGGTTGCGTGAGGAAAAAAATGTTAAAGCTGAAAAAAAAATTCGCAAGTGTTGTCAAGATCTAGTCTGCGATAATCGTAGAGATGAAAAAGCTTCGGCGACATTTTTCGAGCGATGGCGATGGTGATCTACGACATATATGATTGTGGTGGTAAGGTAGCTTTGAGACTTTTGTGTTTTTTTTTGTTAACGCAAGTAAAGATCAAAAGATGTGGTCAAAGATTCAAGTGTGGTCAAATAGTCAAAATAAAATTGAGGGTTTGACTAGTGGTGTTTTAGAATCTTTGTGGGCTGAGAATTTTTATCAATTGGCTGGTGAAATCGAATAATGAATGACTGTGAGGAGTGGTTTGGCAAAGGCTCCAACTGTACGCTGGGGAGGTATCCTTATGACATATTTTGAACCACCAAGGTTGTAATGATAAAGGATGGAATAATTCTAGCATGTCCACGATTGCACAGGCATCTGGTCAGCATAGATGTGGGTGTGGTGGAAAGTATGTTAATAGCTGAGGAGTTTCCTGAAAGCTAATGAATGAAGCTGCACCATGGTTTATTTAGCAAGTGTTTCGACATGTGCCGAGAAAGAAAATCTTGGGTTGATGGTTTCTGAGTGGTTTGTCTTGGGATGGATCATACATGAGTGGGTATACCTTCATGGTGGGGTATGATGACTCTGGTTTGAGTTGTGGTCGTCGGAAAGGGATAAAGAAAATTCTCGTCAAGGGGTGGTTTGTTAGGATTTTGACAAGAATTCGAGTATATTCCGGTATCCATAATTGGTTTGTGATTAGGAAAAGACTCGAAGACTATTTTGCAAGCATATTTTATTAGGAATGATATTTTCTAAAGTGGGATTCTAATTAGGAAAGAGATCCTTAAGAATCCTAAATAGGAAAAGGTTTTCTTAATGGTTTAGGATTACTTTGTGACTAAGTAACCTAATGCTCTAAATATGGTGATTGTATCTATTATTATATATCTCGAAAGAACAATGTAGATCTAATTGGTAGGGTTTGGGAGGTGCCCCATGGAGGCCTGGGAACCATAGAGACCATTGATATCTTGAGTTCTAGGATCGAGTCATGTTATCCTGTAAGAGCCATATGAGGAGAGCTTGTGTGAGACTGTAACCAATGTAATTGGATTGGAGAGTGAGAGAGTGGTATTCTGGTTGTAACTGTTACTTTATTGTTACATAGTGAATTAGTCTCTCGTTGTCGTGACGGCCGTGGGTTTTTTCCCGTTTTGGGTTTCCACGTAAAAACCTTGTGTCTTATATTCTATCTCTATTTCTTGCATTGTGTATGTTGTTTTACTTTGTGGTTACCAATACTCGTCTCCGCTTCAATGGATTACCGGTTTATTCAATAAGTGGTATTAGAGCTAGTCGTATTTTCCCAACAAAGGTGGGGTAGGAAAGTGTAGACATAATAATAAATTAATGAGTAAATTTAAATTTATAACGGAGAGGAAGATACACAACAATCAAAAGAAGAAAGGAGGGGAAATAGATAAGGAAGGAAAGAAATTATAATGTATGGAGAGTAGATGACATAGAACAGAAAACGTTTAAGACGGTTTAGACTCGGTCATGGGTTTTGGGTAGCTGGTTTCGTTTGGCTTGGACGATGAAAACTCTAATACAAAGAAAATAAACTCTAATCTGTATTACAAAGCTGAAATATTCTTATTAGAATAAATTATAAGGATATTTTCGTTTTTCCACCCGATTTTTAAAAATAATCTGAAAATCTACCCATTTTTAAAAATAATCCAAAACAACACCCGCTTTCAAGTAGAGTGGTTTTGGGTAATGGTTTTGCAGTTTTATTCTATTTTTAGTTTGTTGTATATTAAATATTTATTTTTATATCATCATTATTAGTCACTCATTAAATTACATTATTTTTAATTAAAAATAAAAATAAATATTTTATTTTACTTTTTAATTTAATTAAAAAATTTATTTTTTATTTTACATTTGTAAATATAATAATCTATTTAAAAACATGTCGGTTTTGATTAAAAAATTCAGACAAAAATAAAATTATTTTAAGGAAACACTAAAATAATATTTTAAATTAAAAAACCAAAATAATGTATTATTTTATTTTTAAAAATTCAAAAAATTTAAATTAAAAACAACATATTTTAAATATATTATCTAATTTAAAAAATAAAATTAAATAAATTATTATTTATTTTAGATTTTTTTATTAAAACAATAAAATTAAAATATATCATTCAATTAAAAAATTAAAATAAAATTAAAATTATTTTTATTTGGCATTTGTTAATATAATAATTTATTTAAAATATATTATTTTTAATTTAAAAAATCAAAGAAAAATAAAATTAATTTAATTAAATAATAAAATAATATTTTTAATTATAAAATTAAATAAAATGAAATTTATTTTTATTTGATTTTTTATATAAAAATTAACATAATTATGTATTATTATTTTTTTAAAAATGTTTTCGAATTTTTATTAAAAATAATATATTTGAAATATATTATTTAATTTAAAAAATAAAATGAAATAAATTTATATTTATTTTGTTTTTTTAAAATTAAAAAAAATAATGTATAATTTAATTAAAAATTAAAATAAAATATTTATTTTTATTTTTAATTAAAAATAATATAATTTAATGAGTGACTAATAATTGTGATAAAAAAATAAATATTTAATACATAACAAACTAGAAATAGGATAAAACCACGAAACCATTATCCAAAACTACTCTTACTTGAAAATAGGTGTTGTTCGGATTATTTTTAAAAGTAGGTGAATTTTCGAATTATTTTTAGAAATTGGTTGGGAAAACGAATATACCCTTATATTAAATGTGGTCAATTAAAAAATTTCTTCAGTTCCCATGGAGACTTTATTTTCTAAAGCTCACTCTCAAAGTCTATAGTTTCTTGAAAAAACAAAATAAAACGAAATTCACACGGCAAGACTTTGAAAAATATGAAGCTACAGAATGTGCATGCCTACATCTCTCCAAATATAAATGTTATATTATGTGCTCTACATTCAAAGCAGTGAAGATGGCTTCAACTTGTAGCAGGAAGTGGTTGCTTGGTTGGGCAATTTTCCTTCTCTTTCTCATCTTCCAAACACTTTTCTTTGTTTCATTTGTTCACAATATTGATAGGGGATCGGTTGTTAATGGTAGTAAACCAGGTCCTCCTGGCCACGCCGATGTCAGAGGGGGTGGTTGAATCAGAGACGTAGAAAGACGATGATCGTTTTTCAAAATATACAATCCGAATGTTTGTAATATAATTTTATTCCGCTCAGCTACATGTATGGTATGAATCTCATATCACATATTAGGATGTTGTTATTATTATTAGAGTCCATTGGATTTCTAGAACATACAAAGTTTACTATACAATTATAGGCTACTTTTGAAAAATTTATAAAATTAAACTTTGATTTTCACTCCTCCATAGGTCAATCACAGCTGTGAGCATAATTCACAGACTGTGAGCATAATTCACAGCATATGTGAATTATAAAGTTTCAGGGGTATTTTGGAAAACTTGGCCTATGGAGTGAAAACTAAACTTTTAAAAGTCTGTTTTTGTATGTTTTTCAAAACAGGCCTGTAATTGTGTTTTAAACTTTAAAAAGCTCATTTCTTAAAATTTTCACTTATTTGTTATTATAATATATATATATATATATATATATATATATATATATATATAACAAGTGGCAGATAGCATTTGTTAAACTTTCATTTGGTTTGATGGGTGGAAATATATTTTTCTTGAATAAATAGTCCACATTGCATTAAAATTTTTATTTAATGAGTGGACTGGATCAATATTCATTACGAAAGTGTTTCATGGCAATTTTTTTTTAAAAAAATTATATAATAAATAATACAGATATTTTGTAATTTTCATAATTTTTTTAATAATTTAATTATCTAAAACATTTTATTAATTTTATAAAATTAATTAAGTAACGGTTAATTTGATTGAAAACTTAGTTTTCTAATTTCAAGTGAATAAAATTTAAAAATAACTAAAAAAGAAACTTTTAATTTTTAAGTTATATTTTTATTTTTTAAAAAAATTAATTAAAAATAAATCTTAGGCCGAGTGGGAATCATTAATCTAAATAAAATAATATAAAGTCCATCAAATGTCCTAAGGACTCCACAACTCATAGTAAAAAAATTCAAATAATTAAAATCAACTATCATGGCATCCAACATGCATGTAAATATATCAAGTTACATCACCACTAACTCAAACTTCAATATAATAAATACAAGTCATAATACATAAATTATTGAGAAGTATATTCATCTAGACAAGTGTAAATAATAGAACTTTTCCACACAGCTAAAACAAAGAAGTTAAATCTAAAAATATTAATTAAGTAGGTGTGAGCTACTTAGTAGGTTCTGATCCTCTATCCCTATCTTAATCAAATATTGAGAGTGAAAAGAAACCTGCAAACTCCATCTTTTCAAATACTTTCATAAAACAGTTTCAAAATTAATATAAAGATATATCAGAGAATACCCTTTTGAAATTTATCAATTTCTAAACTTGTTTCATAGTTTCCGATTCTAAATTTCTTAAAACCATATAAGAAGATTCTATAACTCAAAACAGAGTAATATATTATAATTAATAATATAATTAAAATACCAACACTGGTATCGATACTCCATATAATCAATATTATCATCAGTGACCGTGAACCATACATGACACAACCCTAGGCAGGTTTAGGAACTGCACCCAAAGAGTCAGTGTTCACCATCCCACTCTCGTGTCATGTGCTTGCCCCCACCACCATATCCACATAGAGATATATCACAATACCACATAAAATAACAATAATGTATATCCAGTGTTGATATGTAGTCAGAGTCTTTATCCAAAATAAACATTTTCTTCAAGTTACATAACATTCAAATAAAATATTTCCATAAACATATTCAATTTTCACCAGTAAATAACATGAACTACCAAAATATTTTTGAAAACTATTTCCTATTCAACGGTATTTAAATCTTCATTTTTTTTCATAAAATCATTCAATTTAGATAGGAACAAGAGAACCTACTTGGATTCCGAAAATTATATAATATGGGTAAGCTCATGAGACTATAAGGATCCATTTGGAGAAATTTGGAATTTTCAATGACTAGAAATCGACGACAAAAAAGAAGCAAACAGGTTTTTGGAAGTTTTCAATCTCCTTATTCTAATGATGGCTACCGTTTCTTCAAACGATATAAGAAATAACCAGAAAATCAACAAATCGCAGTAACCATATATGTTTACATGAATTGGCTGTAATGGTAATATGATCTTTAAAGTTTGATGTCCAAAATCCCGTATAAGAGAATTCGATTGCTTAAGTATACGCTATCAAGTAATATAGAGAACTTTCGTTCAAGTATCGAATTCACAGAGACTATGCAAATTAAATAATTTCCTACTAATTTTTAGGATATAATGAGAATACGAAACTAACAAACAAGTAATCAATAATGAGAAATCCTAGGTCTACGATTCACCTACCCTGATCTCTGAGCTCAGACATGTCAGTGGATGTTCATTTATTCTCTACATTCACATTTATCTCTAAGTTCTTCCGAATCCTAGAAACCTATCAATTTAATAAATCCTATATTCCTATGCAAAGCAATTAGATTGATGCATTAATTACGCTATCATCGAATATATATGTTACAAACCCTATTGCTAGGTATTCATTTGACATATTCTTGAAACGCTGATTCTGATATACAATTCTTTCCAAGCAATCATAGATAATAAAACAAGATAATGATGGTCAGTCACTCATCTAGCATTACGATCAAGTATCAAGAAAATGAAAACATCCATATCATTCATAACACAATACGTCACAATAGTTACAGGTGGCTACATCGCAAACCTAATAACAGAATTACACATTATCATGGAGGAAACCCTAACTAACATAGTTATTCCTAACATGACCTTCTATGTGTTCTTCTCTTTGTTTCGTCTGTCTCTCGATACCCTAAACTTGGTTAATTGAACTCCTTTAATACTCATCCAAACCCTAAGACAATACTGCCCTCGGATTATAACTGAAATTACAAAATTGTCCTCCACATCGGGGTCATTCGCCGAAAATTTGGGAGATCCGTCGGCACTGAGTGTTGACGGGCAAAGGCTGCCAAGAGCGCCGCATCATCCGCCGGCATTTTCTTCCTATTTGCTGGCAGCGAGTATTGGCGGCGAGCCCCGCTTTCTTTGGCTGTCAAATTGCTTCTTTTGGCCGGCAGAGGACGATGGCAGCAGGGGACCCCCATGAGCGCCGCTCCTTTGGCTGTCAACTTGTTTCTATTGGCTGGCAACAGATGTTGCCCGCAGACGAGGCTTAAGAGCGCCACTTTAGTTCTACTGTTGGAGACCCAGAATTCGACTTCTCCCGCTCAGTTCTCACTCCGTTTCTCCTCCTCATCTTCTTAATAACTCTCTAGTATCCACCATCGCCTTTCAAGCTCCCATGCACTCTAAAATCATCAAAAAGCCCATCGGGCTCAAAAACTTGAAATCACTCATAAAAATATCGGTTTCTCAAAAAATGCTCTCGAATTCATCACAAAAGTCTAAGTTTTGCTGGAGGAAAGTATGCTAAGTCACAGACTTATCAAAGTTCTTAATGTGACCAACCCAATGACACAAAAATCACTTTAGTTAGATAAATAGTTTGAAAGATATGGACGAAATAAGGTATATGAGAAAGTCAGTGAAAGAATTGCAAAAAAAAATAAGAATTAGAGGAAATGAATTAGAGAAAATAAGGATCGGGACTAGAAGAAGAAACAAAGAAGTGGTATTTAACAATCATAACTACACAAACAACCCTTAGATTTTTCAAAATCTAACTAGTACTACAAACTTTTTAAATCTTTACACTTAGTTCCCTCGCGTAAAATAAACATTTCAAATTCAATGATCAACAAATTATATTATATTATTAAAAATACTAAGATGTTACAGTTTGGTTGGACCTGAATTAGACTGTAGATTTGAAAATGAAAAAAAATGAACCGACCAAACTAATTAAATTAATATTTATGCCATATATAATACATGTTAATTAAAGTAGTATTATATAAAATTGGATTGAATTAGTCAACTTATTATTTATATTGTAAATATATGTAATTATTTGTATTTTAATTATTTTTATTTACGTACTTCCTCTATTTTTAAATACTTAAAACACTTTTCTTTTTTAGTAAATTTTTAATAATAAAACATTCATAATCCCCGTACTTATTTCACTCTCTCCCATCTACTTTATCTACCTTTTTTCTCGTGCTCTTTCTCTATCTTTCATGTTATTTCTCTGTGTTTCATCTATTTGAAAACGAAAGTAGTAATATATAAGAATGATTCCAAAAATCAATGAAGTTTTGGGGTTTTCAAAATTTTACCACCTCAATTATATTTTTATCCATTTACCATTATGCGGATGAAAACAATAAACAAAATTCAAAGGGACTTTTGGTATTAATAGAGTTTCAAAAGATGAGTTTAACGGCGGCGGGGTCCATCGATAATTGGTAGTTGTAAGGATGAGAAATGATGGAAAAAATAAATATTTGAAAATTTCAAATTTCAACGATTCTCTTTCGTTCAGCCACCAATCACCAACAGACCACCACTATTAGACTTGTGTCTTGCTGCTCTACTAAAGTCCAAAAATCCTTCCGAAATATTTTTAATATTTTCATCCTGACAATGACAAAATATGAGAAATGGAAATGGGGTGGTAAAATGTGGAAAACCCTAACCTTCATAGGAATTTTGGATTTTTTTTCCTATTATATATATACATATTAAGTAAATATTTTTTAAATTGGTCCAGTTTGTAAGTATATGGGACTAGATCAAACTCATAAAATCAACAAGTCTATATATTTTGGATAGAATTGGGCCTGTCTGTAGAGTAGACGGGTAAAATAAGATTACGTTTGTGTAGTTTCCGAATAGTCCGGTCCAGTCTCATATTTTTTCTTCTTCGCTCTTAATTCTAAACGTTTGACTGGAATGAGAAAAGTTAGTTTAGTAATTTCAATATATATATATAAATAAAAGATAGACAAGACATGATGGTTTAGGCTAGTTTAAGAATAGTTGAACTCATCTTAGAAGAGTAAAAGAATTAATTTTCAAATGTGAATGATAAATCATAGAAAAAGACAAACTTTAGGGTTTAAGGTTTATTTTTTTTTAATCATTTTTCATAAAATGTGAAATAGAGATATTTTAGAATTTTTGCACTTTTCTATATCAAAATCTAATCGAAGATGTTTTTTTTTTTTTTAAATTCTCAAACATATGTGGTGGAATTACGAAAAACATCAACTTTAGGAGGTTTTTTTTTTTTTTTGCACATTATACATGCGTACATATATATATATATATATATATCCTAAAAGCCCATGAACTTTTGCATTTATTCCCATTTTACCACCTCATTTCTATTTTTTCCAATTTTACCACTTTATTGTCAGTTGCCATTGGGTAAATTATTCATTCGTTAATTTGTGCACAATGACAAAGGATATTTTAGTAATTTTATTTTTTATTAAAAAAAATTATTACAAATTATAAATAAAAATAAAATTAAAAAATAAAAACTTAAAAATTTTTCTTCTCTTTCCTCCTTCTCCCTCCCTCTTCTCTTCTTCATTTCTTTACTCTTCCTTCTTATTCCCGGACCTCACTACCCCAATGGTCGAGACTGCAATCCCCTACTTTAGAAATTGCACTGATTGGACGTCAAGAACTCTTTCACATGCCCTCGAATTTCCCTCACAGCTGCATATCACTTATCCAGTAGTCAGCTTTTTTTTAGGGTTTGCAACATCGGACAACCGGAAAAAGCATCACCGCACTCCAAACTTTCTCGACACCTTCCTCTGTAGGCCAATCAAGAACTGTTAGCTCTTTCAACCAGCACCAACAAGGATTCTTTCTCTCCTCCACAATCGGCAGCAGGCTCATTTTCAGGTGGAAGAGGAAAGAGAGGAACAAGAGAGAAAGAAGAAGACAAAAGAGAAGTTGAGATTTAAGTTTTTTTTTATATATTTTTAAATTTTTTTGTTTTGAAAAAGTGAATTGCTGAATAACCGTCATCATTGTGCACCAAATAACATATGAATAGAATTGATGGCAAAGTGGTAAAACGGAAAGAAAGAGAAAAAAACCGAGGTAATAAAATGGGATAAAAGAAAAGGTTGGTGAGAATTTTGGGATTATCCTTTGTAAATATATATATATATATTATAGGTGATTTTTTTATGATAAAATAATAAATTATGAAGCCGGGGATGTGTTATAAAATAAATATATATTGTCAAACAAAGAAGAAAATAAGAAATGTTAGACTCATTTTCGAATTTTGGTTCTGATCCTTTGGTCGAAGGACCTAATGATCCCATAAAAGAAGTTTATGGTTCCATTATTAATTTAAAAGAAAGATAGGCTTATGGTGGATTTTGAGACTATTTTCATTCAAACTAATTAATTTGTCATTAATGGATCGATTTCATTGAGCGAGACACTCCATTAATGCAAATGATAGCTGATTGACTCATAATCAATTTTAGAATTGAATTCTTCGATTAAAAAAAAGGTGTGTATTCACCGAATTAGAGATTATTTGTAGTAAATATTTTACATTAGATGAAATTGTAAAAATTTGAAAAATCGAAGTGCTTTTGTTTTTTATCTATACTTATTTGTCAAATCTTGATTGAATGCACAAAAATACTTGATGTGATAAGGTATATAAAATATTGAGTAATATACTAAAAAGTAAAAAGTCTTCAATACTACAAAATAATAAAAAGCAAAAAACATTTTTCTACTCCATTCAACTGCCTTACATAGGCTTATGATATGTATATGAAATCCAATAACATAATTACTTAAAATAAAATAAAAGGTTATAATGTAGAATGGAAGCAAAAAATAAAGACTGTTTAGACTCGATCACGAGTTTAGGGTAGTCAATTTTGTTTGGTCGAGACGATAAACCCCAATCCAAGAAAAAAATACGGCAATCGAAATATTCTTATTAGAATAAAATAAAATCTGAAATCTACTTTACAAGGTAAATGATAGCTGATTCACCCATAATCAATTTTCGAATTGAACTCTTCGGTAAAAAAGATGTATGTATTCACCAAATTATATGTATATATATTATTTGAGGAAGTTTGATACTGTTTATTTGAACAGTAACAAAGCTTCCTCGACAAGTAAAGGCCAAAAGAAAGTCAAACACGCATATCACATGACAACCAACTTCTCACACCATTTTTGACTCCCAAATTAACTTCATCCATTTTTTACTCCCAAATCAACTTCACACTCACACAAACAATATAATCTTCATCACATGCTCTTTTCTTCTTCACTAATCATCAATCTGAAGGGATTGGATTGGACCAATCGTTTGATGGTTTCTGATTGTAATGTGCTTGGCGTGAAAGAGCGAGAACACGACGTAGTTAACCCTCTTCTGTCCTAAGATCTCAACAACCATAACTGAATAATCTGTGGACTATTCAATTGACTTGATGGAAGACGATGATTTTCTTGAAAATAAGCCCAAGCAACCCACTGACCAGAGAGTTAGGTTTGTGCGGCGAGGCAAAACCCGAACTAGAGATTAAAGCGACCGATTTATTACATGTGAAGAAATCTAAAACGGAGGAAACATCGGATTCGTCAACAACGTCGACGGCAATGACTAATGCCGATGTCTTGCCAAAGCTGCTGAAGCAGGAGCCATCCAATTGTATTTTAAGCCATAAGCTGTGGTTTGTGTTGTGGGGTAATGTGTTAAAAATTAATAAATAAAAAAAACATGTGTTAAAAATTTTTTTAAAAAAAATTATCTTTCTCCAAAAGTTACCTATTTGTAGGAGGGGGAAGTCGCAACTCTTTTACTATCATCTTTGTTATCTTATTACCCTATGTTACTATCCTATTAAATACCACGCCATCGACGTGGATCCGTCACTGGCTAGAGATTATTTGTAGTAAATATTTTAAATTAGATGAAATTGTAAAATTTTGAAAAATCTAAGTGCTTTTGTATTTTATCTATACTTATTTGTCAAATCTTGATTGATTGCATAAGAATACTTCATGTGATAAGGTTTTTAAAATATTGAGTAATATAGTAAAAAGTAAAAAGTCTTCGATACTACAAAACAATAAAAAGCAAAAATAATTCTTCTAATCCATTCAACTGCCTTACATAGGCTTATGATGTGTATATGAAATCCAATAACATAATTACTTAAAATAAAATAAAAGGTTATGATGTAGAATGGAAGCAAAAAATAAAGTTAGAGACTGTTTAGACTCGGTCACGAGTTTAGGGTAACCAATTTCGTTTGGTCGAGACGATGAACCCTAATCCAAGGAAAAAATACGGCAACCGAAATATTCTTATTAGAATAAAATAAAATCTGAAATCTCCTTTACAAGGTCTCGGAAATAAATATTTATACTAGAAAATTAATTAGGAAATCTAATAGGGCTTTTTTGATGTATAGACTTTTTAAAGTTTGAATTTTATTTATGGGTCTAATTTAAAATTTTCAAATATAAACTTTGCAAATTTTGGTTCGCACCCCATAAGTTGTGCTTCCAATTTTACCCTCGAGTTAAAGTTTTCCAAAAATTGCTCACTTCACATATTAGGGATCAACGTTCACACATTTCTGATATGAAATCAGAATTTGTGATTCAGTAGATATTTTTTTCTAATCTTGATTTAAATATGTTTGAACAGATCAGTATTTGTGAAGTCATATTAGAATGGCAGTACTGAAATTAAAGATTTAGTAAAAGGTAAAATTGTCAGTAAGGCCTATTTCTGAACACTAAACTTTCTCAAAGCTTATTTTTATAAGAATTTGAAAATAGGTCTATAAATAAAATTCAAACTTTTGATGGGCTATTTTCAATAATTTCCATAATCTAATAATAAAAAAGCTTATCAAAATAAAAAAGAAATCCTAATGACAAAATATAAATAAATATACTAGTTTAACCCTACAAATAAAGGAAAAGAAATCCTAATGTAGGGTTAGACCCTTTTCTTCACCAACTTGACCCAATCCAATTCTTTTATAAACCTCATTGAAAACTGATGGCATCATTCTCTTCCATTTAAAAAAAAAAAACACTCGTACTCGACTTCTCATAAAATATTTTTGGGGATTGGATAGTGTTGGAATTGTCTCAACCTCTTTTTCTTCCACATATATATCTTTTGTAGTAACAATATTTTTGGAAGGTGAAAGTGAGATAAATGATCACTCTTCTGAAAAAATAATTTGGAAATATGGGAGGGATCATTACAGAAAATATAATACACCGGTTTCATAACACTGTCAACTATAACAACGATTGAGTCAGATCCAATATCAATATGTAGAAGGCTAATAAAAAAATTCACATATGCTACTGGCAAAATAGAATCTACTTTCGCTTCCAATAAAATTGAGCCTGCTTTTACTTCTACTTTCTCTTCAGCTTGAGGTGAATCCTTCTCGATTACAAAATCACCGTGAGATTTAATCGTGATCTCACTTGACATTTTTGGTGCTATTGTATATTTTCCTTCCAATTTAGAAGGTCTCACAAATCCAATAGGCAAGATCACAATATTCTTTTTATTCCACCTGAAGTTGTACGAATTATTTTCACTTTTGTATACAACATTCTGATCAAATAAGTAAGGTCTCTACATGTATCAATATCCATAACATCACAGACTATAGTATCTAAATAAGATTTACCAATCAAAATAGGTACTCTACAGATTAGATTTACTTCAATCGACATACCTTCTTTATTCCAAAAAGCCTTGTATGGTGAAGGATGAGGCTCTTTTGGTAATTGTAGGATCTCCACCAACTTTTCAGCAATTAGATTTTCAGAACTGCAACTATTTATAATCATCTTACAAACAACATCTCCAACTCGACAATATGCTCAAAAAATCTCCATCTCTATTATTGCATCTTGATTATCTCCATGGATAAACACTGCTATGATACCAACTGACGCAGAACGGAAGCGAAAAATAAAGTTAAAAACTGTTTAGACTCGGTTATGAGTTTTGGGTAGCCAATTTCGTTTGGTTTGGACAATGAACCCTAATCCAAGGGAAAAGTACGGAAAAACCAAAATATTCCTGTTAGAATAAAATAAAATCTGAAATCTCATTTACAAGGTCTCAGAAGAAAATATTTATAATAGAAAATTAATAAGAAAATCTAATAATATAAACCTAATAATAATAGAAAACCTAATCAAAATAAAAAAAAAATCCTAATAATAAATATAAATAAATATACTAGTTTAACCCTTTAAATAAAGGAAAAGAAATCCTAATGTAAGGGTTAGACCCTTTTCTTCACCTACTTGGTCCAATCCAATTCTTTTCTGAATTCCATTGAAAACTGATCTGCACCAGGTTATTTCACAAAATTCCCTAACTTTTTAAATGTTTTATTTTAAAAAGTTTTATAAAATTACATTTAGATATTTTAACTTTTAAAATTTTTTATTTAATAATTTAAAATTTTACTACATTAAAGCACAAATTATTCAATAATTTTTAATTATTATATATCAATATTTAATAAAACTACTATTCATTTTTATTTAACTATTATATTATAGGTATATCTGTGTCATTCCTATTTTTTAATTACTCAAAGAAAAAAAAAAGTTCTGATATTTCTCCTTACGTTATAGGCTTATAGCCAGCCACCAAACTAGTGAGCCTTTAATTACTCAAAACTTCATCCAACAAAAATAGCCCTTAACATAAATAAATAAATAAAAATAAAGAATGAAATAATTGTAAAAATAAAACTTTACAAAGAATCACATCTACAGATCCATATAAATCTATTTTGACAAACACATCAAACCCTAGTGGGAGTTTCAGCGATGGTTTCCAAGGCAGGTCTCCAAGATCTTTGCTTAGAATACAACTTCTCCACACTCCCAACCTCACCATCATCTTCATCAGAAGAAGCCTCAGATGGGAACAAACAAAACTCAGGAAATATCTTAACATGTCTCTTCAAAGCCCTACTGGCCTTATGACTCAGGCCACTCATTTCCTCATCTGTCAAAGCTGAATAAAGCAATTCCATTGGGAGAATGAAGTACGATCTTCGCCTCTCGAGCTCCTCATCTGCCGATAGTCCTACGATTCGGTTGCCGACGACTAGGCCGCTCGAATCGCAGACGAAATGGCCGGGGCTTTGCAGCATGAGGTCTGCTGCTTTTAAAGGTTTTGTGTAGACTTGGAGTGTGCCGTTTGCTGAGACGACTTTTATTGAGCCGGTGTTGGAGATTATGGAAGGTGTGCATGAAGTTGCGTTTCCCATTTTGGAGATCTAGAGAGGGATTTGGTTGGTGGGAAAATTTGAGGTTTGGGAGATGGAGATGTGTGAATTTATGAATGGGAGATGTATGGTGGTTGGTTTTGTTAAGAGAGGTGCTTGATTAATTTAATTTAATTTAGTTGTTTGTTGTTTTGCTCTTTGTCTTACTATGGTTGTTGTTTATATGGGATGCATTGCCAGAATACTAGGGTTTACCATAAAAGACAAATATAGTGCATGCAATTTTCATGCATTGAAGAAGTAGAAGAGTAACATGAAGTTATAAGTTTTAACTAAATTATATAAACTCAACGAAATAAAATTCAAATTAAACCAACGAAATTTTATTTATATTTTTTAAAAATTTAAATTTCAATTTTTAAAAATAAATCTTCACACCTTCACAAATCCTCCTTACAAACCACTTTCATAAATCAATGTAAAAGATCTTCACATGATGCTAAAATTGCCGATTCGATTCATTTTTCAGAAGTAAAAGTTTGAAAGATTATTTTTTAAAAATTTTATAATATTACTATATAATGTAAATAAAAGTTATAAAATAACAAAATAAAAATAACCCAAAATTATATTACTTTATTGGAACAATATAATAAAGTTCGAAATTATGAAAATGAATAATAATTTGCTTTTTTATTAATAAATTAATAATAGTCTTTTTGCCAATAATTTTAATAAAGAACATTTTGTTTTGTGAGAAAGGGATTTGGATATTGAATTAAAATTCAATTGATTTTTTAAAATATTATTTTAAATATTTTAATTAAAAATTTAAATTTTATTCTAGTAAAATTATTAATTGAAATACAATCTATTAGAATATATATTTAAAAAATTATAATTAAATTATTATAAAATGAAAAATGCTTAAACTTGATGTTTTTAATATTTTTAAAACTACTAATAAAATAAGATTATTTTGAAGAGGAAACCAAAATTTCTTTAAAAAGAAAATGAAATAGGCAGATAAAGCATCTTTGTATACATGCATATTAGGTAGCATCAAGATTTGGTGCATATATGAGTAACCTAATAGCTTCTTTAAAGTATATTTTAATAATTAAATGCTTGAAGAAAATATTGTAAAATCTGATAAACAAGAGAGAGCACATGGTGTGGGATGGAGAAATAGAGCATATGGTCACTTGAGGACATCACCTAACTAATGATTGGAGATGGTTACAAGAAATACTCCATGTTATATAAATATTCTCATTTAGTAGGTCTACCTACCATATATATCTTAATCTTTCAATATACTTCTTTAAGATATGTTTTAATTAATATGTAGATTTTTGTTTTCGGCTATAAGATATGAAAGAATATTAATGTATAAATTATGCCAAATCTGGCAATAATAACTTGCAAGTATGATCAAAGTCATGATGCCACCATTTGGTAGTTTGGTTTGGTGTCTCCTTCACAGGAGCAAAAATGTGAGATACAAGTGTGTAGTCGTATAATTTGCATCATTTATGTGAGGAAAAATTATGTTTTATCCAGGCATTTCTCTCTCAAATTTTTTTTTCTTTTATTATTTTCTCTAAGAATTTTAGAAACACCCCTATTTTTCAAAATCAATTTGGAAAATTTTCTATTTAAAAAAATCAAAAAAACTTTTATTTTTAAAAATCTTTTGAAAAATTAAATAATTCAAAAAAATAAATAATTTAACGGAATTAGTGTTTTCAATATTTCGAAAAATAATTTACGAATATGAGAAGATGTTCTACTATCATATTAAGTCAACTCATCTATTTTATTTTAAAATTTACGAAAAATTTTAAATGTATCTTTTAAACTTCAAAATATTAAATTAAAAACATAAAACATAAACTTTTAAAATTTTAGTTTTCATTCATACGCTGAGTTTCAAAATACCTCTGAATTTTTATAATTTATAGATTTTGTGAACTACACCGTCTATGAATAACCTATGGAGTAAAAATCGAAATTTAGTTTTACAAACTTTTCAAAACAAATCCATAATTATATATTTAAACTTTTTATGACTTAAAAAATCCCTTTTATTATCTTATATGACAATGGTTGGATATTCTGAAACATCACATCTAACTTTTTCGGACAAAAATTAGTAATATAATATGAAAAATATATATAAGAAAAAAAAATGATAACTTTGACCCGATGAAACCTATAACTCAATATTATTGTCATATATCCATTTGCTCCTAATTTTAAAAAAGTTATTCTTATTATTGAAACTAATCTCAATTTACCAAAAATTATGAAAATATTCTAGTCAGATAGAAAAGGAAATGACATTTTTCATCA
Source organism: Cardiospermum halicacabum (assembly GCA_031304145.1). NCBI lineage: Eukaryota > Viridiplantae > Streptophyta > Magnoliopsida > Sapindales > Sapindaceae > Cardiospermum > Cardiospermum halicacabum. The sequence goes on from CM062393.1 coordinate 10,724,686, forward strand.
TGATTTTGATTCGCTAATTGTTTCATTTATTATCGGACTATTTGTTACCTCAATTAATCTAACCACTTATAACGTTCTTTTTTAATACATATCACGTTTTTTAGTATTATGTTACTGTGTTGACCATTAAATCTAGGAGAAATTTGTAAAAATGTTAAATTATACTAGGGTTGCGAGGAATTAATAATTTTTTTATGCAATTTGTATTTTTAAAACTTTTAAAGTGATGCTTTAGTAATTATGCCTTTTAGTTTCTATCCATCTTCCTCACTTATTCAACACATAGGTTTCTTTGTTATGTTCACTGCCTCTCAATTGTTACATTCTCTCTTTCATAACTTTTAAATTATTCAATCAAAGCAAGTGATTTTATGTAATTGGATTTGCCTCACCAAGTACTACAATACACATCTAAGAACGGTCATCGACATTGTCTATAATTATCTCTATAGAGTTTAGCAACCACAAAGTTTTTCTTTTTACCTATTTTTCAACTAATTCTAGTTTTATTTGAGCAAATACTCACCAATGGTCAAAATAAAGAGATTGAGTGCTTCCTAAATCTTGCTTTGGTTTACTCGGTCATGGTCTCAATCACCATTTGTCACTAAATTTTGGTCATTTAAATTTTCAAAAATCACAGAAGTATTTTTTGTCACCTTCTAAACATATTGATGCTAATAAATTTCACTTTTGTCACCTTCTAAATATATTGATAGTAATAAATTTCTCAAAATCCATGTAGGTTGTTTTATTCCTAACATAGGAGTCATTTGGTATGGCTTCTAAAAGTAATATTTGTGCTTTTGAGTTTTAAAAATTATTATTATTTTTTTGTTTGGATGTTCCATCGAATCAATTTCAGCTTTTTAAAGTACTTTTAGAGGAAGTACTATCAATATGTTAAAACTTGAAGTTTTCACTCAAATATTTTTTAATTTATTTTTAATTTAGTTTAACTTAATGTATCATTGTATAGATTTTGGATGGATCATATTTTGAATCAATTTTAAAAATAGTAATTTTCATGATAGATTTTATATTATTATGATAGTTTTTCAGGGTAGGTTTTATATTGGTTGGTTTTGAGAGACAATGGCAGTTAAATATTATTTTATTGGGTTAATTTCAATAAACCACCGCAAGTTTGCTAAATTCTCCAATAAACCATACCAGTTTGAGTTTTCTCCATTTTGCCACTTTTCTATTAATTCATAGTCTGCTTATTGTTCACTTATCGACTGATGAACAGTAACTAGAGGCATTTTTAGAATTTTAAATTTTATATTTTAAAAATAAAAATTATTAAAAAAATAAATATTTAAAAATTAAAAATAAATATTTAAAATTTAAAAAAAAAACAAAATTAAAAAAAATAGTGTTCCTTTTTTTAATATCCAGGTTCTTCTTCTCTCTCTCTCCAGATTCTTCTTCACCTTTTTCTATTCTTTCATTACACACAACACCATATACCCATTTCTTTAATCCAACTCTACTCTTTTTCCTCATCTTCCAATTTTATTCTGAAAATCCTGACTTCTCTCTCGTAATCATTCACTCCAAATAAACCCATAATTCACCAACAAAAATAATATTGAAACAGGTCATTTCTCGCCTCTGAATCTAGCAAAAATTACTAAACAAATAAGACTGAAGTACTTCAATCTTCCATTTTTCTTGTCAATTAACTCCATATGCTCCTACAAGTTATAACAACAATATCGCTACTAATAAATAGTCTCTTGATGAAAATACTTGTACTACACATGATATAAGACCACAACCACAACTAGATTTCTCGGGTTACCCATCGAATTTGAGAAGTCTCTGGAGAGCTCTTAGTACCAAATTTCTTTTTCTATTCTATTTGTTCTTCCACTAGGTTTTCTCATATTATGATTTGGGGTTAAAATCTCTATTTTGATTGTGTGGGAGATCCAATAATCGATAGGTCATCCAGATTGTGATTTTTGGCACGACAACTTAAATCGGCAGTGGCTGTAGGTCAAAAATAGTGGAGAAGAAGAGGAGAAGATAGTTAGAGGAGGAGAGAGAGGAAGAGGACCAACGAGAGGGGAAAAGAAGAAGAAGAAAGAAAAAAGGAGAAGAAAAGAAAAGAAAAATGAGTCGGTTGGAAGGAGATGGATGAGGAGAGAGAGAGAATGGAAAAAAGAAAGAGAAGAAAAAGGGAAAAGAAAAAGAAAAATAAAAGTAATTTGAGAATTTTTTCCATTTAATGACCTTTTAATTTTTTAAAAAAATATAAAATATAAAATTCCAAAAATACCCCTGAATAATATTCATCCGTCAATTGGTAAACAGTAACCAAGCTGCGAATTAACATAAAAGTGACCAAATAGGAAAAATTCAAACTGGTATGATTTTTTGGAGAATTTGACAAACCTGCGGTGGTTTTTTGAATTAACCCTATATAATTTGTACTTTAATTAATAATGGTGTTTTATTATTGATGTATTTGTTCTACTCATTTTTCTTTTTTACTCATGAAGCATCTTTAACTCAAATTTTATTTATTTATTTTATATTTGATGGGAAATAAATAAATATTAAAGCTATATGGGATTAGTCTAGTTAGAAATTAGTCTTTGATCTCGAACTAAAAAATGGCAAGTGATGAAATACAAGAAAATATTAAAGTTATATAGGATTAAAAAAACTCATGAAGTTTGGTTGATTAAGCTATTCAATAAGTAAGGGCAGAAAATAGATATGGACACATTTAAGTAGATAATGATGGAAAAACTTTGATCAAAATTTTAATAAGGCAACCAATAGACCATATGATAGGAAATAATTATTGATGGGTCGTGTTAAACCCAACACGAACATAACCCATTTATTAAACGAGTTGAAATTTTAAACACGAACATGACACAAAATTAAACGGGTTGACACGATCAACCTGCTCAATAAACCGATAAAAATTAATAGAGAAATATGTTTTAAGATTTAAAATCAGCCCAATAATGAATTCAAAGAACGTCACATCAGCGTCTTAAGATTTAAAATATGATTGATGGTTGATCTAGAAGACGAACAGACATGAAAGACAATGATAAAGACAAATAAAGAGTTTCCTAATTCAATTAGGTAGACCAACGATGTTTTATTTATGTTTTATTTTTGGATGATTTTACTTTTAGTCATTTAAAATTTTGAATTAAGTTAGTAAACCACTCAAAAAACTTTGTTTTAAAATTAATAAACTTTTAAAAGTTTGGAACTTTATAAATAAAACAAATTGCCCAATACACCTTTGAAGGTGTGCTTAACTACTTCACTAGCCTATGAAGCGCGCTTCCCTAACTCACTTTCAAGACTTGTGGATACTCATGAAGTGATGAAGTGTGTCCTTAAGGGTATATGAGTCAATTCGGTTATTTTTTGAAATTTTGTCCTTCAAAAGTTTATAAACTTAAATATTATTTGGATGGTTTATTCAAAATTAAAGTTTAAAAGGCTCATATTTTACTACTTTTTTAATTTATTCATTTCATCTCAATCCAAATTCTTTATTATAGAATTATTTTTCCCTTGGTACAATGGCCTCCATTCTTTATTTATATAGATATATAAATAATTGAATAAAAATAATAAAATACTATATTTAATATATTTTTGTTACATTAATGAGAAAAATAAAAAAGATAAACACATAATTTGCAGGTTTCAAAAATAAAAAATCGAACTTGGTAAGGTGACTCTTGAAAAGGCCTCGGGAAAGCTAATTGGAGTTTAGGAAAGATTGAGGCACCCTAGGGGAGAAATCGGCTGAAATTAGTGATTTTAAAAAAATCTAGTTGTTCTAGGAATAGGTGGAGATTTTTATAAGGGATAATGGTATCCACGCCCCTCAAACTTGGTACATTGTTTCAGTTAAACACCTAAACTTTTCGAGATTTCAATTAGACACTTCAACTCGCCTAAACCAAGTCATATAAACACTCGGAGTTATTATTTTAATTTTTTCATGGGACTTGAAATTCAAACGTTCTGACTTTTGATATATATTTCACATGTGCAATATCTCTACATGATCATGGTCATGTCGATGTGTATATTCGTGTCCATGATCACTCAACAATACTATTTCAATGTTAACAACCAAATCAAACACAGTAACAAGGAACATAAATTTTTTTTTTGAACATCATTGGAAAATAATTGTTTCATAAAAAAGATTACAATAAGTGATTCATAAAACAGTTTTACTTCACATTTACCAGTCTGACAATAACTTTTTTATTTTTATAATTTTTAATTTATAATATATTTTATTTTAATTAGATTGATTAATATAAATTTCATTATTATTTATTATATATATATACGCTGATGTAATAGAAATAAAATTTGAAATTAAAAGATTTTCCTTTTATAAAATTATTAACTATTGTGAAGTAGATTTATTTTATAAAACTATTGTGAAACCGGTTAATATGAAACAAAATTGCTTTATGAATAAATTATTGTAAGCTTTTTTATGAAACAATTATTTTTCAATGATGTTCAAAATTTTTGATGTTCCTTATTTCTATGTTTGATTTGGTTGTTAACGCAATAATGTTGTTGGGTAATTATGGACACAATCATGGAACGAATATACATATCGACAAGACCATGATCATGTATATATATTGCACATGTGAAATACATACCAGAGAGTTAGAGTGTTTGGATTTCACATGCCATGAAAAAATTAAAATAATAACTCCAAGTGTTTATTTTAAATGTATACTTATGCATAAGCATATGGTAAATGGATTTGATGAGATTTCTTTTTATCTCCAGCATAATGTGAATGTTATGAGATTTTAATGTTATGAGATTTTTTTCTACCTCCCGTTATCCATTCAAGTTTCATCTTCTTGCTGCAAGATTTTTTTAGATCTCTTGTAGGATCTATATATAATTAATTAATAAATAAATAAATACATTTTAAAAATAAAAATTAACAATAAAAAATAAAATATAATCGGTTGATAATTCTCGCGCTTTTATCCATTTCTAGATTATAGTAGAATAAAGTTGAGTCTTTCTATAGAAGGCCAATCTCTCTAAAAATATTCTATTTTTTAAGTGAAAAAATGAGTTTTGTCAATGTTGTTAAAGCATTCACATAGGTTAAAAGAATATTTAATAAATAAGTTAATAATTTTATTTTTAAAAAAATAACCAATTAAAATAATACTAAACTTTGTACAATTTTATAAATAGAATAATAAATAATTAAAATTTAATCAATATGATTATTTTTCAGACAACACTCTATAAATGCTAAATGATGACTGACTTACCCCGTTCCTCTTTAGATGAACACTGAAAAAGATAATAACTTTAAAAAAAAATAAATTTAATAAATAAATTAGGACCTCACTTGGCCTTAGGGGTGGGAATAGGCCAGGCGGCCTTTCAGGGACCTACAGCCTGGCCTATATAAGACCTAGCCTGGCCTAACCTATTTAATAAATAGGTCAGATTCAAACTTTTTCAAAAGCCTATTTAATTAAATAGGCCAGACTCAGGCTATGGTAAAAGTCTTTATAACTTAATAGGCCGGCCCATATATTATTTATATGTACTTTTATTTATTAAATCTATTCGCATGTTTGTTTATAAGTTTAAAACCCAATATTTTATTTATAAATATAAAGCCCAAACTTTATTTATAAATATTACTAGTTATTTATAGGCTTTTAAACAGGCTTTCAGGTCTAACAGACTTTTTAACAGATCAGGTCAGGCCTATAAATCAAGCCTATCATAGGCCAGACTCAGGCCAAAGTATTAGAATACAGGTCGGGCCTATTTAACCAAGAGTAATAATATTGTCACCCCTTAAAATTAGTAAATACACCCCAGTTTTCAATTATTTTTTGAAAATACCAATAATAACCTAATCATATTTACTTTCATATATATATATATATATATATATGTATAAAATTCTTAATGAATTAATAATTACTTTTTCTAATTTTATACCCACATTTATTTATAAATTAAATTTGTCAGATCAACCATATATTTTTTTATTTTTTTATAAATAAGTATATATAACATAAAAATAGTGGAAAAAATAATATAATAATATTTTTAAAAAATATATTTTATATTAATAAATAATTTAATTTATTTTACAATTTATTTATTAAGTATAATTATAAATATAAATAATTTGTAATTAAAGAGAAAAAAAAAGTTATGGTGAAGTATAAATTGTTTTCCTTTTAAATAATTGATATATTATAAAATATAAAAATTCCAGTATTGAAGGACAATATTATCAATTAGAGTGTCCATACAAATTAATTAGGTGGCAATATCAGCTCTTTTCAACCAAAAGTCTAGTCTGGCCTATCTATTTCCCCCTGCTTGGCCTCCATGCGAAATGCTCTTATATGCCGTTAAAATAAATAAATAAATAAATACTTAAATAATTCCATATAAGAAAGGGCCTCAAATTTGTTCTATTACTTCTCACGTGCGAGACGCATGCAGAACTAAGTTAGCTTCTGCAGATCCTTTTAACTGTCAACCACCCACTTCTTCCTCATCCAGTGCTTCCAACACTTCTTGTACTACTACCTTCTCCAACTACTTCATTTTCACGCTTTTCTATTCTTACACTTGCTAATTTCGCCAAACGAACCTGGGTAGTCATTAACTACTTATAAATAGTTTGTATTTTGATTATTTCTCTGTCATTCGCGTGTTGTCTTCGTGGAAATTGACAAGAACAAGAGCAGGATGGCTTCGCTTCACAATTGCAGCATTTTATCCAGAATTAGACCTAATTATGTCCTGGGCATTTCACCTCTTCATTTCAGTGGTTAGCTTCTCGTCCTCTATTTGTGGTTCGGTTCATAATCTCATACTATGTAAAACCTGGCCGTGTTAAATACTATCAAGTATATGTATACATAATGACTACTGCTTTATTATCTCACAAACTCACAAAACTTCTTTGTTTATGGTCAGGAAAAGTTAGGTTTTAGTTCTCCTTGATTAGTTAGGATATTCTGATTTGACACAATTTTATTAGTTAGTATGTAGAATTAAACATACTACAATTTGCATCTTATATACCCAGATTATGTTCCTTGTAGAGCAGCTTGTTGCACTTTTTGGTGTTACTTTGTATCCCTAGGTGTCAAAGTCTTGGCAAATGCTGTCAAAGACAAGCATGCATTTATATAAGTTGAGATAGATAGCTTTAAGGAGTCTCATGATGTTATGTGAAAGGGTTTTAAGATTACGTTTGATTCTGCTTAAATGTGTATGTATGCAATAGATGTGACATACACCTTTTTATTTAATTTTCTAGGCAGAGCTGCATCACAAAGCTTATATAGAAAGGAAACTTCAAATTTCCCTAAGATTGGACTAGACAGCACAGCATCAAATAGAATGAAGTTAACTATCCCCAGAAGTACCAATTCCTCCAACTCTGGTAGTTCGAAAGATGACTCCACTGGTCAAGATCAGGTGGGTTTGTATGTGCAAACATGTGGTTACTACCTAAGTGACATTTTCCTTGTGGAAGCTTTTACTTTCTCATGAAAATTGGTCTCGGCCGATTAATTCCAATTGCCAATATGTGCTGTTTTGCATCTCCTGATCAGTATGGATCTCATTTAGAACATCTTTTTTCGTTTTTTACTGTGACAGACACCTTTCGGTTACACAAGGAAAGATGTTTTATTGATAGGACTTGGAATTACTGCCATCGGTTATGGCTTGAAATATGGATTGGAGGTACTGCACATCCTCTTTTATATATCTCTTTTACTTATGTCCAATCTTAGTTTGAGCTTTATTACTTTCCAGTTTTCTTTAATATATTTAGCATCTAATCAATCCAATAAAAATGTTCCTTTACACATCCACTTTATCTCTTTATTATCACTAATGAAATTCTGGCTTCTGGAATAACAAGCTTTAGAAGGAGACTGGAAATTATCTATTTACTCTTGTCATCTAATGATTGAAGAAATGATTTCATTTGCAGTTTTTTGGAGTGGATCCTTTGCAAGCTGGGAATGTGGTACAGTTGGTAATCGTTTTGGGCCTTACGTTTGGATGGGTGGCTACATATATCTTTAGAGTCTCAAACAAGGAAATGACTTACGCTCAACAATTACGTGACTACGAAAACAAAGTCATGGAGGTTTAGTTCTTTGACACTTCTCCAGCATAAAATTTTCTTTTTCACAGTTGATGTTCTTTGTGTTGTCTTTTAATGCATTGGTGTTCTAGCAAGTTACTCATATAGAAGCATGAGAATAAAATGTATTCTTATTGGAAAACTTTGCTTATCAGACGAACAAATATTAAGTAATTAAAACATTAACAATATCATGTATCATCTGATGTTCCTAAAAATTTCATAAATTTCAGTTTCATTTGTTTCATGAAGTGGTGGCTTATGGCTATAAGTGTTTTGAGACATCTAATTCTAGATGAGCCAGCATTTCACAAGGTCATCATTCTCTGTTTATTACTAAGTTCTTTTCGTCAATGTCAAACTTGTGACTTGATTTTGGTTCAAATCCAGAATTAAGTACGGGGCAATTGTTTTCTGCTGAATTGTATGATCAGATAGTTTTACAGTTTTAACACAATTATCTGCTTTACTAACACCAATTCGGGGTCTAATTTTGATTGAACAGAAACGGCTAGAGGGCTTAAGTGAAGCAGAGCTAGAAGCGCTGCTGGAACAAGTTGAAGAAGAGAAGAGACGGCAAGCCAGTGGTGAGCAAGTTAATTGAAGGTCCTTACTCTGTATTCTATTGCAACCATCAGTTAAATGCATAGCTGAGATTAGAAGTTTCTATGTACATATTTTACAAAGAATGTTTACATCATTTGACTGGCACAAAAGCAAAGGAACATAAGACTGGCATCCCATATATTCAATAGCTCAGTAAAATTTCAAAGAAATAAGAGGTAGGTGTGTATCATATTAAAATATGTTCTCTGAATCCTTCTTGAAGTGTGGATTTGATTATGTGATACAATGGAGAAGAAATACAGACAAACTAATGAAACAGCACAAGTCTTTTTCTTCCTATTTGCACGTTATAGATTTATTCAGATTGTTTTGTTTCTATGTGCTTACATGGGGTTAAAAGGTGTTCATGTGACAATTCTCCATTGTTCTTATTTTTATATTAAATTATTTCTAAAATATCTGATCTTGAAGTGTACCACAAGATTGTTTTGTTTGTGTATTTGTTGTTTTGTAGGTATAATTTGAAGTAATTATTGATAATTTGGATATTAATTATTAGTAAATTTACATTCAATCCGAATCTTTGGTAAATAGGAGAGGATTGTTCCAATCCTTCAAACTCGTACATTCCCGATCAATATATTCTGATTCAATCAACCTTCCAAATTCCAATCTAAAGTAAATTGTCCTTTTTCACTATCTACATTAATAATAATAATAATAATAATAATAATAATAATATAATAATAATAATAATAATAATAATAATAATAATAATAATAATAATAATAATAATAATAATAATAATAATAATAAACGAAAATTATTTCGGAAAATGTGAAATTCTAAAGATAAGTAAGAACGACGTGGGCGGGACCCTATACACCTGAACCGTAACAAACAAACGTGTCACCGGTCCCACTTCATTCGCATGTCCACCACGTGTCACGTGTCACCTTTCACGTTGAGAAAAAAAACAAATTAAGATTTCTTTTCTTCCCCGGTTTCTCAATTTTAATTTTTGCAGAGATGGATCCAATCATTATACCCAAAATTAACATAAATAAAGCTTCCGATGCCCTCCTCCTCCACTCATCCGTAATACCTACCTGACCTGATCACTCCAATTCATTTTCAATTTTGAATTTTGGATTCGTTGCTAATTATACATGCGAACACTAGCGGCAGTTTCTTGAATGGCGTTCCTCACCGGAGATCGGTACCTGGAGAAATTGGTGAACTTCGTTGATCAACAAGCCGGTCCTCTTATTGAAGGATCCCTCGTCTTGAAGCTCAACGCTGCCGGCCTCCACTACGTCCAGTCTCGCCTCGAGTCGCTTCATGAACTCGAGCGTCTACTCGCCGGCGCTCCCGTCGACTACCTCCGTGCTTATGTCTCTGACTTAGGTGACCATCGCGCTCTCGAGCAACTCCGCCGGATTCTTCGCCTTCTTACGTCGCTTAAGGTCGTTTCTGTGTTACCACCGCCGGCACGTGATCCTACGCCTCTTACGCTGCTTCCTTTTGGGAGGTTGAAGGTTTTGGAACTAAGAGGATGTGATTTGTCTACCTCAGCCGCCAAAGGCTTGCTTGAGTTGAGACACACTTTGGAGAAGATCATTTGTCACAATTCCACTGTTAGTTTATCTTTTATTCTTCTTATTTTGAATTTTATTCACACTTAGAATATTAGCACAACTGTTTAGATTTGTTTATTTATTTTCCGATTTAGGATGCATTAAGGCATGTGTTTGCGAGTAGGATAGCTGAAATCAAGGACTCACCGCAGTGGAACCGGTTGTCATTTGTTTCGTGCGCGTGTAATCGGTTGGTTTTGATGGATGAGTCGCTGCACCTACTTCCTGCTGTGGAGACTCTCGATTTGAGTCGAAACAAGTTTGCAAAGGTGGATAATCTTCGGAAATGCACTAAATTGAAGCACCTGGATCTCGGATTCAATAACCTCAGAACAGTTGCAGCTTTTAGTGAGGTAAAACTTTAATTATTTTAATCTCAGATCAATTAATTGATTTGGTGAAGTTTGTTTCTTTTTTAGTGTTTAGACCTGACAACTTGTTGGCAATCATGATTAATTGTTTTCTATTTTTGTGAGTGTACCCAATATTTGCTCTGGATAAATAAGAGATTGATTAGATAAGTTTAAGACAGACGTAACACACATACAGACCAGCAAACACACTCTGAGATAGATTCAACAACTAGGGTTGGGGTTGCTTAAGGTTTTGAGTGATTTCATTTAGCATAGAGAAGACAGAGCAGGGAGAAGTTTGAATCCTTATGCTTAGTTGACTTCACATCCAAAATTGTGTTTACTTGTAGAAGATATTTACATATATAGGTAAAATTGGCTTCATGTAGCCTCATGGTTTCAGAAATTTTCCTTTTAGCAGAGTATTTAAAATTGAGATTTTCTTTGCAGTTCCTTGATAATTTTATAATTTTTGGTGTGAAATGAAGATATACCTTTTTTTTTCCAGCATCCTTACTGTGATCGTGCACTAAATCTCCAGTAATAGAGTGATACAAATGTTTTCTAGTTTGCCTGCTCAGTGTAGTTAAAGCCTTTAAGTCCATGTCAACCTTGAACAGCCTCAAGGATTCCAACTTTGTAATTAGTTTTCTTTAAAGTTCTGCTCGGTCAGAGGCAGACACAGGAAAAAGATTAGTAAATGATATGTGGAGTTTTTTAATATCATGTTTGGAGACTAAAATTAAAAATAGTCATTTAGACATGGATGAAAATCTGCTAGATTGATATCCTATCAGTTGGAAAAATGAACATGAACTCCAGAATTTTTCCTTTTAAAGGAATATGATTACCTTTCACAAATTTTCTGTAAGGAATATGATTATTTATTTTCATAGGGAAGTCGCTTTGATTAGTCATAGAGTGGTAAATTAGTATTGCATAATATAACCACCATACCATAAGGGTGTTTATTTGATGCTAATGTGTTTAGGAATTGGTTCTTGCCCTTTGCAATGATGTTGTCGGACTTTGCAGGTCACTTGCCGTATTGTTAAACTTGTTTTAAGGAACAATGCTCTAACTACATTGCGGGGCATTGAGAACTTGAAGTCGCTAGAAGGCCTAGATATTTCCTACAATATTATTTCCAGTTTTTCAGAGTTAGAGTTCCTTGCTGGCCTTCCATCTTTACGAAACTTGTGGTTGGAAGGAAATCCTTTATGCTGTTCTGGTTGGTATCGAGCACAAGTGTTCAGCTATCTCCATCATCCTGATAAAGTAAGGCATAATTGACCACACATCATTTTTTCGCTTCTCTATTTGATGACTATATAGTTCTTTCTTGCTTTGGTGATGAATAGTTATTTAGGGTTCATTATACTCCACGATGTGCTAAATTTTATGGAAAGTTGTATCACGGTTGTGTTCTTTTGATGGTTTACTTCAGTCAGCTTTTACAGATTTGCTAACCTTTGTAGCACTGACCCTTCAATATAGTGTTAGTATCCGATATAATTATTGGACACTTGACACTCCCCAATTTGTATCCACTACGATGTTATTTTATATATATATTGAACTTTAGGACACATGACGAAGATGAATAGATGGAAGAGAAAGAAATTGGTCATTTAATTTAATAAAAAATACGAGTTTTATGGAGACTTGTTAATTCATTAACTTATAATTATAATTACTCTAGGTCTTTGATACACTTAAGGTGTTGATATGCTTGAGGATGCTAGATTATCCCTAGATAATGTTATCTTAGAAAACATTATCTTGAATGAAATTGAAGTAGCTACATATACTGATATTGAAGGAAATGGAGCTGCAACAAATGAAAATGAGATAACTATTTAGATGTTTAGGGTTTGATGTTTTGATTTGTCCTCATTGAATTATGAAGTCCTTACTTTTATGAAAAATTATGTTATATTTGTTCTTTTTCCATATGTACATGTATCCATGTATCCTTTTTTCTTTTGTTTTGATAAATTCATATTGCCCTGTCTGCCCTAGAATCATGTCTGAATAGGTGTCACATAGTTGCTAAATTCTGTTTCTTTTATGTTCTGTTCAACTAGTTGAAGCTTGATGACCAAGAAATCAGCACCAAAGAACTTTGGCAGATGCAAATTATAATCGCTAGTCGACAGAAGCGACCTGCAAGCTTTGGTTTTTATTCTCCTGCAGTAAATGACGCTGATGTAGATGGGAGTGGCAACAGAAAAATGGTAGGTGACCTCAAAGTGGAAATCTTTTCTCAAATGTAAATTTGCTTATATTCCTCTTTTTATTCATAGATGTATACCCTTGTGCTTCTTCTGATGGCTTGGAGAGTGCTTGTTTAGTTGCCTTTCAATAGTTTTAAATTGATGAGCGTTTTTACTCCATCCCTTTATTGGCATTGATCCAGTCATCTGTAAAGTTTCATAATTTTAAATCTTGCAGAAAAAGGTATCTCGTTTGGCTTCAATTGAGAGTGAAGAAGAGAGCACTTACATTGGTTCAGATCGAGAGTCCTTGTCATGTGATAATGAAGTCCAAAACAAAGAGGACACATATGTATCTGATGATGATGCAGAAATAGTTGATTTGATGACTAGGATTGAGAATATGAAGAAAGAGAGATCTATTCTTTGGTTACGTGAAGTTAAGGAATGGATGGATCATGCTACTGGTAGTCATTTGAGTGACGGTGTTTATGATAGTGCAAGATTGTCTCCGGGGAAGGATAAGAAAAGCCAGCAGCATGATACTGAAAATTCGAGATATGTTTTGGACTCCTTTCAACCATCTGGAGATGAAAGTAGTACACCTTTTTTGACATCTGAAAATTCCTTCGCAAACATGTCAAGTGGTTTCCAAACCCCTCAATATTTTGATCATGTTGGTTTCCTGGGGATTACTGGTGGTGTCTGTCTGCCAGGAATGGTGAGAATGGATCTCAAACAAGAACATCAAAACACATACTTACTTGAAAGTTCTACTGCTAGCAGTTCTTCTTTGCCAGCGAAAAATTTGAATTCTGATACCTTAGCAATTCGAAGTCACTTGTCTGCAATAGATGACACAACTGATTCTCTTTCATCCTCTGTTTGTCCTGGATCACCCCCTCACTTTGAGGAGGACCTCTTGCATCGTCGCCACAATCTGGTAGAAGAGATTCTGCAGTTATCTGCTGAATCCTATTCTGCTATATCATCTGACAGTGACACTAGCTCCGGTGACGAGGACCTGCGCAAATTCAGGCCATTGATTCCTGAAGTTTGTCACTTGTCCTCAGCAGACCCCTTTGAAGATAATGTCTATGAGCAAACTGGTGAAAATGGCACATGTAATGATGTATCTGCTGGTGCTAATGATGATGAACAAGCAAATGACGTCAACCAAGAGACTGAGTGTTCAGAAAAGAAAAAAAGAAAGAAGCACAGAAGAAGAGTGATTTCTCTGTCAGGGGAGAAGAATAAGGTTCACTCAACAGAAACATCAGAAAAATCAAATGGAAATTTGGAGATTGGTGCACTTAATGCCGAAATTGAGAAAGGGAAGCATGGTTGTGATACTTGTCAAATAGTCGACAAAAAAAATTCTTCTGGAAATGCAATTACTATCTCATCAATTGATAGTAACGAAAAGTTTGCTCTGGAAAAATCATCATCAATTAGAGATGATTATATTGAACAATTTTTCAATGAAAATGTTGCTGATTCTAGAAATCATGAAACCTGTAGGCAATGTATGTCTTGCTGGGTACTTGAGCAAGAACCAATGGATGGGGAAAGGTACCAAGTATAAAATTAGTTTGGTTGTTTAATTTAACTCTTCTATTTTATCCTCTTTGAAGTATTGTCATATGGGAGTAATGGAGGTTAATATTTTTATGCTTAGTGATGGAGCTCTTGTTACTGTGTTTTAGGACCTTGTGCAACCATGCTGTTGCTTTCTAGTTAAATTAAGTTTGTTATGGTTATTTAGATGTTACTTCCTTTTTGAATGTCAACAAATTAAAGAGAACATGTAGTTTGGTAAACATTATCTAGATTCTTGTTTATGGACACTTTCCATTCTGAAGCTCTTAATTAGCTGGATATATTTTGTTGTTATTTATTTTCTGGCTCCATATATAGATATATTGGTCAATGAAGTCAGTCAAGTAGGCTTTCTTATATGCATTCATCTTGTTAATCAATTCAACTGGAACGACTACAGGTTTTTCTTAGATATTTAGAATTTCTAATGGCTATCTCCTGAGGTTCTCTTTCTCTTTTGTTTCTTCCCAACTTTCATTTGCAGAGAAGTAGCTGTTCTACGCAGTAGTGAAAACAAGTTATACGTGCTACATGTAGGTGGATCAGGTTTGTTATAAACTTCTCTCTGGAGGCAAATTTCTGAATTTTTTTCTTTGCTGTTTACAAGGTAGATGTTTCTCTTGCTGGGTCTTGAACTTTATTTCTTCATTGAAGTTACAGCAATCAAATTGTATTCTTCAGGAAAGAACTTAAGTGTGTTGGGTTGCCATAATATTGAAGATGTTAAAGAGGTTTCTGTTGGACTTGGACTCCAGGTTGTGAGGTAAGCAAGGTTTGCTGCTTTTAGATAGAAGAACTTATCACTCCATAAATAACTTTCCCCACTTGGTTAGGTTGGTCGTGGAGGCAGGCATAGTTTACCTTTTTATAACAAGGAGTATTGAGAGTTCAAGGAAACTGCTCTGTACGCTTCAAGTTCTAGAATCTATTTCCACTGATATATGTACTCTACGGAGGTACTTTATCTTAGGCCTTTGCAGTCCTGCTTATATACTCTTAAACTCTGGTGTTTATTGTTTAGGTCTGAATTTTGTTTCATAGACTGGGGTTTTGGAAATTTAAATGGCAGTTTGGAGCAGGTTCAGGTGGAGTTGTTTGAGAAACAAGTATGCGGTGGTTCAAAACTGAGCTTATATCAATATTCCATGGTTCTATTTTGGTGCAGTAACAATGAAGGTATACTTGCAATTAGTTCGCGTAAATTACTATTATAATATGGCAAGACAGTTTCCAAACCTTTTATACTATAGAAATTCTGAAGTAATCTGTGAGATGCTCGCTGTGGAATAATTAGACCTGTAGCAGATGGTTGAATGTGTTTGTGTTAACAAATCCATTCTTATAGTGCTTTGTCCATAGTCAAGTCAACAATAAGAAAAAACTGAAAAATTGAAAATGACAGAAATATGCTTTTGAGTTCCTAAGTGAGGGAGGCTTTGATGAAATTTACACTAATATACTCTCGGGTATGTCAATTTGAAAGTTGAATCTGTTCCCTTTGAAATATTAGCGAACTTAAGACAAATTTGGAATAGTTTGTAGCACTTGTATTGTTTTACAACTCAAGTTCCCTGCTATATGACAATAATTAAAATTTTTAACGTGCAAACTGAACAGATGAGTCGTGGCTCTCAAGATCACTGTTTCTGATTAGAGGGCATGTGCTTGTATGTGTGGAAGACCTAAAGCAGTTGAGCTCTCCTTCAGTATATTCATCGTCGCCTCCATATTACTCACTTGATTCATGTATCTCCATCGATGATATCTCTGAACTGGTAATTAAAGTTTTTAGAAGCATCCATTTCCTGCTGATGCTTTCTTTCAAAAGCTCTTTCTCAGAAATCTCATATTCTTCATGTTCTCTATAATACAGGTCATCGAAGCCAATGAGACTTTGTGTTTGACATTAACTATTGGACATGCTACTTCGGAATTCTGTCTCAAAGCTGAAGATTTAAAGGATAATAAGGAGAAGTCTTGTATAAGTCCTCTAACATGGAAGTTTAGGTGGTATTCTGAATATGCTTTGCTGAATTTTGTAAAGTTATTGAAGGCAATGCATGCAGGGAAAGGTGATTCTCCTTTAGCTGTAAGATGTATATCATGATCTCATGTATTTTTGGTTCATCATGTTAGTTCATTCTTTTACTCGTTTAGGCTTTTAGTTACTATTTGTTTGATTTCATTTATCTGCATGTTAGGGTTTTAGTTACCATTTGATTGTGGAATGAGAGGGTTAGTGAGTGTTTTCTTTCTTGGTATTCTTTGATTTGTATTGTTTTAGCAGATAGGACTATTGGATCTGTGTGTACAAATTGTACAGTTTAAAGCAATCCTAGGGTGTAGATACCTTTGTTTCGTGAGTTATGGTGTAACTATGTTTTTGCTGCTCAGATTTGGTGAGCTCTATTTAGTTTAAATTTAAAGCCATGCGGTGCTTAAAAAAGCTACTCATCGGTTTTCTTTTACTTGGGGGTGGTTTTTCTGGTTTTCTTCAGGGCAAGTCAGGAGTACCCTTTTTACTTTTTGAGATAATATTTCAGTTTAGTGAATCCTTCTTGTTCGAAGCTAAGGTTGTAATACTAGTATATTATTACATCAACTTTGGTATGGGTCTGGTGACTCAATTTTTAATTAGGAATTTAAAAAATAGTAGCTTTTTATTAGTGATTCTATCAAATTCCCCCGATAATCAAATAATTTTTACTTTATTTTTGTCCAATTTTTATTATTATAAAAACATTCTAGTAAATATTTTTTAAAACTAAATTTTAACTTTTTTAATATACTTTAATTATATTTTCTAATTTCTTTTTTAATTATACAATTTTTAATATTATTTTAATTTATATTACAAAATTTTCATAATTTTTTTAATTTTTTATAATATTATATATTTTTAATTAGTTGATAATAGATTAAAAAAATCGTTTTAAATATTCGCACTAAAAAATTATTATAGAATTTTAAATTTTATATTATATAGAAAATTATTAAATAAATAAATTTAAATTATAAATTATAAAATATATTATAAATTATAAATTATAATATATATATATATATATTATTTTTTATCTATAAACATTCATTTTAAATCAGTTACTTAATTTAAGAACTAATAATTAATAGCTAATATGTTACGTGCATCATTAAAATGGTTAATTACATGGGCCCCTAATCTACCAAAACATCATAACACAACCTTAGTGAGGTGAACGTAAATTTTTGCTAGTTGAATGTATCATTTTATTTGATTTTATTCTTTATTATCTATTCAAATCTAAACTACAGTTTTATTTCAAAAGATAATTATTTACAGAAATTATTAATTAAAATATTAGTTAGAAAATAAAAACGTAAATAAAATTGTGAGAATCAATTATATTTTTGTATTAAGAGTAAAATAGGTTTTCTCTTTTATAATTTTACTATTTTATTATTATTTTATCTTAATATCATTTCAAAATTTCAAATTATAATAAGAATTTATCTTTATATTTTTATAAAAGTATATTTATTGCTAAATTAAATATTAGATATAATATTTTTACCATATTCATAAAATTAAATTTTTTTCATTCATTTTAATTTAAATTTAAATTATTTAATTAAAAAATCAAATAAATTATCCATTTTTTTTAAATTTAATAAATATACTTCCTCCTTTTCCTTTTAGTTGCAACATTTCTCCAGATATTCAATACTTAATTTTAACATTAAATATTTTTAGTTATATTATACAATTAAAATTTATAATAATTATATATTTAAAAAATATACATTAAAACAAATAAAATAATATCAATAATATCAATTTGAATATATTCATCTTTTAACTTTTAAATAAGAAACAACCTATGAAATAAGATGGGGAAGGGAGTAAGTAATATATATATATATATATATATATATATATATATATATATGTGTATTCGGCTAAATTACTTCAACAGTAATTTTACCTACTACTTCTATAACCATTAGATTAATCTAATGGTCATAAAAAAATATTATATTTTAAATTTAATTAAATAAAGTTACCTGCTACCGGGTTATTATTTATTTGGTGATTTTTAAAAATAAATTAAATTCTATTATAATGGTTTAAAACTACAAATCTTTTTATGATTATGATTAATTAAAACTATTTAATCTTTTTACGATTCATCCAATTCTGAACCTAATTATATAACAAAACGGAGGGAAAAAATTTACAAAACCAAACAGAAACAAAGAGGAAAGAATGTCAGTTTCAAAGTCTAAAGGTTCGGCTAATCGAAGAAAAGCGGAGAAGTCTAAAGGTTCAGCAGTTAATCAAAGAATAGTGGAGAAGGTTTAACACACGCTGGTTCTCTATAGAATCTGTAGAGAAGTCTAACGAAGTGTTTTCGAAACCTGAGGAATGCAGTTCTTGGAGTCGTAATATTATAGTAACTAATTAAATGTAGATTCGCAACTAGAACATCCAAATCGTAACTGTTCTACGTTGGAATCGGCATTGATAAATAAATATATTAATCACGTTACATGCGTAACCTTTTTACATCAAGTTTGTAACATCTTTACATAAATTCGCAACGTAGAATTTTAATGTAACTTACTTAAAAATCAAAACTGCTAACCTGGATTAGTTGAATAAAAAATATAATCAAGTCAAAATTTAATTTTATAAACTTATTTAATATAAAAAAATTCGATGCTATGAGCACTTATTCGAATATTGTATATCGTGGAGTCGTAATATTATAGTTATAACTAATTAAATGTAGATTTGCAACTAGAACATCTAATGTATAGCCTATCTACGTTGGAATCGCGCACTGATAATTAAATATATCAATCACGTTACATTCATAACCTTTTTACATCACATTTGTAATATCTCTACATCAGATTCACAACATGCAATTTTAATGTAACTTACTTGAATACCAAAATTGCTAACTCGGATTAGTTAACTAAAAAATATAATCAAGTCAAAATTTAATTTTATAAATTTAATATAAAAACTCTGATGCTAGTCGTATATTGTATATCGTGGAGTCGTAATATAATTGTTATAACTAATTCAATAAGAACATCAAATTCAATGTAATTTCGCAATAAGAACATCCAATTCGTAACTTTTCAATGTTAGAATCACGTATTGATAATTAAATATATCAATCACGTTACATCTGAAACCTTTTTACATTAAATTTGTAACATCTTTACATCAAATTCGCAACATGAAATTTTAATATAACTTACTTGAAAATCAAAACTGCTAACTCGGATTAGTTAACGAAAAAATATAATCAAGTCAAATTTTAATTTTATAAATTTAATATAAAAACTACGATGTTATAAGCACTTGTTCGTATATTGTATATCATAATATTATAGATATAACAAATTCAATGTAAATTCGCAACTTGAACATCCAATTCGTAACATTTCTACGTTGGAATCATGCATTAATAAATAAATATATCAATCATGTTACCACCGTAACCTCTTTACATCAAATTTGTAACCTCTTTAGATAGGATTCACAATATGGAATCTTAATGTGACTAATTTTAAAATCAATACCACTATGTCGTACTAGTTATCTAAAAATCACAAAGGATATGAAGTTTTAATTTAAAATTTTAATTTAATATAAAAACTCTAATTCTATAAGAACTGATTATCATAGAGACTTAACATTACAGATAAATCTAAAATAATGTAAATTCACAACTTGAACATCCAATTTGTAACCATTCTAAGTTGGAATTATACATTGATAAGTAAACATATCAATCACATTACATCTTAAGCCTCTTTACATCAAATTTGTAACCTCTTTACATCAGATTCGCAATATAAACTTTTAATGTAACTTATTTTAAAATCAAAACCGTTAAGCTAAGTAAGCTAACTAAAAGATACAATCGCGTCAAAATTTAAATTTATAATTTTATTTAATATACAAACTTCGATGCTACGAGCACTTGTTCCTATCTTGTATATTATGGAGTCGTAATATTATAGTTATAACTAATTCAATGTAATATTACAACTTGAACATCCAATTCGTAACCATTCCACATTGGAATCATAACTAAGGGTGAGAATAGGTCAGACGGCCTTTCGGGGTCTACGGCCTAGCCTATTTAATAAATAGGCTAGATTCAAATTTTTTTCAAAAACCTATTTAATTAAATAGGTCAGGTTCAGGCTATAATAAAAGCCTTCGAAACTTAACAGGCCGCCTCATATATTATTTATATTATTTTTAATTGTTAAATCTATTAGTAAGTTTATTAATAAATATAAAGCCCATCAATTTGTTTATAAGTATAAAGCCCCAAACCTTATTTATAAATATAAATAGTTATTAATAGGCTTTTAAACAGACTTTCAGACCTTACAGACCCTTAAAAAGGTCAGACCAGGTCAGGCCTATAATACAAGCCTTTAATAGGCCTGTAGGTCAGACTCAGGCCGGAATATTATGATACAAGCTGGACCTATTTAACCGAAAGCCTGGCCTGACCTATTCCCAACCCTAATCATGACTTGTTAAATAAATTTGTAAATGATCTAATAATCATAACCTTTAACATCACATTCATAACCTCTTTACATTGAATTCCCAACTTTGATGTTTTAATGTAACTTAGTTTCAAATCAAAACCGCTAAGTTAGATAAATAACATATAAATCACAATTTGATTAAAGTTTAAATTTATTATTTTAAAAACTCCGATATTATGATTATTAATTCGTATATTGTATATCATGGACTCTTATATTTAAAATCAATGTAAATTAATCGTGTGAACTTTCAATTTGAAATATATATATAAATATAAATATAAATATAAATATATATATATATATATGCTAATAACTAAAGTATATGAATTACGTTACATCTCAACATCATATTTATAATTTCTTTAAATAGGTCTCGCAATATAAAATTTAGATATCACTTAGTTTAAAATTAAAATTTTTAAATCAAATTACTAATCTAAAAATATATAATCTAAATTAAAATTAATATTTATAATTTAATATAACTAGATGGTTGTGGGATAATATTTGTTATTAAAATATACAAAACTAAATTAATTAGATGTTTTTGATAAATAAAAAAATATTTTTTTTAACAAAATAACAACAAAAATGACCTGCAATAGTAAGTTAATGCTATCAGGTTTTACTATTAACATTATCAGGTAAGATTAATCCAGTATTGTAGCATAACCATATATATATATATATGAGACCGGCACTTCCTCCGGATGCTTGAATACGATCTGGCAACTCTGACAATTCTTCTACGTTTCCTAAAAGAATCGTCAGTAGGCTGTTATAACTTGAGTACTGCACATAACGTGATTGTGTTCATAACTAATTAATAACAAGATATTTCTTCAACACAGGATTAATGAAGCGTTAAACAACTTCCATTTTCCAAAATTCGTCTTGCTCCCATCACTCTGTTCTGAAATCAGATTAAATTGACAGGAACCGGTTGAATAATTATTTTCCCATTTGGACCAATATAGGTAGACGGGAAACAAGAATGCTCACTTATTGTACAAAACTCTCTCATGCCAAGACTCGAAAACTGAGCTGAAAAGAAGTCCTTGCATCATATATGCAAGGACAAAATGATCCATAAATATAAAATCTTACTGCTGTCATCTCTGAGTCTTTTTAGGACTTAATCTCTTGAAAGCCATGAATGTAACTGCAGCAGATAGGGAGTACCTGCCCAAAAATAAGACGAAATATCAAATCTGAGGTTTAGTATCACAATATCACATAAGCCACTTGGCAGCATGTGCGTGTGTAAATATTATAAACAGGATAAAGTTCATACCATGTCAATGTGTAATTTAGATGGTCCTGTGGCATTACGGAACTGCGAATCAAGGTATTAACATCTTTGGGAAGAGGGTAAGGGTTGCTGGGATTGATTTTCTCATTGATGTCTTCAATGTAGACAGCACTCTCGGGAAGTCCAGATGCACGAGCAATCTCTAGAACATCAACATAAAACCACTGGTGGGAACTTGGATCATTTGCTGGAACAAATATGCTAGGTTTCTCACTCCCTCGAACTACACCAACAACTTCTGTAGAGGCCATAGCAGGGACTTGATCCTGAAAATAATCGAAATTTTAAAATTCAGCTCTTAAGTTGTCTTCCATGAACAAGATATTGTGTGTGATAACAAGTAATGATAACAAGTAATAAGTAATAACCTCTACAATTTTCGACTTCTTTGACCAGAATCTCCATCGAGATCCCTGTTCACTCTGTTGGACAGAAGGGTGAGCTACATTGGATTGCTGTTCACTATCTTGCTGGAGTTCAGAGAACTTGTCCCTCCAACTTCGGGGAACCCATCCTCTGTTGACCAGGATTGGTGACTGCACACTAAAACGATGGTTGATTACATGGTCAAGCAAAAGGAAACATAAAAATACACTCATGCACTAGACAAGGACACAATACCAAGGTTTTGGAGAGAACAATGATAGAGCAGTTATATAAACTTGTAAAGATAAAGATTTTCTACTCTTCCAAAATCTGTCAACTTATGCTAACAAAATATGGTGTTTGACAATTGATAAGGGTTTGACAAACTTCATAAAATATCTTCCCTACTTGAATTACTTGGAGACATTCTAAGTGTAATACATGAGCAGAATGCGGTAAGCAAATCTAATCTAGCCAAGATAGGCTCAGATGTACAGTATCTGTTTAAGAAAACAGTCCAGCATTAATAATGATTTCTGATGTTCAGATCATCACTTAATAATTAGTATGACTTCTCAAGAAAACCTAAATTTAAAAGTTTATAGCATCCAACAGAAATAGGATCCTCCCGCACCCTTAACATGTATAATATTAAATCCTATCAATGATTGTTATCATCCTCAAATCTCAGTACCAAAAACTTTAAGCAACATAACAGTTGCCTAGCTATAATAGTTACAAATAGTGGGATTATCATCATGATGTAAATTAAAATAGAATGATATAAATAAAAGCCATGTTTTTCATGACAATTAGCATCATCATCCATTCAGCAGATAGTTCTAAAAAAAAAAATCCAGAGTTTCAGTTCCTCTCCTATATTCTTAAACCACAAACTTATGATTATTGCTTATTGCCAAATGGACATCTACAGGATTATATTTTTATACAAATGAAGAGCACAAGACAGCAAACACTTTGTTTCCAACTTAATGATATATAAAGAAAACCCCAAGAAAAAACTGCAACGACACATACCTATCAGGATCATAAGGTATAGGCATCAAGGGCGTAATGACGTAGTATCCATTTTCGGTCACCCCAGAAATGCTTCTAGAACGTGGACCAACAAAGATAGATTTTTTCTCATCAAAAACGCCTTTGCACAACACTCTCCTAAATTCCAAGGCTGGAGAGTTTTCCACTGAAGGAGACATAACGTTGAACTTCAAAGGTTCCATTTCCAATCTCTTCCGCCTATATTCCAACATTTCTATCTGCATTGCCATTATCAACAGTCATGACATAACATACAAAAGAGAATACTTGTACAAAGTAGATAATCTACATTTTCAGTACTACTACCAACTAATCAGTCACAATTTCTCCCAAGCTATTATTCACAAACACACCATACCAATACTAAATCCCTAAATACGAAACTAGAGCCGAAATCAAATTAACGCATCACCACTGCGACCAATCAACAGTATTGAGAAATATAATTTTAAAATAATAATAATAATAATAATAATAATACCTTATCGAGCCGACGAACAATCTGCCAAGAACCGAGGCCAAAAGTAATAGCTCCGGGAACGAAGAGCAGCCATTTAGACCAATTGGACTTTGGCGTCTGTTCTCCAGTAGCTTGAGAGTACGTAGCTGAAGAAGACAGTTCAGAGAACCGTCGTGGAGGAGGAAGGCGATAGTTGGCGTTGCCATTCATACAACGGAATCTAGCAAGGGATTTGGCTATGGAAGTCATGACACCGTCTCGTTTCAAACATATCGCCGAGCCTGAGAGAGACGGTCTAATTATATTAACAAAACGACATCGTTTTTCCTTGAGTTTCTTTATAGGGGCGTAATAAGCATAAAATGAGAGATCTAAACAGGCCTTTAAAAAGCCCAACATAGAAAACCGATTTAGGGTTTCACAAACGCATATAAAAACCACCTCATCTTCTTCAACCTAACCAACACGTCTACTAATTTCTCTCTCTGCATATTAGTGATAACGAAGGCAACGCGTCACTGATGAGCTAAATGAAATAGCACAATCGGTCCTTTTAGTTGCCAATACTCAATTTTCGAGTAGTAAATGCTTGCAGATTTCGTCTTTTACGTCTTTTGCATTCATATGCTCGTATATTTCATTCAAATTAGTTTTTTTAATCAGATTGAGAAGTTGAATCACGTTATCAGTCCGAATCAAAAGAATATCTTTGTTATTACATAAAAAATTCTTTAGAACAGAAACTAGTTTCATGGCTACACTCAAATGTGAGCTAATAAAGCCATGAGAAACAACGAAATAAAACCAGCTACTACAGAATTAGGAATTTGTTTGCTCCTTGGAGACGGCGATGAGTCTGCCGATGGGGTTGAGTCGGTCGAAGGACTCCCTGTCATTATAACACAAGTCAAATCCAATAACACATAATAATTCGAATCGTCATTAAAGAAATTGAACTCACCGGATCCGGCACCACCTCCACCACCAGAGGAAGACGACGGTGATGGTGAACCAGCTGGTCCGGCAGCTGCATTAATCACAACATGCATTAATAACTCATTAAAAAAAACGTATAAAGTAATGAAGATAACAAAGAAGATGACATACCAGCACCAGTATTTGTATTTTTGCACTTGGAGAGATCAGGATTGGCACCACAAGACTTAGCCAATTTAACAGCGTCATCCATGCTTGTATTAAACGTTTTCATTACCTCCGGATCATGCATCAGATTGCAGAGACACTCGGCCTCCTCTGCGATCACTTTCTTCATCGGAACACAACATACCGGCGTCGGCTTCGTCGTCAAATTCAAGAACGGTTGGCATGGAAGAAGTTCCGTCAAACACTTTGATGTATCTTTACCGTTGTTATTTCCTCCTCCTCCTCCCTCACCCAACTTTCTCGACTGACCTCCCATGGAGCACATGTATAATACCATTATACATGACAATATCACTTTTGTATTCATTTTTTTTTATTTTTTATTTTTTGGTGTGAAAATAAATTTATAATGTTTTGTATTTTGTTTTTGTGTTTTATTTATTTTCTTTTTTCTTTTTTGATTAGTGATAAGATGTGAGTGAAAATATATAATTGAGGGATTTCTAAATAAGGATTTGGGTGTTACAGAACATGAGCAATGGAAGCGGTGTTTGAGACTTATTCTATGCATGCAACGTGCTTTTTATCTTATGCTTCTAACAGATGTGGGATTTTTAAGCCACAATGTGGAGATTGATCTCCATAGACATTGCTCAATAATTTTATTTATCCATTGAACTAGTCCTTTCAATGCTCAATAATTCTATTACATTTTTCTTAATATATATATATATATATACATATATATATATATATATATATATATTACTTTGCATGAAACAATTATAATGTTGGTGTGGATGAAGAAATTTAGGTTTTTATCTTAAATAACACATTTATAGAATTTCGTACATAGTAATTTTTTTTATTTAAAATAATAATAATAGCAAATTATTTAGTGAAATCTGCTACTACACCCCCATTCACTTCTGATGAATACATGAACTTAGAACCAGGGTGTTAATGGTTTAAAATTCATATAGAATTCAACAATGAGCAAGACAAACCAACGAATAATTCCAACCTGTTAAAATATGCTTTGAGAATAAACCAGAGATTAAGATTTTGTCTGTAATGCAGAATGAAACAAAAGTGAAATCCATTGTACTGTGATACCAATGCAAATCAGGCGATAACACCAAAGAAAAAGGCACTTATGGAGAAAGACATCACCTGGCAAAATTTCAATTTCCCTTCATTATTGCCGTCACATTCTACCCTTTTTATACGGCTTCTAATCAAGGCCAGTATCTCCAACAGTTGCTAGTTGTTATTGATGGCTAAATATGTCCGGAAGAAGAACAACAACAATAGCCTGGAGGATCTCATTGACTTGGACAAAGCAGCGAAGGCAGCTGCTGCTCGGAAGCTCACTCCAGGGAAAGGGCTTGAGTTCAAGAGCCTGTCGTATAGTGTATGGAAAAAGCAGAAAAAAGATGGTGCTTGGATCCGTAAAGAAGCTTATCTTCTTAATGATATATCTGGGCAGGCTATAAGGGGTGAAATCATGGCCATCATGGGGCCTAGTGGTGCTGGTAAGTCTACATTTCTCGATGCTTTGGCTGGCCGAATTGCTCAAGGGAGCCTGGAAGGATCTGTCAGGATTGATGGAAAGCCGGTTAGTTTATACAAGTTATACAGTCTGAATTTGATACTTATGGATGAGCGAAAACTGAATGATGTGTATTTGTGCAGGTGTCAACAAGCTATATGAAGATGGTATCATCTTATGTGATGCAAGATGATCAGTTGTTTCCTATGCTTACAGTGTTTGAAACCTTCATGTTTGCTGCTGAGGTTAGGCTTCCCCCTTCAATTTCTAGAAATGAGAAGAAACAGAGAGTCTATGAGCTTCTTGATCAACTTGGTCTACAGGTAAAGGTCCCCCCTGCATGATAACAAAATCTTCTCTGTTATTTAAGTGATTCCAACAATCAACTCTGAATTAAAAATGAAATTGAAATAGAACACTAAAGATAAATTCCTGCTAAGAATCTGTATAACAACATAGCATTATTATGGTTGTGCAGAGCACGATACATACATATATAGGCGATGAGGGAAGAAGGGGAGTTTCTGGAGGTGAACGAAGACGAGTTTCGATAGGAATTGATATCATCCATAAGCCAGCTCTACTGTTCTTAGATGAACCTACATCAGGTCTTGACTCTTCAAGTGCTTACAGTGTAGTCGAAAAGGTGAAGGACATAGCTAAAGGTGGCAGCATAGTTCTTATGACCATTCACCAACCTTCTTTCAGGATTCAAATGCTCCTAGACCGAATCACAGTGCTAGCAAGGTAACAAAAAATTCAACCTTCACTTTAAAGTCAGGATGATGAAAATTTTCATGATTAGATTCACTGATATTAATCATGCATATCAATTTACTGTTCATGCCAACCTTAATTGAACTTACGCTTGATAGCTTTTATTGATGCTGATAACATGACAAAACTACTTAACAGAGGGAGGCTAATATATATGGGAAGTCCAGTTGCTCTTTCGACTCATCTCTCCAGCTTTGGAAGGCCAGTTCCAGATGGAGAAAACAGCCTCGAGTATCTTCTGGATGTGATCAAAGAGTATGATGAATCCAACGTGGGGCTTGACCCTCTTGTGTTGTTCCAGCGTGATGGACTCAAACCTGATCAAGTAGCCATGACTCCTGTCCGTAAACCACCCAAAACACCCAGGACCCCTTACACGAAGACTCCTGGCTCCAAGTATGCCATTAGCCTCAGAAGCCATGGCTTCTCTTCAGGATTTGGGGCACAACCATTCTCTTCAAGAAATGGGCAACAGCCGCACTCAAGCCAAATGGATTACTACGACGATGATGACGAAGAGTTTGATAATTCCTTGGAACGGAAGGTTGCTGCAACACCAATGAGCATACACAGTGGAGTCTATCAGCCACGTTTAGCATCTCAGTTTTATAAGGACTTCTCTGTTTGGATCTACCATGGGGTTAAACGCACTCCTCGTCGTCCACCATCATGGACACCTGCAAGAACCCCAGGACGAACACCTGGAATTTCAGGATCAAGAAGTTATGTTTCAAGCCAATATTCTACTCCACGGAGAAACCCTCAGCCAGTACACAGTGCAGAATTAAGCCAATCAGAAGCCCCTTACTCTGCTTCTTATGAAGACTTTGAGATGGATGAAGAAGTGCTTGACGAACCCCATCATGGCTCCAAATTTGCAAACCCCTGGCTGCGGGAGGTTGCTGTCCTCTCATGGCGGACAGCACTCAATGTGGTCCGCACCCCTGAGCTCTTTCTTTCACGTGAAATCGTGTTGACAGTAATGGCACTAATCCTATCTTCACTTTTTAAAAGGCTGGATCATCATGATTTTAACACAATCAACAGGCTTCTCAATTTCTATATATTTGCTGTCTGCCTTGTTTTCTTCTCCTCCAACGATGCAGTCCCAACATTCATTCAAGAAAGATTCATCTTCATGAGAGAAACCTCCCACAATGCATATCGAGCTTCCTCATATGTCATATCCTCCCTTATAGTTTACCTCCCATTCTTTGCTGTTCAAGGCTTAACATTCGCCGTCATAACCAAATTCTGGCTCAAACTCAGCAGCAGTCTCTTCAACTTTTGGATGATCCTTTTTGCTTCCCTCATAACAACTAATGGTTATGTTATGCTTGTCAGTGCGCTTGTCCCCAGTAACATCACAGGTTATGCTGTGGTGATAGCCACAACAGCTCTTTTCTTTCTCACATGCGGCTTCTTCTTGAAGGCAGGACATATACCTGTTTACTGGAGATGGCTCCATTACATATCTGCAATTAAATATCCATTTGAGGGAATGCTGATAAATGAATTCAAAGAAGCAAATAAAGTAACTTGTTACAATGGATCTCCACAGCAACTCTCACCTGGACCTCTGGGAGACGTGAAGCTGAGCAACCTGCATAACACAACCAAGGAACTATTAAGACCAGATTGCATGCTAATTGGAGAAGACATAATAGCATCAATGGATATCAAAATAGAGAACCTTTGGTATGACATTCTCATCTTGCTGGCTTGGGGAGTACTGTATCGCCTTTGCTTCTACGTTGTTCTCAGATTTTATTCCAAGAACATCAGGAAATGATTATAGTCATCCCCTTTATAATAACTTCTAGCAATTACAGACTTGTACCTTGAATTTTAGAATCAGCTAATACATCGCCCATTTGTTATCACAGAGGAAATTTTTCAGTTCTTTCTTCCAAGACAATGTGGCAGGTAATAAGTACTCATTACCTCATAGGTGTGTAAACGAGTCGAGCTTCCCAAGCTCGACTTGTAAAAGATTTTATGAAACTCGAGCTCGAATTGAGCTACTCGACTCGTTAAAACTCCTTAATTTTTTATTAATAATTTTTTAATATTATACAATTATTCTTGACTTGACTCGTTGGCCTTATCATAGTAAAGCTCGATAAAACTTATGAGTCTCACGACGAGTAGGGTAATCTAGAGCTCGAGCTCGACTCATTTAAAAAAAAAAAAAAAACTCGACTCGAGCTCATAAAAAAAAAAAAGTCAATTTCAAGTATCTTTTGAGTCGATCTCGAATAACTTGCGATTAGCTCAACTCACTCGCACCCTAACTCAACTCAAGATTCACATATCAGTGGAATATAACTCTATAAATTTTAAGACAACATAACAATAACAATTAATAATTTTTTTTCCATAAAAGAACTAAGCAACAAGATTAGATTGGAGAGAAAATATATAGTGAACATAAAGTAGCAGAACAGCCAGCATCTTTAATAGCACTATATGATAAGGGTAACTAACCATTAACCAGAATATGTTATTAAGACAGTATAATTTGTAATCAAGCATTTTCCACCATCTTTAGTAAATTTAAAACAAGTGATAAAGGATGTAAATTTCCAACTGAAAGTTCCTATTGCTGCAAGGGCTTAACATACACTAGCCTGCATATTGAGCAATCTTCTTTTCAAGTGCACCTTTATCAGCGCCAACCACTTTGTCAATCTCTTTGCCATTCTTTATGAAGAAAAAGGTTGGGACACTGCTAATATTCCAGCGTGCAGCCACATCCCGTGCCTCATCTATGTCAACTTTCAAGAAAACTGATTTCGGATAATTAGTGGCACAGCTTGTATAAACTGGAGAAATGAAACGGCATGGCCCGCACCAAGTTGCCGTGAAGTACAAAATCACAAGTCTGGAAGTCCTTGAAGCAGCATTCAGCTTGGTTTCCAGTTCATTCACAGAGTGAATACCCATAACTTGCCCTGTAAGTGACCCAATGATATAACATGTCATGCCAATTTCTTTTCAAAGATGAAAGACATCTAGACACACACACGTACATATATATATATGTACACACACATATATAATATACACACGCGTATATATACACATACACACGCGTATATATACACATACACGTGTGTATATATATATATATATATAATAAATAAACATGCTTCAACAAATTTAGGTAGAACCACAGATTAGATACTCAAGGAACTTGCATTCTTCAAGGACCATATTAAAGTATTAAGAGGAGAAAATCAAAGTGAAAGCAAACTCCTTTGTGTCCTGCGAAGTATTGTGAAAATAAAGCAAAGGCTGTTTTCAAAATGAAAAAACAAACAGGATAATGATTTGGGAAAGGAGCATGTGTCTGAAGAATGATCATGGAAACAATCCAAAAACCAAAAAGCATTAGTTTCTCTGTGAAACATAGTTTTCTAAACTCCCTGATGTGAAATGCACATTTATATCCTCGTTGCTGATAGTGATAGACAAGTGATACGGGATGGTTGGTGTTCCAGAAAAACCAGACCCAAATATTAATGGAACTGCAGTTAGAGCACCACTAAAGCACAAAGAAGTAAACCGCCCCCATTTCATAGAATTAAAAATATTAATGGAAAGGTGAAAATATTTGACTACGTTGACCAAGGGTGGAAACCATTATAGGGAAAAATACATTGGTTATGGTAAAGAATCGATAGACGTACCATCCTTGAGAGCAGACAATGCATCTTGTTCCTGTAGAAATTATAAATTATACAGACCTCCAATCAGATTTTTTGTCGATGTTTTGATTGAGAACAATATAAAACAAATGGATGAAATCAGAAAAGGAAGTATAATTCCAACTGTCAAATGTTATTTATCTGAATAAAAATAAAGAGGCACCTGAGCCATTTTGACCGAGAATCTGTAGTTCCAAAACCCTCAACAATTCGTGTAATGTGCAATAACCTAAATGCTTATATTGACCCACGACATATCAAAGCCATCAATCTTTCTTTTTAAGATAATAATAATGGCAATTTCTTAAATATCAGTATACAACCCGATCGAAACGGCCGAGCTAGCTCGTGAACAATTAGGGCTTCACTAATGTAAAGCTCTCACTTAAAACAAACTTCTTATCAGTGGAGTCTGAGCCCAAGCCTCGAGCCTAATAATTAAAAGTTACTCATAGTCTAACAAATATAGTGTGTATATATATAAAATATATTAATGTAATATTTTATTTAATATATTTAAACAAAATGAGAGAGTCTATATTTTCAATCACAAGCCTGAGTTATAGTTATCAAAAGCTTGGCATAGAGACCAAGTTTGAATTTTTGTAAAGCCGAACACAAGCCTATATTTTAGCCCACATGCCCCGAACTTTGTAACCAAAAAGATTGGCGAGCCCCGAGGCAAGCCCATGCCTATATAGCTCACAAGCCAAGCTTTATTGTAAAAACTTGGCAAGCCTCAAGGCCAAGAGCTGGGACTCAGTTTGAATACACCTCTATACCCAACAAAACAAAGGGGAAAACAGGTGAAGTACTCTTCACTATCTAGACCCTTTGCAAGATCATGAAAGAACTCAAATCTATCATTAGGATCCAAACATACATCAGTTGCACCTAAACTGTACTCACACATGTTCATTCCCCAAATTCAGAACGTCCAGAACAAATGATCATGAGCAACTATAAAACTACTATACTGGAACCAACAAGGTAACAGTATCAGATATACTTAAGCATTACATAGGTAACTTCATTATAATGCTAACATAAAAGCCCATCAATTCAAAGAGTGCAAATGAGCTTTTTCATGAAAAATCACATCAATGTCGCGATTATGAGTACTTACAGCTTTAGCTTGTTGCCTTTGCTTATCACGTTTGACCCTTTTAGGACCCTGTTCTTTCCTCAACCTTTCATATTTCCTCTGATGCTCTTGAATCTTGCGAGCATTAGGTTCAACCTACATTACCAGACATGCTCTTTATTCAGAGTTCATCTAACAAATTTAAAATAAAAAATGAATAAATAATAAAAATAAAAACCATCAGAACAAACCTTTTTAAGCACTGAACCAATCTCCTCATCATAATCCAACTTTGATGCAACATGCAAATCATTTGCTGCCTCTTCCCACAGACCTAATATGGCCCTTGCCAATCCACGTATTTTATATCCTTTAGCTGAGTCAGGATTGATCTAGAGATACAAAATGTAAACTATATTTTTATATCTAATACAACTTGATCTAATAGCATAAAGCATAGTAAAAGTATATTATATTATCATTCTAATGCAAGGAATATGAATCTCGAGACAAATCCTCACTAATTGAATATACAGTTATTTAGCTGCAAATAATGAAAAGACTTGTACCCACCTCTAAAGCCGCATTAGCATCACGGATTGCAGCATTTGGTTTCTTCAACTTGACAAAGACACCAGCTGAAACAATTATGACGAAGCCATGAACGCTAACAAATCGGAGTTTGTTATCTTCGATACACTACATTTGGCATATAAATAAATACCTCGAGCTGCATATAATATAGCCGAAGTTGGGTTCAGCATGATAGCTTCCGTCAGCTGATCAATGGCATCATCCAGCT
This sequence comes from Cardiospermum halicacabum, assembly GCA_031304145.1. Taxonomy (NCBI): domain Eukaryota; kingdom Viridiplantae; phylum Streptophyta; class Magnoliopsida; order Sapindales; family Sapindaceae; genus Cardiospermum; species Cardiospermum halicacabum. The sequence continues at coordinate 10,758,042 of CM062393.1, forward strand.
TGCCTGAAATACTACAAATTTTATCAACAAAACCATGTAGATCAATAATGTGATCAAAAGTAATTTCTCTATATCGAGCTTGTTCGTGCCTTCCGAGATTGCATCCATTGCTTTTAGCTTTGCTGCTTGAGCAGAATCCCGCATTTCTTCAGTAACAACAACTGAGGAGTCACCCATCTGAATTTAAAAGAAAGTGAACAATCTCAGCAAAAAAAGACTTTGAACACAGCTTAAGGAGATATAATAAGAATTAAAGAGATCTCGTATATAAACTTATTCACCATCTACCTTGTGTGGAGGATCATCATCAGGATCCACAACATCAGTAGTATCTAACTCGATATCAGACTCCTCAATTTCATCACTATCTTCAGCAGCAGACATGTCTACGCTGCTTTTATCCTCTTTCTGTTACCAAGAAATTCAAATTAATCGGAGCCGTCAATATAAATTATATACTTCCACTCACTTCCCTCTTTAAACTAATTTTCAATAAGAACTTGACAAGTGGCTAATGTATTTTCCACCATTATCTTTTCTTTAAAAATTTCAATAATCAAAAGAACACTTGTCCAGCTCAAAACACTTTACTAATCCAAGCAAAACAAGCATTGGTAAGGTCACAATCACAACCAATTTTGCAAGCATGGTATCAAGAAAAGAACTCAACCAATACGCTACTAATCAACTTCACTAGTTTAAACACAAAAATCATAACGTATTGTTGAAATTGAAGCCTCGGTCATCTTAATTAACCACCAAAATTCATTACACATAAGGGACAATAGAAGGGGAAAAAAAAACGAGTAGACTGTGCTCACCGGGTTGTCGGGCAATTGAGCTCCAAGACTGCCAAAAAAAATAAACAAATAATAAGAATGGAGGAGAAGAGTAAGAAAGAGAGTGGTAGGAATAGAGCAGGACCTTTCGAGGTAGGACTTGAAGAAATGAAGAGAGGGGTCGTGAAGGAGAGAAGGGTTGGATTTGCAGCGTTCGACGAACAGCTTCAGCTCTGCTATTCTGGAAGCATCCATGTCCGTAATCGAATCGATTCAATCAAGTGAAAGTGATCATTGATTTGATAGGCCTGTTTTTTTACTAGTATGTGTTTCATTACTTTTACTTCAGTAAGGTACGTGGGGACTGCAGTATTTTTTTTTTTTTAATCGGATCGCACGGATCAGCAGTGTCAAACGGGCAAGTACCCATCCGGCCCGCCTGTATGGGCCTACACTTTATGTTCAATTTTAAACCAACCGTATTCACTTAATTTATTACCATTTTATCTAATTTTTTAATTATTTTTTTAAAAAAATATCAAATTTATTATATAAAATGAATTAAACTAATAAAATAATATAACTATAAAATAAAATTTTAATCTTAAAAAAAAAATACTATCTATAATGCAGATTTGGAAAAACTCATTTTTTAACGATTATAAAAAGGTGATAAAAATAATTAAAAGACCGACCAAAATCCTTACAAATAAGTCAATCGATCATTTTACATCCAAATTTTATGCTAAGTGTTGGAATTTTTTTTAAAAAAATATTTTTTAAATAATAATAATTTGAGCAACATTATTTTAATTCGAAATTTTACAAATTTGCTCCATTTACAAAATGTATCCTATGTTTTGTGCATGAATGAGATATTGTTTTGAAGTAAAATGTGGAAGAAGACGAAGCATTTTCAAGATTTTCATACCTTAGATCGGAATATATGCAGTACTGTTACATAGTTAGTATAATAATTGTTATACTACCTCCATTTCTTTAAAATAAAGAAAAAATACTATATTAAGAGTTTTTTTTTTCTTTCTACAATTCTTCTCATACCCTTAATAATTTGGAGAGATAATTATATTTAAGATCACAAAGTCTGAATAGTGTCAGTAATGATGACGACTGAAAAGATGAAGGAAGATGTGGGAAAGCAAGTGGCTTGTGTTGAAGAGTGAGGTACAATTTTTCACCGATGAACATGTGGCTGCAAACATTTATAAGGCAGGACATTCTCAATAGGCAGTTTTTTAAGTGAGGATTATATTTGCACCCATAAAAACTTTTTTAAATTTTTCTCCGAACAAAAATATTACAAATTTCAAACTTTTCATTAGGTTATTTAAACCCATTAGCCACATTCATCATTACGAGAAAACTTTATATAGGGACAAACACTTTTGAAGATGATGAAGTACATTCTTCTCCAACATGTAGAGAGAACAAGAGGAAACATATATCCATGAAAATAAAAAATACCATTCAATCTTTTGTGATCAATGCACTGGTTAAAGAGAAGAAAATTTTTGTAGTTCTAAAAGAATTGGTAGTTAAGTTCAACGATAGTGAAAAAATGAACAAATTAGAATGTTGCATTTGAAAAGGTTGAAAAAAAAAAGGTAGAAAAAGACTCACATTTGTGATAATAGAGTTTCGGCAATTTATTTAAGCAAAATGTAGATAATGAGAGATATTGCTGCTAAATTGGGTGCATCCTTCTCCTCTAATTACCGCTAGTGGAGAGTTAAAGGTCCATTCTAGTGCAATCAAACCTCTTCTAAGGAAGAAAATAAGTTTGCAAGAGTGTAATTTCAGTCTTTGTATACTTTAACACAGGTACATTACTCACAAAACCTTTTCAATGCACAATATTATCCATTTTTGTGAAATATTATTTGAGAAAATACTTCTTCCTATTTCTATAATGAGACGGTATTTACCTGTCGCGTGTATTAGGATAAGTTAAACTTTTAATGATTACTATATCTTAAAAATCCAAGTGGAATATGGTAGGATATTATTTGTAGATAATCACCTATATGAGTGAAGAAGTGGGGCCGCTTCTATAGGAGTTATTATAAAGCTAATTCTCTAAAGCACTTATGAAACCAGGTTGTTCAAGGCCAAAATGAACACAACAATGAGAATTAAATTTGTGTTGAGAATAAGTTGTGTGATAGTTATTGTCTCAATTTATATACATGGTTGACAATTCAAAGCGTTACACACATTGATTGACTAGTAAACACGATGGCTATTCACTAAGGAGGATTCAAGGCCGAAAGTTATCTACCCCATACGACTTATTTTCTTTAAACTCTTTCTATAGAGTCTGCATGCATTAATTTCTATTCATGTGGGGATTGTAGGAATATTTGAATAGAAATTAATTTTACATAATATTTAAATTTTCTTTTATTGAAAATTAATGAATGTTAGGATGAAGAGTTACAACTGTTGATGAAATTGTGTCTTTTTGTGAAAAGATATTACCTTTTAAAACATTTTGACTATTCAGAACAGTTGTCATTTGCCCATAAATAGGTAAAGATTTTCATAATTGAATTACAGAAAATATTATAGAAATCACTTAGTTCTTGAATTAAGTGTGTAGAAAAATATTCACAAAACTTTAGCTCGTTGTTTTTGAGGATTTGAAGTGCTATTATTCTCGAAAGGAAGTGGTTGTAGTCTAGGAGACATTCAACAAAAGAGAAGATCTATTTAGCACCGTAGCGGAGCGAAAATTGTCTTAAGGTCAAAGAATCAAATTTTTGTCTTCGTTTAAATAATTGGTTTTTCTTTCATCTCTAACTTAATTTTTGAGTTTATATTTTATTGAATCCTATGATTAGAGATTATTGTTTTTTATTTAATTAATCATATAACTATATTTTTATAAAGTAAAAAATAGACCCTATTTTTCTAACAGATTTTGTATTGTAGATTAATGGAGATGGACACTATTTTACAAAAACACAATGATGTAGATACATCTGAAGAAATCATTCCAGAGGCAGGAATGATGTTTAATTCTGAAGAAGACGTTCACCAATACTACAAAAAACATGCTCATTAATTGGGGTTTGGTGTTCAAATTCTAAGCACAAAAAATGATACTAGTCAACAAACAAAATATTTTTCTTTGGAGTGTGGTAAATGAGGTAAGTATATACCAATCACAAAGGATAATATTTTTTTTAAGACCATCTACTAAGACTAATTGCAAGGCTAAAATCAAATTTATTGTGCAAAGTGAGGGATTGTGCACTAGTTTTGGTGTTTGTTTAGAACATAATCATTTTCTTAGTCCTAAAACATCACGATTTCAAAAGTTGAGAAAATTGGTTCTTATTAAAAGAGAAAATTAGAGTTAAATGATCAAGCATTGAATCTATTGAATAAGAATTTTCACTCTTTAGTTATTGAAGAATGAGGTTTTGAGAATTTTTCATTTAGGTGAAAAGGATTGTAGAAATTATATTACAAAAGTGAAGTAATTGAGACTTGGATATGAGGATGTAGAGGCACTTCATAACTACTTTACTTGCATGCAAAAAAAGAATTCAATTTTTTATTTGATTGATATAGATGATGAAGGTTGCTTACGAAATGCAAGGTCTAAAGCTGCTTACCAATCATTTGGGGATGTTGTGTCATTTGATACTACATATCTAACAAATCGATATAGCATGTCATTCACTTATTTTGTTGGAGTAAATCATCACGGATAATCCATCTTATTAAATTGGGGTTTACTATCAAATGAAGACATAGATTCATACATATGGTTATTTAGATCATAGTTAGAATGCATGAGTAATTCTAGCCCAAAAATCATAATCACGGATCAATGTAAGGTTATTCAAGTAGCAGTAGAAGTTTTTCCACAATCCAACCATCGTATTTGCCTTTGGCAATCATAAAGAAGCTTCCAAAGAAGTTATGAGGACTTACTCAATACAAATTGGTAAAGAAGATAATGACGAGTATTATATCGAATCTATGGACACTAGGGAGTTTGATAAAAATTTGTCAAAAATGTTCAAAGATTATACTCTTGAAAATAATGAATGGTTGTCTTCCCTATTTTCTATTCATGATTGATGGGTCCAATATGTGTAAAAAGAATATTTTGGGCACGAATATTTACTACTCAAAGAAGTTAAAGCATGAATACTTTTTTATAGTTAAGTCAATTTAAAAACCTCATTGAAGCAATTTGTTGAGAAATATGATAGTGCACTGAAAAGTAAGGTGGAGAAAGAAAGTAAAGCGGATTTTGATTCCATAAATTCATCTAACAAACTCATAACTAGTAATTATTTTGAGAAGCAGTTTCGTGATGCTTATACCAGTGATATTTTCAAGTTGTTTCAAGATGAGCTACGAGGTATGCCTTTTTATAATCTTAACTTGAGTGGAGTGGATGGTACAACCTTCATATTCAATGTGACAAATACTTTTCTTAGGAAAGATGGAAACTCAAGAAGGAAAGATTGTTACACAGTTTACTGTAACAAAGTGGAAGAAGATTTCCGATGTACATGTTATGTATTTGAGTTTAAAGGGATTATATGTCGACATATGGCAAAAGTGCTTATTAAGAAAAAGGTAAAAGAAATACCTTCTCAATATTCTAACTCATCAGAGAAAAGACATCAAACATCGACATTATTATGTTGAAACTTGTTATGAAGATTTGAATTCTAATAAGCATAACAAGCAGATTGATAAGTTGTGTGCTAATTTTCATGAAACAGCATATATTGCAGCTAATTCAAAGGAATCATATGAACGATTGGTGAAATATATAGATGATGGAAAGAAAATGTTCAACAACGAGTTACACTGGAATAGGACTCGTGTAACTCTAATAGAAGTTGTGTTTTGTCAAGATTCAAATTCACAAATGAATTTGCAATCACCCTTAAAAGTTCGGAGTAAAAATGGACTACCATCTGAAAGAAAAGAGTCCAAAGTAGAAAAAATCTTCAAAAGAAGAAACAAGAAGGTATTACTATCTTATAATTCATTTAATTATATTTATTATTAAAATATTTTTCATATCATTTAATTTTTTGATTTAGTATAATTATAAACTTCAATTGAATATTATATGATGCAATTATCAAATGATGATCATATTTTATTGAAATATTTTAGATTGTAGAATAATTATGACGCCATGGAACCAAACGGATTAAGAGGCTCAACTTCTTCTATGAATAAAAATTTAGAATGCAATTTTATCTGAATTTTTAAGGTAACATTCGCTTTATTTAGTTTATATATTTTGTATTTTATTATTATTTATCAGCGTTTTATTATAAATTATTCAAATTTACCATGTATAATATTTTTGTAACAGAGTGTTTGTAATAGAACAAATAAATACAATCTTACGAGTGACATAGTAGCAATTTGTGATAGAGTGTTTGCCTCCCGTTATTGATGTGCAAGATATTCCACCTAACATTATGTATTTGCAGGTGTGGAAAAAGAACTATAACTTCTTCAAGTATGTTGACACACAATTAGAAGGTTGTGCTTAAAATGCTATGTCTTCAAGTATTTTATTTAAAATGCAATATATTTTAATTGGTTGTACAAGATTATTGAAATATTTTGTTTTTTTTTTTCTTATCAAATAAGCATTTAAATTAACCTCATATTTTTGTTTATACCAAATTTAATTTGAATTGATAATTTATTAGGAAATATATAAGTATCAAATTTAATTCATTCATTTAAATATATTTAAATTTGGTTTATTTTTAAATATATAGTTAGTAAATAGAATATCATTAAAATAAATTGTTCTTATTTTATACAATTTGAAGCAACTATTTAATATTTTAAAAAATTAAAATTAATTGTTCAATATTAATATAATTTATTTTTAAAAATTATATATTATATTATGACACATCCAATTGAGGTATATTTTAGTTTAAAACTACAAATATTTTTATTAAAAATAAAATTTTAAAATAAAAATTTTAAAAAATATTTAAAACGGATAAATTTAAAATATACATTTGTTATTTTACTTTTATTAATTTAAAACTAAATAATATATTAAAAGAAAAAAGTAGTGAAAAGATAACATTCATTTAATGAATGAGTCAGTTATATATAGCTGTCTGACATGTGAGATGTTCCAAATAGCCTTTCCTAGTACAAAGTACGGAAAAAAATTATTTTATTATTTGTACAAAAATTTGGAAAATGAATTTGACCAATATAGAATTTCTCTTAAATGTGATGTAATTTTTAAAATGTTGGATAGTTTGGTTGCTATATTTTGAAAATGCAATATTTTTGTTATTATTAAATGGTGCAAATTATATAATGTTAGGCAATTTTCGATTCTATTCCACTTTTTTCCTAGTTCCTTGTTGGATTCAACCAAAACAATCCGTCCAAAAACAAACACAATATATAACTTGGTTCAGGAAATTGCCTAATCTATGGAAATATAACAACTTTACTATGAGAAATAAGAATTACAAGTCATTCAGAGAACACTCTCTCTCTCTCCACACAAAATTGCTTTCTTTCTCAACATTTCTTTTAGGCGAACAACTCCACCATAGCGAGACAACTCTAATACGAAAACTCCTTGCGGCGAGACAACTTCCAAACAAAATCTCCTTGCAGCGAGACAACCCCCAAACAAAATCTCCTTACGGCGAGACAACCCCCAAACAAAATCTCCTTAATGGCGAGATCCCAACCCCAATGATCATCACCCTCACTAAGCATGACCTCAATCCAATGATCACCACCCCATAGGGACGAGATACTTTCTTCTTCATGAGACAACTCGATTTATAGTAATTACCAAAACATATTTTCCTAACTTGTTTCCATTCCAACTAAGAAATACAATCAATTAAATTAGGAAAACCAAATCTTTCCAAAACAAGGAATCAAACAATTAAGAAATATATCAAAACTTAAAATAGGAAAACCTTCCTAAAATAAATCTTTCTTATTCAAGGCAATCCTAACATATAAAATGTGTCCTTATGCAGTTTGATTGTTTGTGATTATAAGTTTTTATTTATGAGTTTCTAGTAAAGATTATGTCATACTAAGTTTATAATTGTTGTTTCATAGCATTTATGCAATGCACAATCCAAGAAAAAAGAATAAGCTTATTACGAAGTTTCCATTAAATACTTAATTGTCTGAAATGGAAAATAAAAAAGATTACACAACCATAACTACTTTAGTAAATTTTCAGATTAAAAAAAATCCATCAAGAGAAATAACAAACTATATTTTGGTTTCATCAGCATCAATAGAGTCATTCTTATTCTCATCTATTGGATAAGACGCACCTTTCTTTTCTATGCCACCATTCTCGGAAGATTGTACACGCTTTTGATACAAAGCAATAACTTGTATTAATTTCTCAGCATCTTCTCTAAATAAGCCGTCGAAAGTTCTTTCTGCAATTGCATCTTTGTCAATACTTTTTGCATCCTATGTCAATATTTATGGCAACACCTTTTGCACCCTTCTCTACAAGTGCATTACCACTAACAAACTTAAAAGGGAAAAATAGGTTTTCAGGAGTATCTAAGATCTCATCTTTCTCCGCTAAGTGCTCTTTCAACTCAGCAACTTTAACACACAAATCTTTCAACTTTTTACCATTTTGTTTTAGTTCTACCAGAATTGCATGTTGTAGAACTAGAATATATGTTACATTCTTCTCCAAATCAGGGACTCTTGATGATGATGCATCTAAATGTCCTCTCTTCCCTGGTTAAGTAGATAGGGTTTTTACTATTTCATCCTCTTTTATTTCACCCTAAATAATTTCATCGGGGACCAAAAAATACTTTTGTAAAATCCAGGCTTTCTACTTACTCTTTACAATGTTGCAGTGACCTAAATATTTTATGTTGATAATCTCTTTCTGATTCATTTTTTTTAGCCTTTTTACCTCTTAACTTCACATCAGCATCATTCAGGATCATTGATATTAGCTTGGATAAGCTAAATGTATCAATTTTTCTCTTGCTTCATAACCATCATCGCAAAATACATGCCAAATACGCACAATATTCTTTATAATTATGCTGAGTATGTTGATTTTTTCACCATTTAGCCAATGAAACATAATCACCTTGTAGTGTCGAACCCCCACCCTATCGAGACCATGATGAGAAGTTCAACCATCACATTACAAGTAATTACAAATTACAAAACAATCTTCAAACCATTATAGTGCAAATATGATTTACAATTTAATACCTTTAAATATGCTTTTCATTTCATAAGCAAATCGGAGTACAATTACATGTATGCATCTTGAAATACAATACCAACTAGTTTATAGAATCATTACAATGATAAAGAGTTTCCAAACTAAGACTTTATGCAAAAAGAAAGCCTTGGTTTCAACTCCCCTAAGAGAAATTAAGAGAGTTGAAAAAAAAGGTAGTTTTTGCAACTTTTTAAATAAGTCAAATGTACGATAAAGTTCCAAAATAATCAGTGGTGCATGTTGTGATAAATTTCCTTCAAGGTCACCATACCTTTTGATAGTTATGCTCGATCACCTATGGTAGTCATTTAGGCGCAAAAAAAAAAAAGAAAACAAACAAACAAAAATGGAAAACAATGGGGGTTCGGCTATCAAATGCCTAGTTCACAATTTCATACCCTAATATAGACAAGTAATATGATCATACCTCAAGTGAAATTAACACACATAGATGTGACTATCGAACCATCTAAGTCCGCTAAATTCAAAGAAGTCAAGCAATTCAAGCAATCCTATCATCCACATACACATATATATATATATATGCATTAAACATGATAAGAGTTTATTGATTATCTTAGCAATTAAATCTCACATGATTGTATGCAAAAATCTAAGTTACTTGTTCCACAAGTAATGACCATAAAAATTTCCGAAAATTGGATTGAACTGTTAAATTTATGAAATATATCTTAGATTGGATATTAAGGGTATTTAAGTCATTTTATTGGACTTAGACTCAAAAAATCCAACTGAAATCCAAAACGACTCAAAATCATTTTCGACCAAAAAACATTCCAACCAATATATCTTAGATTGGATATTAAGGATATTTAAGTCATTTGGGCTTAGGCTCAAAAAATCCAACTAAAACTCAAAACGACTCAAAATTATTTATTTGACCAAAAAACATTCTAAGCAACATGC